>CM038727.1:6177063-6274563 GCA_021613375.1 Megaleporinus macrocephalus | reverse complement strand
GCTTTTTATTTATTATGACACATTTCATCAGCAAAGACCATAATTATTATTATTAATAAAATAATTAATAAAAACATTCATCCTTAATTAGGGCAGGCAACTCAAGTTCAGTGCCTTTATGGTGTTGATCGGTACAATCAAAGAATTCCTTCTTGTTTGAATAACTGTTGAAGTTGGTGGTCTGTGGTGGAAAAAGGATCACCCCCCCAAGAACATATGTTAGCCACCTGCTCACAAGTATACAGAGAATCAGATGAACTACAGTCTGTAAGTGTATCTCCTGTATGGTCAGTGGAGCTGATAAACTGGACAACCAACCAAAACTATCCAAGTCAAGTCAAGTTTATTTGTATAGCGTCGTTTACAACAATGTTGTCTCAAAGCAGCTTTACAGAAGTTTTGAAAACAGACAGTTATAACATATATCCCCCAGTGAGCAAACCAGAGGCAATAATGGCAAGAACACCTCCCTCAGACTGGAGGAAGAAACCTTGGGAGGAACCAAGACTCTCAAGTGGAGACCCGTCCTCCTCTGATCAAACAGTGTTTACAGTTTAATAAACTAAACACCAAAGAAAAGAGTCTCTGTTTGAAATCTGGATGGCAAAGCTTTAGAAGCTGCACAGGTAGAGGCAGTCTCTGACTGAGGCAGTCTCTGACTGAGGCAGTCTCTGACTGAGGCAGTCTCTGACTGAGTCTTAATGTAAAGTGGGCGTGAGCTGAAACAGTCCCATCCTATCTCAATGCTGGTGAATCTGGATGGTGTACAGTGATGTAACTGAGGGTGTAGCAGTTGAACAGGTGAGCTGGCTGGTGATGGTGGGGAGGAGGCCCTGATGGTCAGTCCTTCGACAGCGTTCAACAGACAGGAGGACAGTCATTACCTCAAGACAACAGTGTCCTGTGGGCAGCGTCCTGTGAGCACTGATGAAGGACTAGAGAATGACCAACATAGACTGTGCTGCAACAGGTGAACTGTAGTCTCTGATTTTACTTCTACACGGTGGAGCAGCAAGTCGTAGGAGTGTCTAATAGAGTGGACAGTGAGTGGACACAGTGAGTGTGTCTCAAAACCTACTGAGCTCCTACATAGGCAGTATTTTACTTCATAGTATGCGCTCCTGACATGTAGACTGTCTCAATTCTTACATACCTTAAACATGCTTCTACTGAGGAACCTTATTTAGACCTGATTTTAAGAAGCATTGAACGCTTCCTCAGCCGCTAAGACAATCCCATGATGCAACGCAGGCTAATCTACGAGCAGTGAAGTGGTTTTTAAAATGGAGTTATTTTGATTCTCTCTGGAGTTTTTAATGTGTTTCTGGTCATATAATCACACAAAACAGTTTTTTATTATCAACTCTGTAACGAGTCCTTCACCATTTAGCAGTTTTATACTCGAGCCATTAGCATTTATGCTAGCAGATTTTTAAACCTCGGGCTATTGTTTTGGATGCTGGTTGGTAGCTTAGCAACCAGCTAGACCACCGGTCGTGTGCTGCAGTGGGCGGGAACAAGCCGTGACGCAGTCTCTCTCTAACTAGAGCGTCTCAGTAATCTGTTTTATGAGGAGAGATGAGGAGAGAACGCTGATACTTACACAGCTGCTACCTAGACAGCCTACTTACACACTCACTAGGGTTTGAGACAGACCCAGTGTGTATCTGATCCACTCACACCAGCACAACACACACTAACACACCACCAGTGTCACTGCACTGCTGAGAATGACCCAACTCTCTAATAGTATCTGCTCTGTGGTGGTCCTGTGGGGGTCCTGATCATTAAAGAACAGAGTAATAAAGTATACAGAGAATCAGATGAACTACAGTCTGTAGGTGTAGCTCCTGTATGGTCAGTGGAGCTGATTTAATGGACAGTGTGTGTAGATATTGATAGGTATTGTTAAATCTTCTTAAATGAATGCTTTGAATTGTCTGAAGACACTGTAGATCAGTCCAGTTCGGGCCACACACTGGCCCTACGGTCACCACACGCCAGTCCAGCAACGTCCAGACATTGTTTTGAGGAAGGTGCAGGTGGTCCAGCTCCACTCAAGTTCATGGACTTCACGCAGACGTATGGATTTTGCAGATTCACTTCTATTCTCTTGTTTAATGGAACAGTCTGAAGACATTGCTGTGAAGTGAGCATCTAGTCTTCTCCAGCTCACGTACAGAGTGAAGGAGTACATTGATGTCAAGCATGAATAATGATAGTGAATCAAGTGTTATAGTTTCTGACTGAGGTCAATAAATGTGCTTACTGGTCACTTTATTAGGTACACCTTCTTGTATCTACACTCATTGTCCACATACACTACCGCTCAAAAGTTTAGGATCACTTTAGAATTTAATTTCATGCAATTTTCATGCAATTCCCAAACAATATTGTCCATTTCACAGTTAATGTAAGAGTATCAGATGATTTTTAAAGAATATAAATGTTTGTATTAAAGTCTATTTTTGTATAGAGGCTTATTTTGCATATAGTTCTATTATCAGTAATTCTCAGTCCTCTGTCTAAATCTCCTGGTACGGCCGCCAATCCAAGTTAAGGATGTTATTGGACTAATTGGTTGTTAGGACACTCTTGCTCAATTGTGATGCACAGCTGAAAACATTCTACTAATAAGTGAGTATAAAAGGGGAACTACATTCTAGGGTTAGTTTAGTATCTGAAGATCAGCAGTTGATGACTTTCTGACCCGACTCACAATGACCAGAAAGAAACAACTTTCTTTAGAGACCTGTCAGTCCATTGTTGTGTTAAGGAAGAAGATACTCCATTAAAACAAGAACATTTCACTGTGATCCCAAACTTTTGAGCAGTAGTGTAGGAGCTACACTTACAGACTGTAGTTCATCTGATTCTCTGTATACTTTGTTACCCTGTTTCTCAGAGATCTGGACCCCCACAGGACCACCACAGAGCAGGTATTATTTGGGTGTTGTGCTTGTGTGAGTTGATCAGACACAGCAACACTGTGTCCACTCACTGTCCACTCTATTAGACACTCCTACTACTTGCTGGTCCACCTTGTAGATGTAAAGTCAGAGACAGTAGCTCATCTGCTGCTGCACAGTTTGTGTTCCTCTAGTCCTTCATCAGTGGACACAGGACGCCGCCCACAGGACACTGTTGTCTGGATAGTTTTGGTTGGTGGACGATTCTCAGTCCAGCAGTGACACTGAGATGTTTAAACACTCCAGCAGCGGCAGCACTGCTGTGTCTGATCCACTCACACCAGCGCAACACGCACTAGAGTGTTCCCTATATGATGTCAGTAAATTGCTCCAAAGGAAAACTGAGTATTACTTTACTTTCAATGCAAGTCAGTGGAACCAGAATGTTTTCCAAACTACTTTGGAGCATTTTTATTGGTCCATTCATCATAATGTCAGGGCCCTGGGCACCACATCAGCAGCCATCCAAAGCCCCCTTATCTGCAGACAGTACAGACATTATAGATACAGTGCACACAGTACTTACCTGGTCTAGGTAGAGAGTCCTGGGACAGGGTGGTCTGGGGTACCTGTGGGCAGAAGAAACAGAAGCAGTGTTAAGAACATCTAACATCATATTATTATAGTAGTAGTAGGTATTTAAACATCTACAGATGCATGCTTGTGTAAATATTAGTAAATATAAATGTTGTGTAAATTGATATAGACACTTTGGTTGTGCAGTGCTAATCGGTAGTACTAATAACCGATTGGTCGAGACCAGCGGGGGCTTTTGACAGCATTAGATTGAGTATTACTACTGAGGAACTGAACGTTTACTGTAGATAGGAGTGGGTGGTAGCAGATGATCCTCCAAAGCTTTGCTCTCACCAGTGTAGAAGTGTACATAGTGTTGATTCTGTGTATATGGTTTTGTATCAGTCTTTCGTTTATGTTTTGGTGTGTTTAACATTGGTGTCATTACAATAAACACATTGGCAAATAGGGCTGTGTATGGGCAAGAACCTGGCGATACAATACGTATCGTGATACAGCGGTCACGATTCAATATATCTCGATACACTCAAATCCTACTATTAAAATATACCACTGTATGAACAGGTTTGTCAATGCTTATAATAGCATTGCGCCCTTGTGCTGCTTGTTAATGTTGGAGTTGGAGCTGAGAATGGATTACAACACTGCCATCTAGTGGTCAAAGGTTTCAACACATAACACACTGATTAACTGTCTGCCAGGAATCTGTGTATTGATACTGTGTTTTTGAGAATCGATACAGTATCACTAAACATAATATCCCGATATTCGATATTTCAGTATTTTCTTACAACCCTATTGGCAAATGGGAAACTTACCTGCCTCTTGAGCCTCATTGCCACCTCTCTCGGGTAACTTCCTGACCACTCACCCCCACGTTATCACCACCTGTGTGTACAGTAAGTGTTTAAATAGGCACCATCCTACATGTAATAAATACAAATGTAACACCAACAGTGATACTGAGGTTCTGGACTCTGGGGTGGTCAGTCCATTGTTCTGAGAGTAGCTTCTTTGTTTGTTGTGTCTGTATCTCCTTTTCTCAGCGAGGAGCTTCTTGAACAGCTACACATCCTTTCAGACCCCACTGAGCACTGAGGTGTCTTCTTATGGTGGAAGGATGGACAGAAACACCTGTGGATGTTCAGAGATCTGGAGCTGGAGCGTGATGTTGTCCTATTAACGCTATTTTCCATGACAACACTGGGGCGGCCATCTTTGTTTACTTTGTGTTTGAACTTTGTTTACTTTGTGTCTGGTGTGGCTGTGGATACATTGATACTAATTACAAGCAAAATGACAACAAACATATAAAAAGACTAGAATAACATGTTCAGTTAGAGGGAGTCAGTAACTGGAAGAAGAGGAAAACTTGGCTTGAACAACAGAGTTACGAACACAGCACATAAAGATCAGAGTGTTGGGGGGCCGCCTTCCAAAGAAGACCACCTGCGTCTATGACTAAAGCTCTAAATTTAAAACATCCACCCAAACCTCCGTATGTCTGCTCCTACCATTCTGTGGAGGAGAACCAGCACCAGAGCTTCCTCATCCAGAGAAATGTCTCACTTATGAAGCTCAGAGGAAGCAGACGTGTCGGTGCTGGTGAGTCTATCAGTTAGTAACTGTTCTCTGATCAGTGTCCACCGCGCTAGGCTATCTGGACTGTAATTAACACCCACGCAGAGTGGCTCGGGCAGCTGGCTGGACTTGGGTTTAACCGGCTTTCAGAAATATCAACTCACCGTCTGTGTGTAGGAGGACACGCCCACCTTCCCACTGTGCAGGTACTGATACGCTTCAGTACTTTTATAGTTTTTCATTACTGAACCGTCTACACCTTCCGAGAGTACAGAGTAATTAAACATGTCTCCATAAGTAACCTCAGACCACCTTCTCATATCACCCACCCACTGTGTTTATTAACCTCAGACCACCTTCTCATATCACCCACCCACTGAGTTATTAACCTCAGACCACCTTCTCATATCACCCACCCACTGTGTTATTAACCTCAGACCACCTTCTCATATCACCCACCCACTGAGTTATTAACCTCAGACCACCTTCTCATATCACCCACCCACTGAGTTATTAACCTCAGACCACCTTCTCATATCACCCACCCACTGTGTTATTAACCACAGACCACCTTCTCATATCACCCACCCATTGCGTTATTAACCTCAGACCACCTTCTCATATCACCCACCCACTGTGTTATTAACCTCAGACCACCTTCTCATATCACCCACCCACTGTGTTATTAACCTCAGACCACCTTCTCATATCACCCACCCACTGTGTTATTAACCTCAGACCACCTTCTCATATCACCCACCCACTGTGTTATTAACCTCAGACCACCTTCTCATATCATCCACCCACTGTGTTATTAACCTCAGACCACCGTCTCATATCACCCACCCACTGAGTTATTAACCTCAGACCACCTTCTCATATCACCCACCCACTGAGTTATTAACCTCGGAGGAGACAGTGTTGTCCCATTAGAACTTCTTACTGTCTCTCTGGTCTCCTCCCATGTAACTGTATTCATTTTGGTTAGCTGAGCGGAAGTTCTAACACAAAGGCGGAAGAGACACACGCTTGAAAGTGGGTGTGGCCAAATACGGTGAATAAGTGCTGTAGATCTGATGGGGATGGTGTAACTAATGCTAGGTGGTCTCCGACATTTGCACACTGCTGAGTCTGAATTGCGGTGGTTTCTGGTAGTAAGAGTGAGAGGTGGGGATGAACCAGCGTAATTAGTGGCTGCAGATGTTTCCCTGATTGCACGCGTTAGTTGAATACGGCGTTTGTCCTCCTGCGCAGGGGCGTCTGAGAGTCGCCGAGGAGGCTGGAGCATGTGATCCGCGCTGCATATATTATGTTGAGGTGTTTTGATATGTCGAAAAAATGCCATTTCACACTGGGGCGCTCTGATAAATAGGCTTTTCTGTCCTCCAGCAATTTCACACTTTTTTGCCCCCGAGGGGACAAGCTGGAGCCACACACACACACACACACACACACACTTACACACTCTCCCACACTCACACACATACTCCCATGCCTGGTAACGTGCATTAATACCCCAGTACAGCAGTTTAAAGTTCAAATTCATGCCAAGAGTACACAGTGTTTCTGCTGTATTCTGTATCTAACGTCTGCTTTTTAATGACTTCCAGTTTCTGGCTCTGGGCACTCACTTCGGGAAGGTTTTCCTGCTGGACGTTCAAGGAAACATGACCCAGAAGTATGAGATTGTAAGTACACGAGGCTGTGGTTATTCTTTCTAAGCTGAGGCTGCACAGTAAATCGTTTATTGAGCATTATCGCAATATGAGCTTTGCAAGAAATAATCTTGGTCGAAGGCGGGGTACACCATGGACAGGTTGCCAGTCCATCGCATGGTCAACACAAACTCACTCACACCTACACAGAGAGAACATACACACTCCACACAGAACCACCCGGACCGGGAATCCAACCCGAATCATCTTACTGTGAGGAGACAGTGCTGATCACTACACCACCATACTAACCACTACACCACCATACTAACCACTACACCACCATACTAACCACTACACCACCATACTAATCACTACACCACCATTACTAACCACTACACCACCATACTAACACTACACCACCATACTAACCACTACACCACCTTACTAACCACTACACCACCGTTACTAACCACTACACCACCATACTGACCACTACACCACCATACAGACCACTACACCACCATACTAACCACTACACCACCATACTAACCACTACACCACCATACTAACCACTACACCACCATACTAACCACTACACCACCATACTAACCACTACACACCACCATACTAATCACTACACCACCGTACTAACCACTACACCACCGTACTAACCACTACACCACCATACTAACCACTACACCACCGTACTAACCCACATACACCACCATACTGACCACTACACCACCATACTGACCACTACACCACCATACTAACCACTACACCACCATACTAACCACTACACCACAGTACTAACCACTACACCACCGTACTAACCACTACACCACCGTACTAACCACTACACCACAGTACTAACCACTACATCACCATACTAACCACTACACCACCGTACTAACCACTACACCACCATACTGACCACTACACCACCATACTAACCACTACACCACCATACTAACCACTACACCACCATACTAATCACTACACCACCGTACTAACCACTACACCACCATACTAACCACTACACCACCATACTAACCACTACACCACCGTACTAACCACTACACCACCGTACTAACCACTACACCACCGTACTAACCCACTACACCACCATACTAACCACTACCACCACCATACTGACCACTACACCACCATACTAACCACTACACCACCGTACTAACCACTACACCACCATACTAACCACTACACCACCATACTGACCACTACACCACCGTACTGACCACTACACCATCATACTAACCACTACACCACCATACTAACCACTACACCACCATACTAACCACTACACTACCGTACTGACCACTACACCACCGTACTGACCACTACACCACCATACTAACCACTACACCACCATACTAACCACTACACCACCGTACTGACCACTACACCACCGTGTTAACCACTACACCACCGTACTAACCACTACACCACCGTACTGACCACTACACCACCGTACTGACCACTACACTACCGTACTAACCACTACACCACCGTACTGACCACTACACCATCATACTAACCACTACACCACCATACTAACCACTACACCACCATACTAACCACTACACCACCATAATAACCACTACACCATCATACTAACCACTACACCACCGTACTAACCACTACACCACCGTACTAACCACTACACCACCATACTAACCACTACACCACCATAATAACCACTACACCATCGTACTAACCACTACACCACCATACTAACCACTACACCACCATAATAACCACTACACCACCATAATAACCACTACACCATCGTACTAACCACTACACCACCATACTAACCACTACACCACCATAATAACCACTACACCATCGTACTAACCACTACACCACCGTACTAACCACTACACCACCATACTAACCACTACACCACCATACTAACCACTACACCACCATAATAACCACTACACCATCGTACTAACCACTACACCACCGTACTAACCACTACACCACCATACTAACCACTACACCACCATAATAACCACTACACCACCATAATAACCACTACACACCATACTAACCACTACACCACCATAATAAACCACTACACCATCGTACTAACCACTACACCACCGTACTAACCACTACACCACCGTACTAACCACTACACCACCATACTAACCACTACACCACCATAATAACCACTACACCACCATAATAACCATTACACCACCATACTAACCACTACACCACCGTACAAACCACTACACCACCATAATAACCACTACACCACCATAATAACCACTACACCACCGTACAAACCACTACACCACCATAATAACCACTACACCACCATAATAACCACTACACCACCGTACTAACCACTACACCACCATACTAACCACTACACCACCATAATAACCATTACACCACCATAATAACCACTACACCATCATACTAACCACTACACCACCATAATAACCACTACACCACCATAATAACCATTACACCACCATAATAACCACTACACCACCATACTAACCACTACACCACCATAATAACCATTACACCACCATAATAACCACTACACCACCATACTAACCACTACACCACCATAATAACCATTACACCACCATAATAACCACTACACCACCATAATAACCATTACACCACCATAATAACCACTACACCACCATACTAACCACTACACCACCATAATAACCATTACACCACCATAATAACCACTACACCACCGTACTAACCACTACACCACCATAATAACCACTACACCACCGTATGCTGTATGTAGTGTTATATTCACAGTGTGAGGTCTTGTTCAGGGTTTGCTGCCTTAGTTAAGACATCAGTTAGTTTGTGCACAGCATATTTAGACTATAACCTTAATGTCTGTCTGTCTGTCTGTCACAGAGTTCAGTGAAGATAAATCAGATCAGTCTGGATGAGAGCGGGGAGCATGTGGGGATCTGTTCAGAGGATGGGAAGGTAGGTACTCTTCTCCGCTGTGACTGGCCCAGGTGAGCCAGCTTCTCTCATTCAAGCTTTCCACTAGACCAGGTGTAGCCTTTAGGTATTTAAGAGGCTCCAGGTGGTCTGGGTCAGGTGTGTAGAGTGAGGAAAACACAGAGAGTACATTCTTGCACCACATAATTGATATGCAAATACATTAAACTTTACAACACCCCAGTCAGGTCACCTGTGAACGTTCACTGTTGCACAGAATCCCAAGTATCAGGTGGTGTATGTAGCAATTGGGGCCTAAAATGCACCAAATCTAATACAGTGAGTATATACAGTTTAGACTGATCGAGTCAGTTCAGTAAGTGTAGGACAGGCTTCAGTACAGTAACTGAATGTACAGTAGCCAGTCTGGTGAACTTATAGTATGGTATATGGGTCTAGTGATAAACCTCAATAATAATAGTTGATAAAATTTTATTTACTATATACAATTTAAGCAATATAAAACATAAACCTGTCTTATTTTATCTTATATATTTAGTATTGCTCTTTAGTAAAGCAGAAATATTTTTTAATCCAATTAATAGTTAGAATAATTGATAGAATACTTGATTACTAAAATAATCTATAGCTGCAGCCTTAATAACAGTCAAATGTCAAACGATTAGTCCTATCTATATAATGAACATTATTCATGACAGCAGCCTAGCAACCAGCTACACTCAGATATAGAGGTACAGTTATTGTAGTAAATATGATTAAAGTGGAACTCGCACTTATACGACTCCATAAATCTTCATAATTTAACTACATTAGCTTAGCATAACTTGAACCACTTAGCAAGTGAAGCTAACGTTAGCTAACATCAGCTAAAGCAGGCTCAGTAACTGAGCTTACCTGGTTTACCTCCACGTACACGGAGGCTCTTGAACTCCTCTCGCTGGTTTCCTACACGCCCATATTGTTGAACAGCGCCAGATTAAGATCCAGTCGTCGTGTAAGCCTACGTCCCATAGCTGTGATAATCTTCAGACGTGAAATGATCTACAGATGACGGAGTGAGAGGACGCTTCTTTCCAATGTGTCTGTTTAAAGTTGACAGGTTTAGACCACTTTCTGGATATTTGGGGGTCTTTGGGTCGTGTACGGGGGTCCACTGTACATCCAATTACTGCAGCCAGAAACAACAACACCTTTCTGTCACTGTGTATTACTGTAAGTGCATCTTCTAGCATTGTTGTCCACCATCTACGCCACACGCATAACATCTACGGACGTTTTCGAACAGTGGGCGGAGCTAAACAGTCTTTTAAGCCGTATTCCTGACTTATAAACAATAAAACATTTTCTGACTTTACACTGTATTTATGTGTTTGATATTTTCATATAGGCTGGTGCTCAGCCTTAAAAGAAAACCCCGGCTGGTAACACATGTAAGCCTTAATGTGGTGTGATGACTCTAAATTGTTAAGAAACGTAATAAAAAATCACTAAAAGTATCAGATTTATTAGATTTTCTGTAAAATCCGCTGCACGTGGGTTTCCATTGTTGTATCTACTGACGTGATCAGCGGGTAGTGACGTCAAATGGTTGCAGTAACCGGCCGTCACGCTCGAGCACAGCTAGCTACTAGACATGCTACTGTTCAGTCTTTACAGTTTGAGCTAGAACTCAACATTTCTGACATCAGCGATGACATCACACACCACGTTAGTGTAAATGGTGAACAGAGAGGGTGGAGGAGAGAGTGACACAGTGCTGGAGTTGTTGTGAAGCTGTGTGTTGGTGTTGACGGAGAAGGAGAGTGTCTGTTAAAGGAGCTCCGCTTTCTAGCAGGAAACATTCACACTCAGTAAACAGCTAGATACACTGAACGGGAGTGTCTCTGAGCTTCACACTCCTTTATTAGTGAAGTAGTATGTTCACTACTAAGACTGGACTTTCACCTTCAGGATCCACAAACGAGGAGAAGCAGCTGACGCTAACGCTAAACGTTCTCAGGAGAGAATCCAGCGCATGTTCACGTTCACGGTTCTTCTCGCGGTTCTCCATAATCTGGAGCTTTTGGACTTCCTGTGTGGAGAAACTGTGGCACTGCATTGTGTTTTAGTCTACGCTTAAAACCAACAGCCTCCGTCAAGTCTCTCACCAGTGGTGGTCTACTGAACCACTCACACTCATCCAGACTGAAGTGAGGAGAGCAGAGCGGGGGGTCTTTGGGTAGCTGTGTTGGTCCACACGCTGCTTCACTAACTATTCTCCTTGTTTATGTTTGTGAAAGCTGTTTAGACTAATATCAGTCTTCACACTGCCTTTCACTGAAACAACATCAACAACACAATGTACATGGTTTTCTTTAAGCTAGTTTAGTAACTAACATTCACTCCTTCACACCACAGTCCAGTTTAGACCTGAAACCATCTGACCTCATCTACCCAGCAGGCATTGCACGTCAATAATAATGACTGCGTACATATGTTAGATATTTAGAATAAAAGTGTTAATTTATAAATAAATCTGATACTTTTGTGATTTTTTTTACAACATGTATTAATAATTTAGAGTCATTAAACCATATTAAGGCTTAGAAGTGTTACCAGCCGGTGTTACTATCTTTAAGATCCCGTTGGGTTGAGTTGACCCCGAAAAGATTTCAAGAAGTTGTGCCGTCCAGGCCAAAATTTGGAATAATGAAGGTCAGATTTTGCTCAGAGAAGAATATAAGGTGGGCATCTTCTCCCGAGGGGCTTCTTCAAAGCTAACGTTTACCTTCAAATGTGGTAAAAGTGTTAAATCTGCTCTTTCAACAGAATTTCGCATCACATTTCCGTTATCAGCGGCAATAACAGCAACTTCTTGACAGACAGATGCCGTATCAGTGTTTAATAATCCTTGGCTCAAGAAAAAAAAAAAAAACTAGGCGACATGAACGTAGCGGCCCTGTTTCGCAGCCGTGTTAACAACGTTTAAAATAAAACGGCCTCTCCTCGCCCACCCAGCCGTGGCTTCCTTGACTCACTGTTCCCCCTTATCTGCTCAGCGATCTGGACCCGGCCGTTAAACGGGGCTGCTCAGGCTAATCAGCACCACGGCGGGTGGCTCTCTCAGACTGATCTGGGAGCAGATAGGCCCGTGCGCCCAGCGCTTTCGCAGCCAAAACGAGATCTTTGTCGCGTGCGCTGTGACTCTGCCAATTAAAATCGATGCGGCAGCCATTGTTCGCTCCCCAGAGGTGCTAATACCGGTCTCGCTTAGCCTCCACTCTGATAGCTGAGATATGTCAGACATGACACGCTTTTAGGAGGAAACGGCCCCAGAGCCCCGTCTTCGAGCTTATTTCTTTGTTTATTTATTTATTTCGCCCTGTTTTAGAATATGTGTAGCTTTGTGCTTCTTAATGTGGGCTGAAATCCCACCTCGTCCCAACAGGTGGGGGAACTGCTTTAGACTGGGGTCCAACAAGTGTAGCGTTCGGCCAATAAAATCAGACCACGTTACCAACAAAACCATCATGCATCAATGCTTTGTACTGGAACATCCACCACTCCACCCGTATTCAGACTCTTTAACATAAAAGTCCTTATAGATATAAACCTAAAACTAAATTGCTTGAGGCCACAATATTTATGTCCTTATGTCCTTCATACCTCCAAGAGGCTATATATGTATATTATATTATATATTATATTTTTCTACAGTATTTGAATTCAGCATTTAGTTCATTATTACATTTCATAATAAACAGACCAATGAAAATGCTCTAAAATAATGTGGATAAAAAATCAGGTTCCATTGACTTACATTACAAGTTAAGAAGGTTTTTGGCCTTTTTTCAACCTTTTTTGAAGCATTTTAATTCGTTCTTTAATCTTGGCAGTTGCTGTATTTAAATGTAGAAAAACTTAAATAAATAAATATAATAAATAAATAATTACACATATTTACACATATCTATCTATCTTTTTATCTAATAGTAACTTAGCAGGTCAGGACAAAAACCCAAAAACGTTGTTATCTTTCAATATTAGTAACAAAAAAAAAAAAAAAATTAAGTATAGAGGTGTGTTTTTCTTTGGACAGCAACAATGATATATATATATATATATATATATATATATATATATATATATATATATATATATATATATATATGCTGTACTCAATTATGAATATATATAGATAGATATAATAGACATAATAGAGATAAATAAAAGAGATAATAATGATATAATGCTGTAGAGATATTATGCTATATAATGCTAGCCATTTCTGCATTTTTTTCTATATCTATTATTTTTCTATATTTAAATACAGCAACAGCCATGATTAACGAATCAATGTAAATGCTTCAAAATAACTTAATAATAATAAAAAAATCAGGATCCACTGACATAAGACTGTTTCTATTGGTCCATTCGTAATGACACTTTCACAGGGCATAAAGAGCAGCTGTTCTAATGATGTAGACTAATATATATATATATATATATATATATATATATATATATATATATATATATATATATATATATATATATATATATATATACATACACACACACACACACACACGTCCACCTTTCAGTCTTCAGGACTTTGTCTCTGTCCAATAACGTTAAAGTTATAAAGACTGTTTCTGCCAGACAGAGGTTCTGATTCATACACTGATATCAGAAAAAAATATGAACATGTGAAGAACACAAGATGCTGGACCTTTTATCTCTAAAAACCATTCTTGTGTGATGGGAACTGATGACACTGAGCTGATTGACGAACCTCTAGGATTAGCGTTACAATGATTATATCAGTTAACAGCTTCTTCTTATTATTATTATTGTCATTATTATTATTATTATTAGAGAAATTTGCCCGATGAAAGCTGATAAATGACCGTCCCTATTAAATAACACCGGTTATCAGCGACCAGATGTTCTACTTTTCTCTTTTTATCGTTAATGGTGTGCCGGCGGTTGGAGAAACAGGATTTGACAGGCAGTCTTTTACAGGAGTATAACAGGAACAGTTTGGCACTGAGGTCAGCAGGGCCCGACCGGCATGAAAGAGTTTTTATTCCCGCTCAACTTTCTTTGGAGATCTCAGACTTTTTGTGTTGTTGTTGTGGGTTTTTTTCCCCCCGCCCCGCTCGGACAGGCAGGTGTAGGTGAATTGCTATGTTAAGGCCGGCTTGTAGCCATCGGGGACTGCAGCAGAGCCGGAGATTAAGACTGCTCTATGAAGGCTTGGCAGGGCAGAGGGAGTTGACCTGTCCACTAATTGGGAGCCTAGCGGACGGTTAACTAGCCTGCCGACAGGTGTGATGTTTTTGTGAAGTCTGGCCCGGCTCGACCTGAAACAGATCTCAGCTCCGGAGTCGTTTTAGCATTTTAGCTTTTAGCTGCTTTCTCGTCATTATTGTTTTCACTTACTGTCTGCTTTCTTTCTTTTTTCCCCTCCAACACCCTTCCATTCCATGTCCATCAGGTGCAGGTGTTCGGCCTCTACACCAGGGAGGGCTTCCACGAGAACTTTGACTGTCCCATCAAAGTAAGTTATTGCTTAGAGAAAGGAATTCTATTGAGTCTAATACTGTACATGGGAAAAAGGAACAGCAAGCAATGACTCATAGTAATGAGCCAATCATATAATTTTAAATGGAATATTTCTGATAACAGTGTACAGTTCAGCTCAGCAGTAATATGAATAAAAAAAACTGCAGCAGCAGATGAGCTACTGTCTCTGACTTTACATCTACAAGGTGGACCAGCAAGTAGTAGGAGTGTCTAATAGAGTGGACAGTGAGTGGACACAGTGTTGCTGCCCAACACACACTAACGCCCCACCACCACGTCAGTGTCACTGCAGTGCTGGAAATGAACCCCCATCCAAATAGTATCTGCTCTGTGGTGGTCCTGTGGGGGTCCTGATCATTAAAGAACAGAGTAATAAAGTATATAGAGAATCAGATGAACTACAGTCTGTAAGTGGAGCTCCTATATGGTTAGTGGGCTGATACAGTGGACAGTGGGTGTAGATACAAGTAGTTAGTTTTAATGTTATGACTGATCGGTTGGTATATATAAGTAAAATTGAGCAAAATACCGCAACAGTTACGTCCTTACATGCATAGCGTTACATAAATGTCGCATTTTGAGACTTGTGCGTTTGTTTCATATATAACATGAAGGCAAAATGAAAGCACTGCAAGTACTGGCCCAGTATTTTTTGAGTTTTTGAGGGGTCTCATAATTGCAATCTCATAGTAAGCTTGCAGCAGTTCCAACATGACAAATTTGATATATCAACTACATGAAATATAACCCCTGTTGCCAAAAAAAAAAGGGCAGGATGGTTGCGCATAAACGACAAATAGAGGAGTGCAGGTCAGTATGTCTGTGGATTACCGGTTGGGGATCTGCTCTGAGTGAGAACAGGCAGTTTGGAGGCTGTAGGTTAAACAAAGCCGTAATGTTGGGGTTTGTCCAAAAATGAATGGGACCCTATGGGAGGAACGAGGAATGAATAAATGATGAATAGAGGAGTGCAGGTCAGTATGTATGTGGATTAGAGTTTGAGGGTCTGCTCTGAGTGAGTACAGGCAGTTTGGAGACTGTAGGTTTAATAAGACCATGAGGTTTGGGTTTGTCCAAAAATGAAGGAAACCCTATGGGAAGAACGAGGGATAAATAAACGACAAATAGAGGAGTGTGGCTCAGTATGTATGTGGATTAGAGGTTGGGGATCTGCTCTGAGTGAGTACAGGCAGTTTGGAGGCTGTAGGTTAAATGAAACAATGAGGTTTGGGAGTGACTGAAAATGAATGTGTCTCTATGCGAGGAACGAGGGATGAGTAAACGATAAATAGAGGAGTGTGGGTCAGTATGTATGTGGATTAGAGTTTGAGGATCTGCTCTGAGTGAGTACAGGCAGTTTGGAGGCTGTAGGTTAAATGAAACAATGAGGTTTGGGAGTGACTGAACATGAATGGGTCTCTATGCGAGGAACGAGGGATGAGTAAACTATAAATAGAGGAGTGTGGGTCAGTATGTATGTGGATTAGAGGTTGGGAATCTGCTCTGAGAGAGTACAGGCAGTTTGGTGGCTGTATGTTTAATGAAACCATAATGTTCGGGTTTGGCCCAAAATGAATAGGACCCTATGGGAGGAATGAGGGATGAATAAACGACAAATAGAGGAGTGTGGCTCAGTATGTATGTGGATTAGTATTAGGGGACCTGCCCTGAGTAAGTACAGGCAGTTTGGAGACTGTAGGTTTAATAAAACCATGAGGTTTAGGTTCGTCCAAAAATGAATGAAACCCTATGGGAGGAACGAGGGATGAATAAACGACAAGTAGATGAGTGTGGATTAGTATTTGAGGATCTGCCCTGAGTGAGTACAAGCAGTTTGGAGGCTGTAGATTAAATAAAACCATGAGGTTTGGGAGTGACTGAAAATGAATGGGACACTATGGGAGGAACGAGGGATGGAAACAAATGACAGAAAGACGAGTGCAGGTAAAACCAAGCAAAAAAAAAAAGTTTGAAGTTGAAGTGGTGACGGTTTTTAATTCTCATTCATTGTTATTATTTATTGATTTATTTATTTGAACAGTCGTAACTGATTGCAGTCTTTTGTGTTACCTTGTGTTGCCAGGTGGTGGCGCTGCATCCCCAGTTCAGCAAGTCGAACAACAAGCAGTTCGTAACCGGAGGAAACAAGGTGAGAGCAGAAGAGCTGCAGAGTGAACGCTATTCATCGGGCGAGCTGACCTCCGTTGCGGTGCGTGCGGGACTCGAGCGGGTGGTCTTACGGCGGTGGTCGCTCATATTTGCCGTCTCCGACTCGCTTGGAGTTTTTAGCGGCGCCACTTCATCCCAAACGTTTGAAAGGGGGCGGCGGCTCTCAGCGCTGAACTCTACAGCTTCTGTAGCTCCGGCTGGTGGGGCTAAAACACACTTTCCATCTTGGCCTTGTATCAGGGTCAGAGAGAGAGAGAGAGAGAGAGAGAGAGAGAGAGAGAGAGAGAGAGAGGGAGAAAAAGAGAGAGGGAGCAAGAAAGAGGTCCATTTTCTCAAAGTGTTGTTCACCAGGAGAGGTGTTGTCTCCCCCCACGCTCAACAAATAACAGTCATTACCCAGAGTGCCATAGTGTCTGGAACATGTAGAACACGCGCACTAAACAAATAAACGCTCATTTTTCCGAGACCACCGCGATATCCAGGGATGAATACAGGGGTCCGCGCTGTCTAGCACACGGCCTGCAGAACAGACCCCTTTACAGATCTTTCTGAAGCAGCAGCTGCTTTTTTCTTCCATATTAGTACATACACACACTTATTTATATGGAAATGTGTTTGGGTTGTTTGTTTGTTTACTTTAAATAAGTAAATAACAGCAGTACATTGTTATATACTGCTGAGGTGCTATCTTGGCAAGCAAGCTGGGCTAGTTGGTGTATCTCATGTTCAGATTATTGTTATCTTATTTAAGCTTTTTCTAGATATATGTTAGGTGTTTGCAGTGGTTATAATATGTTATAGGAATTATCTCACTATGCTGGCTGGTCCTTCTGCCACTATATAGAGTTTGATGGACTCCAGTCGTATAGAAATAAAGTAAATACTCTCATAATATGCCTTTAACATTCAACAGCTACCTCAGTTGCCAACATATCATTGTTTGCAGTGTTTAAATTTATAATATATACATTTTTAGAATAAAATAAAAAAAGAAAAGTGCATGCCCTGAAGGAATCGCAGGATGGTTGTGCATAAACGACAAATAGAGGAGTGCAGGTCAGTATGTCTGTAGATTAGAGGTTGGGGATCTGATCTGAGTGCAGGCAGTTTGGAGGCTGTAGGTTAAATATAACCGTAATGTTTGGGTTTGGCAAAAATGAATGGGACCCTATGGGAACGAGGGAGGAATAAACGATGAATAGAGTAAGAGCGAAATAAAAGAGAGATACTTTATCTATCTATCTATCTATCTATCTATCTATCTAGAACATCAGTACAGAACATCTGTCTGTCTGTCAGTGAACATCTCTCTGAGTGATGGGAGGAGAGGACAGGTTTACTGTGGAGGCTGTAGGTTAAATGAAGCCGTAATGTTTGGGTTTGGCAAAAATGAATGGGACCCTATGGGAGGAACGAGGGAGGAATAAACGATGAATAGAGGAGTGCAGGTCAGTATGTCTGTAGATTAGTGCTCCTACATTAGATATCTGAACTTTCAAATCTCAAGTGGTGCGATCGTTCTCCGTACCAGATCATGAGTTTGATGGCACAAACACCTACAGTCAGTAAACCTGTCCTCTCCTCCCATCACTCAGAGAGATGTTCACTGAAAGATAGATAGATAGATAGATAGATATATAGATAGATAGATATATAGATAGATAGCAGGTACATAGATAAACAGGCAGATAGATAGATAGATAGATATATAGATAGATAGCAGGTACATAGATAAACAGGCAGATAGATAGATAGATAGATAGATAGATAGATAGATAGATAGATAGATAGATAGATAGATAGATAGATGGATGGTAGGTACACAGATAGATAGATAGATAGATAGATAGATAGATAGATAGATAGATAGATAGCAGGTACATAGACGAATAGATAGACATACGGCGGGTACATAGATAAACGGAAGATAGATAGATACTCTGGGTTCATTAAAGTATCTATCTATCTATCTATGTACCCACCATCTGTCTATCTATCTATCTATCTATCTATCTATCTGTCTATGTACCCACCGTCTGTCTATCTATCTATCTATCTATCTATCTATCTATCTATCTGCCTGTTTATCTATGTACCTGCTATCTATCTATCTATCTATCTATCTATCTATCTATCTATCTATCTATCCATCTCTGTCTATCTATCTATCTATATCTGTCTGCTTATCTATGTACCCACCGTATGTCTATCTATCTATCTATCTATCTATCTATCTGTGTACCTACCATCTATCTATCTATCTATCTGTGTACCTACCATCCATCTATCTATCTATCTGTGTACCTACCATCCATCTATCTATCTATCTATCTATCTATCTATCTATCTATCTATCTATCTATCTGTGTACCTACCATCCATTTATCTATCTATCTATCTATCTATCTATCTATCTATCTATCTATCTATCTATCTATCTATCTATCTATCTATCTGTGTACCTACTATCTATCTATCTATCTATCTATCTATCTATCTATCTATCTGTGTACCTACCATCCATCTATCTATCTATCTATCTATCTATCTATCTATCTATCTATCTATCTATCTATCTATCTATCTATCTATCTATCTATCTGTGTACCTACCATCCATCTATCTATCTATCTATCTATCTATCTATCTGTGTACCTACTATCTATCTATCTATCTATCTATCTATCTATCTATCTATCTGTGTACCTACCATCCATCTATCTATCTATCTATCTATCTATCTATCTATCTATCTATCTATCTATCTATCTATCTATCTATCTATCTATCTATCTATCTATCTGTGTACCTACTATCTATCTATCTATCTATCTATCTATCTATCTATCTATCTATCTATCTATCTATCTATCTATCTATCTTCCCGTTTATCTGTGTACCCGCACTCTGTCTGTCTATCTATCAGTCTATGTACCTGCTATCTATCTATCTATCTATCTATCTATCTATCTATCTATCTATCTATCTATCTATCTATATATCTGTCTATCTATCTATCTATCTATATATCTGTCTATCTATCTATCTATCTGCCTGTTTATCTATCTGTGTACCTACCATCTGTCTATCTATCTATCTATCTATCTATCTATCTATCTATCTATCTATCTATCTATCTATCTATCTATATATCTGTCTATCTATCTATCTATCTTCCCGTGTATCTGTGTACCCACCGTCTGTCTGTCTATCAGTCTATGTACCTGCTTTCTATCTATCTATCTATCTATCTATCTATCTATCTATCTATCTATCTATCTAGAACATCAGTACAGAACATCTGTCTATCTGTCAGTGAACATCTCTCTGAGTGATGGGAGGGGAGGACAGGTTTACTGGCTGTAGGTGATCATACCATCAAACTCATGATCTCCTGGTACGGAGAACGATCGCACCACTCGAGAACTGGTAGTTCAGATCTCTTCTGAAAATATTTTGTTCACTCATTTCTTTTCCTCCCGTGTTGGTCACACGGCGCGCTCTAAGAAGTAATTAAACGGTTTTGTCCCGTCCTACACCGGAGTCGGAGTGTGTCCGCTGCCTTTGGCTTCCCCCCTCCGCTGATTTCCTCCCGTTTCCCCGGCTTAAGATCCCCATAATGCAGCCTTGCCATGAAAATCAATACGGCTTCCACTGAAGACACATCTTGTCAAAGGCAATTCAATTCTGTCTGCTCGGCTCCTGGAGTGTCATCTCCTATTGCTGAGCCGTGATCTGTTAACGCAGCCAAAAGTGCAGAATCGGAGCCGCGCCGAGCAGCCGCTTTCTTTTCTCTGCTCGCTGGACTCGGTCAGGTCGGGTCAGGATGTTTTTTGTGTGCAAGCGCGAAACCACTTTTCGAGCTTTCAGCCTGCAGACTGTAATTTGGTTCGCAATCACATGTACAGAGTGTTGCCATAAAACCGCCACCGTTTGAGGATCAGCTTAAATAGATGACACACGCTCCCAGTTCAGTTTCAATACCTTACTGTACCCTGAGCACGCCGCCACAACGGTGTAGTGGTCAGCACGGTGGTGTAGTGGTCAGTACACTGGTGTAGTGGTTAGTATGGTGGTGTAGTGGTCAGCACGGTGGTGTAGTGGTCAGTACACTGGTGTAGTGGTTAGTATGGTGGTGTAGTGGTCAGCACGGTGGTGTAGTGGTCAGTACACTGGTGTAGTGGTTAGTATGGTGGTGTAGTGGTTAGTACGGTGGTGTAGTGGTCAGTACACTGGTGTAGTGGTTAGTACGGTGGTGTAGTGGTTAGTACGGTGGTGTAGTGGTTAGTATGGTGGTGTAGTGGTCAGTACGGTGGTGTAGTGGTTAGTACGGTGGTGTAGTGGTTAGTACGGTGATGTAGTGGTTAGTACGGTGGTGTAGTGGTCAGTACGGTGGTGTAGTGGTCAGTACGGTGGTGTAGTGGTTAGTACGGTGGTGTAGTGGTTAGTACGGTGGTGTAGTGGTTAGTACGGTGGTGTAGTGGTCAGTACGGTGGTGTAGTGGTTAGTATGGTGGTGTAGTGGTTAGTACGGTGATGTAGTGGTTAGTATGGTGGTGTAGTGGTTAGTACGGTGGTGTAGTGGTTAGTGTGGTGGTGTAGTGGTCCATACGGTGGTGTAGTGTTAGTATGGTGGTGTAGTGGTTAGTATGGTGGTGTAGTGGTCAGTACGGTGGTGTAGTGGTTAGTATGGTGGTGTAGTGGTTAGTACGGTGGTGTAGTGGTTAGTATGGTGGTGTAGTGGTTAGTACGGTGGTGTAGTGGTTAGTGTGGTGGTGTAGTGGTCCATACGGTGGTGTAGTGTTAGTATGGTGGTGTAGTGGTTAGTATGGTGGTGTAGTGGTTTGTACGGTGGTGTAGTGGTTTGTACGGTGGTGTAGTGGTTAGTACCGTGGTGTAGTGGTTATTATGGTGGTGTAGTGGTTAGTATGGTGGTGTAGTGGTTAGTACGGTGGTGTAGTGGTTAGTACGGTGGTGAAGTGGTTAGTACGGTGGTATAGTGTTTAGTACGGTGGTGTAGTGCTTAGCACGGTGGTGTAGTGGTTAGTATGGTGGTGTAGTGGTTAGTATGGTGGTGTAGTGGTTAGTAAGGTGGTGTTGTGGTTATTATGGTGGTGTAGTGGTTAGTATGGTGGTGTAGTGGTTAGTACGGTGGTGTAGTGGTTAGTATGGTGGTGTAGTGGTTAGTACGGTGGTGTAGTGGTTAGTACGGTAGTGTAGTGGTTAGTATGATGGTGTAGTGGTCAGTATGGTGGTGTAGTGGTCAGTATGGTGGTGTAGTGGTTAGTATGGTGGTGTAGTGGTCAGTATGGTGGTGTAGTGGTCAGTATGGTGGTGTAGTGGTTAGTATGGTGGTGTAGTGGTTAGTATGGTGGTGTAGTGGTCAGTATGGTGGTGTAGTGGTTAGTATGGTGGTGTAGTGGTTAGTATGGTGGTGTAGTGGTCAGTATGGTGGTGTAGTGGTCAGTATGGTGGTGTAGTGGTTAGTATGGTGGTGTAGTGGTTAGTATGGTGGTGTAGTGGTCAGTATGGTGGTGTAGTGGTTAGTATGGTGGTGTAGTGGTTAGTATGGTGGTGTAGTGGTTAGTACGGTGGTGTAGTGGTTAGTACGGTGGTGTAGTGGTTAGTATGGTGGTGTAGTGGTTAGTACGGTGGTGTAGTGGTTAGTACGGTGGTGTAGTGGTCAGTATGGTGGTGTAGTGGTTAGTACGGTGGTGTAGTGGTTAGTACGGTGGTGTAGTGGTTAGTACGGTGGTGTAGTGGTTAGTACGGTGGTGTAGTGGTTAGTATGGTGGTGTAGTGGTCAGTATGGTGGTGTAGTGGTTAGTATGGTGGTGTAGTGGTCAGTATGGTGGTGTAGTGGTTAGTATGGTGGTGTAGTGGTTAGTATGGTGGTGTAGTGGTTAGTACGGTGGTGTAGTGGTTAGTATAGTGGTGTAGTGGTTAGTATGGTGGTGTAGTGGTTAGTATGGTGGTGTAGTGGTTAGTATAGTGGTGTAGTGGTTAGTATGGTGGTGTAGTGGTCAGTATGGTGGTGTAGTGGTTAGTATGGTGGTGTAGTGGTTAGTACGGTGGTGTAGTGGTTCGTATGGTGGTGTAGTGGTTAGTATGATGGTGTAGTGGTTAGTATGATGGTGTAGTGGTTAGTATGGTGGTGTAGTGGTTAGTACGGTGGTGTAGTGGTTATTATGGTGGTGTAGTGGTTAGTATGGTGGTGTAGTGGTTAGTATGGTGGTGTAGTGGTTATTATGGTGGTGTAGTGGTTAGTATGGTGGTGTAGTGGTTATTATGGTGGTGTAGTGGTTAGTATGGTGGTGTAGTGGTTAGTATGGTGGTGTAGTGGTTAGTACGGTGGTGTAGTGGTTAGTATGGTGGTGTAGTGGTCAGTATGGTGGTGTAGTGGTCAGCACTGTCTCCTCACAGTAAGATGATCTGGGTTGGGTTCCCGGTCTGGGTGGTTCTGTGTGGAGTGTGTATGGTCTCTCTGTGTTTGAGTGGGTTCCTCCGGGTGCTCCGGTTTCCTCCCACAGTCCAAACACATGTATGTTGGGTTGATCCTCACTCTGAACTGCCAGTAGGTGTGAGTGTGTGTGAGTTTGTTCACCACGTTTTGGCTAATGAACGATGTTTTTAAAACAGTATATGATGTTGATGCTCTCATTTCCCAAACCAACTTGAACCATCATTATAGACACGGCAAGCCTGGTTCCAGGCCAGAACCAAAGAACAAGCGCCACTGCACATGTAAACTGAGAGCTATGTGGTGGTACCCTGTGTTCTGCTGCCCTCTCCTGGTGTAAACTGGGTATTGAGACCATCCTTGTACTAGCGCTTAATCATTTTAGGGCAGTTTAGTTTGACCGCCTCCTTGTTTCTACACTCTTTGTCCAGTTTATCAGCTACACTGACCATATAGGAGCTACAATAACAGACTGTAGTTTCTCTGTGTGCTTTGTTACATTGTTCTTTAATGGTCAGGACCCCCATAGGACCACCACAAAGCAGGTATCGGAGTGAATCAGACAGCAGTGCTGCTGCTGCTGGAGTGTTTAAACACCTTAGTGTCACTGCTGGACTGAGACCCATCCACCAACCAAAACTATCCAGACAGCAGTGTCCTGTGGGCGGCGTCCTGTGTCCACTGATGAAGAACTAGAGGAACACAAACTGTGCAGCAGCAGATGAGCTACTGTCTCTGACTTTACATCTACAAGGTGGACCAGAGCAGGTATTATTAGGATGGTGGGTCATTCTCAGCACTGCAGTGACACTGATGTGGTGGTGGTGGTGGTGGTGTGTTTTGTGTTGTGCTGGTGTGAGTGGATCAGAGTGGATTGCTGCTGGAGTGTGTAAACACGGTGTCCACTCTATTAGACACTCCTACTACTTGCTGGTCCTCCTTGTAGATGTAGAGTCAGAGACAGTAGCTCATCTGCTGCTGCACAGTTTGTGTTCCTCTAGTTCTTCATCAGTGGACACAGGACGCCGCCCACAGGACACTGCTGTCTGGATAGTTTTGGTTGGTGGACGATTCTCAGTCCAGCAGTGACACTGAGGTGTTTAAACACTCCAGCAGCAGCCGCACTGCTGTGTCTGATCCACTCACACCAGCACAACACACTCTACTAACACACCATCACTACATCAGTGTCACTGCAGTGCTGAGAATGACCCACCTTCCTAATAGTAGCTCTGTGGTGGTCCTGTGGGGGTCCTGATCATTGGAGAAGAGAGTAATAAAGTATACAGAGAATCAGATGAACTACAGTCTGTAAGTGGAGCTCCTGTATGGTCAGTGGAGCTGATACAGTGGACAGTGAGTGTAGATACAAGAAAGGGGTTTTGATGTTATGGCTGATCGGTGTGTATATAAGGTATAGAACCCGACATCTTTAAATACCTGCTGTAGTCTATATATATATATGCATTTGTTACTGTTATTACTTTGTGATTGTTATACTGTGGTGTCTGTGTTGTGTCTAGTTGCTGCTGTATGAGCGAAACTGGCTGAACCGCTGGAAGACGTCCACTCTGCACGAAGGAGAGGGCACCATTACCAACGTCAAATGGAGGGCCAACCTCATCGCCTGGGCAAACAACGTGGTACGACTGACCCTCATACAGAGGGAGGGGTTGTACAGTGAGAGCTGTTAGTAGGGGTTGTTAATGTGTACTAAGCTTAGCAGAAGATGCCATATTTACGTTCCCTCTAAAGGAGGATCTGTTTACATAGTAATTTTGCATATCGTTGCTGTCCCAAGACTTTTAATATAAGTCAATGGAACCTGAAGGTTTTTTCCAAGTGATTTTGGAGCATTTCTATTGGTCCATTCATCATGAAACTTATACAGCATTTAAAAAGCAGCTGTCGTGTTCACATGATACAGAAAAATAAAAATGGACAAAAATGGAGATACATGTCTTTCTATGGACAGAGGTCCCTAAGCTGATTGTGAGTTTCAATCAAAGAAACTTTTTTTCTGATTAACAAGTGTATTTTCACCAGTAATAGCAGCAGATCTGATTAGAACAGATGTAAATAATCATACATACAATACAAAGTAACATGAATATGTTATTGTGAGAGAAGTAGATCAGATCTTGATCCAGTTTAAAGAACAAAGTTAGGTTCCAGATTTCTCCTGGACGCCCCAGACATTGTATGAATGTGTTCAGTTCCTTCAGCAGTAATCTTGATTTAGCTTAATGAAGTACTGAGCAGTCAAAGCAGGTATTAGATGAGAACTAGATGGTTAAATAAACACACTGATGTATGTAAAAGCACTTCTTACTGTATTAAAAAATATATATATATATATATATATATTAATAAAATATAATATTTATTTATTTATTTTTTTTATTTAGGGCACTGATTTATTTTGATGCAGCCATTAATAAAAACTGTATTGTTCTGCTGTCCAGATATGTAGAGGTTTTGATAAGGTCATGTTTTTCTTCTTCTGTGGCTCAGGGTGTGAAAATCTACGACATCAGCAGTAAGCAGCGCATCACCAACGTGTTACGGGACAACACCAGTCTGAGGCCTGATATGTACCCCTGCAGCCTCTGCTGGAAAGATAACACTACGCTCATCATTGGCTGGGGGTCTTCTGTAAAGGTGGGTTTGACTTAAAGGGGCACTCCAGCCAAAGAAATAAATAAATCGTCCATCGGATTGCCAGACAGAGAAACGTGATTGGTCACTCCAGAGAACATGTGCTTGTGCTTGGTGATGTAAGGCTTGGATGCAGCTGCTCAGCAATGGAAACCCATTCCATGCAGACTGCTTCTACACACATTAGTAAAGAATGGGTCTCTCAGGAGCTCAGTGAACTCCAGCGTGGTACCGTGATAGGACGCCACCTGTGCAACAAGTCCAGTGGTGAAGTTTCCTCACTACTAAATATTCCACAGTGGACTGTCAGTGGTGTTAGAACAAAGTGGAAGTGATTGAGAACGACAGCAACTCAGACACCAAGTGGTAGAACACGTACAATGACAGAGCGGGTCAGCGGATGCTGAGGAGCATAGTGCACAGAGTTCACCAACTTTCTACAGAGTCAATCACTATAGACCTCCAAACTTCATGTGGTCTTCAGATCAGCTCAAGAACAGAGCATAGAGAGCTTCATGGAATGGGTCTCCATGGCCGAGCAGCTGTATCCAAGCCTTACATCACCAAGAACAATGCAAAGCATCGTATGCAGTGGTGTAAAGCACGCCGCCACTGGACTCTAGAGCAGTGGAGACATGTTCTCTGGAGTGACCAATCACGCTTCTCCGTTGGCCAATATGATGGACGAGTCTGACTGCATTGTGCCGAGCATAGAATTTGGTGGAGGTGGGATGATGGAGTGGGCTTGTGTTTCGGCCCATCAGTTCCAGTGAAAGGAAATCTTACTGCTTCAGCAGACCAAGAGATTCTGGACAATTTTCTGCTCCCAACTTTGCGGGGACAGTTTGGGGGACGGCCCCTTCCTGTTCCAACATGACTGCCCACCAGTGCACAAAGCAGCTCCATAAAGACTTGGAGGAGTGAGTTTGGTGTGGAAGAACTTGACTGTCCTGCACAGCGTCCTGACCTCAACCTGATAGAACACCATTAAGATGAATTAGAGCGGAGACTGTGAGCCAGACCTTCTCGTCCAACATCAGTGTCTGACCTCACTAATGGTCTTCTGGAAGAACAATCAAACATTCCCATAAACACTCTCCTAAACCGTGTGGAGAGTCTTCCCAGAAGAGTTGAAGCTGTTACAGCTGCAAAGGTTGGGCCGACATCATATTAAACCCTATGGATTAAGAATGGGACGGCATATGTCTGTGAAAATAGACGAGCGAATACTTTGGGTAATATTGTGTAGTTTATCAGACTTGTGTGTCTGTACAGCTCAGAAACAGGAATGAGTTTTCTTGGGAAATAGCAAATCTCATTACGTTACAGTTAGAAACTCCTGATCTAAAGATGCTATTTGGGGGTCTGAAAAATAAAAAAATAATTTCCAATGAATCTGTTTCTGTTTCAGATCTGTATGGTCAAGGAGCGCGACCCTACGGAGATCAGAGATCTACCCAGTCGCTACGTCGAGATCGGTATGTCTTTAATACCACAAAGCAATGAAAGTAATGAAATGTCATAGTGAAGGTTTGCTCATCTGAGGGTTCTTGGTCTGGTCTCCTGCAGTGTCGGCGTTCGAGACGGAGTTTTTCATCAGTGGACTGGCTCCTCTGGCTGATCAGCTCGTTACTCTCTACTTTGTTAAAGAGAATCCTGAGCACATGGTATGATTCCTCACTCTGTGATCAGTTGTGTCTGTTCTTCTCTCAGTGTCCGTCGTCCAATCAAGTCCAGATGTGGTGCACACGTCTGTGTTTGTCCTAATCTTAGCTGGTTAAGATGATGAGGGGCTTAAACGTACCTCATGAGTTTCTCAAAGGAATCTGCAGCCACACCTCGGAAGTTCGGTCTTAGAAGTGGAAAGATGGTCAGAAACATCTGTTAGTGGAGTAGTGGAGCTTGATGTTCTCCTCTCTCATATATGAAAGCACTGTTTTGGAAGCACACCCACCTATACACACACTAGGGGGCAGTGAAACACCCACCTATACACACACTAGGGGGCAGTGAAACACCCACATATATATACACACACTAGGGGGCAGTGAAACACCCACCTATACACACACTAGTGAACACACACAATATATATACACTAGGGGGCAGTGAAACACCCACCTATACACACACTAGTGAACACACACACACACACTAGGGGGAAATGAAACACCCACCTATACACACACTAGGGGGGAGTGAAACACCCACATATACACACACTAGTGAACACACACACACACACCAGGGGGCAGTGAAACACCCACATATACACACACTAGTGAACACACACACTAGGAGGCAGTGAAACACCCACATATACATACACTAGTGAACACACACACTAGGGGGCAGTGAAACACCCACATATGCACACACTAGGGGGCAGTGAAACACCCACATACACACACACACTAGGGGGCAGTGAAACACCCACATATACACACACTAGGGGCAGTTAAACACCCACATATACACACACTAGGGGGCAGTGAAACACCCAAATACACACACACACTAGGGGGAAGTTAAACACCCACATATACACACACTAGGGGGCAGTGAAACACCCACATACACACTCACACTAGGGGGAAGTTAAACACCCACATATACACACACTAGGGGGCAGTGAAACACCCAAATACACACACACATTAGGGGGCAGTGAAACACCCACATACACACACACACTAGGGGGAAGTTAAACACCCACATATACACACACTAGGGGGCAGTGAAACACCCAAATACACACACACATTAGGGGGCAGTGAAACACCCACATACACACACACACTAGGGGGAAGTTAAACACCCACATATACACACACTAGGGGGCAGTGAAACACCCACATACACACTCACACTAGGGGGAAGTTAAACACCCACATATACACACACTAGGGGACTGTTGGCCAAGTTTAACTGTGTGTGTCCATCACAGGAGGAGGAGTTCAGAGCACGGCCACGCTTGGACATCATTCAGCCGTTGCCAGAGAGCTGTGAGGAGATTTCGTCAGACGCTCTCACTGTTCGCAACTTTCAGGAGAACGAGTGCCGCGACTACAGACTGGGTAACCGAAAGAAGGAGGCAGAGAAAACTAAACAAATTAAAGTTTAGGAGAACGCACATACGGCTAGATAAAAGACCTTATAGTCCAGTTCAGTTCTAAAAGGCTATATTGTATCTTTTGATCATCATGATTTGTTTAGGTTTCATCCTAAATGTCTGGCAATCTGTTTCTCGTCTGTAGAGCACTCTGAGGGAGAGTCTCTGTTCTACATCATCAGCCCTAAAGACATTGTGGTGGCTAAAGAACGAGACCAGGATGACCACATCGACTGGCTACTGGACAAGAAGAAGTATGAGGTCTGTGGTAACTTTGCACAACTCTCAGAATTCATAGTTTTCGCATTATTAAACTGTTTCAGACTGTTTAGATTTGGGTTTCTCAACCTGTGGCGCGCCCTCTAGTGGTCTACTTTGGAACAGACAGCAGCTCATACTGGGTTGGTCAAACTTCTAAGACATGTTATCAATAATCTTTACTGGAATGTAAATGTACATGAATGAAAACAAGCTGTAAATGAAATAGAAGTAACAAGACTATGTTTCAAATGTAAGGAGTAGAAAGTACTGATAATGGAGTGTAAATGTAAGGAGTAGAAAGTACTGATAATGGAGTGTAAATGTAAGGAGTAGAAAGTACTGATAATGGAGTGTAAATGTAAGGAGTAGAAAGTACAGATAATATAGTATAAATGTAAGGAGTAGAAAGTACAGATAATGGAGTGTAAATGTAAGGAGTAGAAAGTACTGATAATGGAGTGTAAATGTAAGGAGTAGAAAGTACAGATAATGGAGTTTAAATGTAAGGAGTAGAAAGTACTGATAATGGACTGTAAATGTAAGGAGTAGAAAGTACTGATAATGGACTGTAAATGTAAGGAGTAGAAAGTACTGATAATGGACTGTAAATGTAAGGAGTAGAAAGTACTGATAATGGACTGTAAATGTAAGGAGTAGAAAGTACTGATAATGGACTGTAAATGTAAGGAGTAGAAAGTACTGATAATGGACTGTAAATGTTAGTAGTAGAAAGTACTGATAATGGACTGTAAATGTTAGTAGTAGAAAGTACTGATAATGGACTGTAAATGTAAGGAGTAGAAAGTACAGATAATGGAGTGTAAATGTAAGGAGTAGAAAGTACTGATAATGGACTGTAAATGTAAGGAGTAGAAAGTACTGATAATGGACTGTAAATGTAAGGAGTAGAAAGTACTGATAATGGACTGTAAATGTTAGTAGTAGAAAGTACTGATAATGGACTGTAAATGTAAGGAGTAGAAAGTACTGATAATGGAGTGTAAATGTTAGGAGTAGAAAGTACAGATAATGGAGTGTAAATGTAAGGAGTAGAAAGTACTGATAATGGAGTGTAAATGTAAGGAGTAGAAAGTACTGATAATGGAGTGTAAATGTAAGGAGTAGAAAGTACTGATAATGGAGTGTAAATGTAAGGAGTAGAAAGTACTGATAATGGACTGTAAATGTAAGGAGTAGAAAGTACAGATAATGGAGTGTAAATGTAAGGAGTAGAAAGTACTGATAATGGAGTGTAAATGTAAGGAGTAGAAAGTACTGATAATGGAGTGTAAACGTAAGGAGTAGTAAGTACTGATAATGGAGTGTAAATGTAAGGAGTAGAAAGTACTGATAATGGAGTGTAAATGTAAGGAGTAGAAAGTACTGATAATGGAGTGTAAATGTAAGGAGTAGAAAGTACAGATAATGGAGTGTAAACGTAAGGAGTAGTAAGTACTGATAATGGAGTGTAAATGTAAGGAGTAGAAAGTACTGATAATGGAGTGTAAATGTAAGGAGTAGAAAGTACTGATAATGGAGTGTAAATGTAAGGAGTAGAAAGTACTGATAATGGAGTGTAAATGTAAGGAGTAGAAAGTACAGATAATGGAGTGTAAATGTTAGGAGTAGAAAGTACTGATAATGGAGTGTAAATGTAAGGAGGTTTTCAGTGTCAGCCACTGTGGGCTGCTATGCTTTGTAGTTTTGTAGATCCAGGTGGTCCCTCGTGTAGTAAAGGTTGAGAACCCCTGGTCATATGAGAGCGTTATAGAACGTGCCATGTTCTGACTGTTGATGTCTGAATTGGTTCAGGAGGCACTGATGGCGGCCGAGATCAGCTTCAAGAACATAAAGAGGCATGATGTTCAGGTACAGGTTTGATTATTCTTTTTTAAAGTGTGTTACTGTGACAGTCCCTCACACGAGCTGCATGGTCTTCTTCTTCTTGTACGTCGTCCACATGAGCAGAAAATCGGAATGGCCTACATCAACCACCTGGTGGAGAAAGGAGACTATGACGCGGCGGCGAGGTACCAGAACAGTCCGTATTGCGTTTATAGGTTAAACGTTGGCCGAGAGGAGCCTCAACATCTCTATCTCTCTCTCTGTTCCGGTTATAGGAAGTGTCAGAAGGTGCTGGGGAAGAATATGGATCTTTGGGAGAATGAGGTGTGCCGCTTCAGAGCTATCGGACAGCTGAAGGTGAGTGAGTCTGAAAGCAGACGAGCACTACATGCTGACAGATGTAGGAATGTCAGTGGATCTTGCTGCTCAGACAATGAGATGTTGGGTATTTGTTTATTTTTGTAAATGGATTTTAAAAAATGGAAAGCATCCTCTTTCTGCAGAAGGGTGTTGTCGCTGACGGAAGCCAGCATGTCTCCAAATTGGTCATTTTAGAAGTGGTAAAATGGACAGACTTTTTTTTTTATATAGTAAAATATCTATGTAGCTTTGGTCATAATGAAATGTTGGTATAGCTGGCTTTCAAGTACTAATACTTAGAGGTGGGCGATACAATAACATCACGATATTTCATGTTTTTTGTGCAGTAACGATACTCTTAGCGATATGACAAAACATTAAATTGAATTATAAAAATATTTCAAGAATACACTACTGCAACAAAATGAAAAATTTATTATTGCGTATGATATAATATGAATTTTCATTAGATTGTAACAGAAGTCAATGATCCAGAATGTCATGATACTAAATAATGCACTCCAAATATCTCCATATATCCAGGACTGAAGTAAAACGAATGATACTGAACAGATAAAATCTGTCTCTAGTAAATATATAATGGGAAATGAAAAATTTTTACATTTTTCTTTTGCTAAAAACAGTAAAAGTAGTACCATGATGTGATAATTAGGGATGGGTGATATGGCACGATATTTCAGGGTATAATGTCGTTCACAATATTCAAAAATGTTTCCGATATTATTGTGTACGATAAGATATGGCACACCCCTCTAGTACTGATTTTAAGGGCCTAAAAATTCTAATTATATATATAAAATCTTTTTTTTTTTCCCCCAAACAAAGCTTTTACACCTGCATCTACCACATATACATTTCTGGATATATATATATATATATATATATAGTACTGTACAAAGGTTTTAAGCACTAACTTTAAATCGGCGCTGCAAAACACTGATATCTAAAGATGGGTTGATGTCTCAATATCTCCATAACTGAGAGCATTCAGGCCCAGACAGGTTTTAGTTAAAGGCCTCTTTATACATTATCTCTCTCTCTCTCTCTCTCTCTCTCTCTCTCTCACTCACTCTCTCACTCTCTCTCTCTCTCTCACTGTGTCATACAGGCCATCAGTCAGTACTTGCCCAGAGGAGACCTGCGCCTCCGACCTGCCATTTACGAGATGATCCTGCACGAGTTCCTCAAGACGGACTACGAGGTGACTGAAGGAGGACTTTTATTATGTTAATAACGTACAGAGGACAGCGGCGTAGCGTTTCAGAAAGTAGTTCCGCAAACGTTCTTCTTGCCTCCTGCAGGGCTTTGCCACGCTGATCCGCGAGTGGCCAGGAGAGCTGTACAACAACATGACTATAATTCAGACAGTGACGGACCACCTGAAGAAGGAGCCTACCAATGAAACCCTGCTCACCACTCTGGCTGAACTGTGAGTAGCAGAAAGGATGGCTTTGGTAAGCTAGCTAACTGGGTTATCTAGTCTGGCTGGTGTTCCTCTGACCTGGTAAGATGATGTTCACTGAGAAGAAGGTCTTTATAGGAGACGAGTCTTGTGTGGTAGCTCACTAGCCCACCTTAGGAGGTCTTCGTTGTTCATCTAACACAAAAGCCTAACTCCATATATGTTTGTGATGTTTCTGTTTAGATACACGTATGACCAGCGCTACGACCGCGCGCTGGAGATCTACCTGAGGCTCAGACACAAGGACGTCTACCAGCTCATCCACAAACACAACCTGTTCTCCTCAATCGAGGATAAGATTGTCCTCCTCATGGACTTCGATAAGGAGGTAAAACATCTTCAGGATGTTGATCATATAGGAGATACACCTACAGACTATAGTCCCTCTGATTCTCTGTATCCACCTTGTAGATGTAAAGTCAGAGACAGTAGCTCATCTGCTGCTGCACAGTTTGTGTTCCTCTAGTTCTTTATCAGTGGACACAGGACGCCGCCCACAGGACACTGCTGTCTGGATAGTTTTGGTTGGTGGACGATTCTCAGTCCAGCAGTGACACTGAGATGTTTAAATGCACCAGCAGCAGCAGCACTGCTGTGTCTGATCCACTCATACCAGCACAACACACACTAACACTCCACCACCATGTAAGTGTCACTGCAGTGCTGAGAATGAGCCACCTCCCTAATAGTACCTGCTCTGTGGTGGTCCTGTGGGGGTCCTGATCATTAAAGAACAGAGTAATAAAGTATACAGAGAATCAGATGAACTACAGTCTGTAATTGTAGCTCCTGTATGGCCTACATGGTCAGTGTAGCTGATAACATAAACATAAACCTTTATGATCAGTCAGAACAAATAATAGAGAGAGAAACCAATATGATATTTAACTAAGAATTATTTTAAATTACCAAGAGCTAAAATTAACCACATGTGCAGAACAGTGATTTACAGAGCTGTTAAAGGGTGGAATTCCTTATCTGGCTCACTGCTCAACACTGACAATACAACACGGTTTAAAAAACTACTAAAAAAACACTACCTAACTGATTTCTGATCAGAAAACTAAATAAATAAAAGTTAAAAGTAGACTAGGGAAATTTGTTTTAAGGCATATAGTGAGGTAATTAGGATTATAATGAATAATTTGTATTTGTTTTTTCTGACTTATCTATTTTTATTTCTTTTTCTTTGGTATACATTTGGAATATACAATAGAGTATGTTCTTTTACATTGATTATGATCTTCTTTTATTTTTTTTGTATATGAGTAATGTATATTCTTCTTTTGTAAACATTTGGAATATACATAGAGTATGATCTTTTTTAATTGTATATGAATAATGTATATTCTTCTTTTGTATACATTTGGAATATACATAGAGTATGATCTTTTTTAATTGTATATGAATAATGTATATTCTTCTTTTGTATACATTTGGAATATACATAGAGTATGATCTTTTTTAATTGTATATGAATAATGTATATTCTTCTTTTGTATACATTTGGAATATACATAGATTATGATTTTTTTTTTGTTGTATATGAATAATGTATATTCTTCTTTTGTATACATTTGGAATATACATAGATTATGATTTTTTTTTTTGTTGTTGTATATGAATAATGTATATTCTTCTTTTGTATACATTTGGAATATACATAGAGTATGATCTTTTTTAATTGTATATGAATAATGTATATTCTTCTTTTGTATACATTTGGAATATACATAGATTATGATTTTTCTTTTTTGTTGTATATGAATAATGTATATTCTTCTTTTGTATACATTTGGAATTTGGAATAAACAAAGTAAATCAAACAAATATCCCCAAAACTGCAATCATTACATTTAGACCCTTAATTTAAAATAAAAAAAGCTAATTAAATAAATACAGTAAAAACTGCAGTCATTAAACGCAGACTCTGTTATTTTAAACTAAATCTGTAATCATTAAATGTAGAATATTGAATTGTTCCTGCTGTTCTGTTCGTACCGGTCAGATCTGGTCTGTATGGTGTTCTGGGTTATTAGTTTGTGTTAGCTGTGTGTGTTCTAGCTCTGCTGTTTACTGATACTCACTGTATTCAGCTGCGTGCAGTGCTGTATCAGATTATTAGAGTTAAATATCTTTGTCTTGGTTTCAACAAGAGATGCTGATTTTACTAATTTAAAAACGTCCTGTATGAGTCTGAGTCACGTACGGTAAACACTGTCAGACGGACGACATGCTTTCTATCAGCACATGCGGTGAACGCCATAAACTGTTCTCTCGACGCCACTGCTTTAGTCAGTTTGTCGAAAATTAAAGGGTGTGTATTTCAACCTAGTGGTTCAGATAGGAATTGCAGGGAGTTGGCCGGAGGGCTCCTCTTCCTGGATGAAACACTAGCTGGAAATACAGAAATTAGGTTCATTTGTTTAACGCCATCGATCGGCTCTCAGGATCGGCTAAATTGGAGAAATATCAGCCGATCACATATTTTGATTAAAAATCGTCCGATACCGATACATAGCCGACCGATCCTTCCATCTCTAGCTTAAAATGCTGCAAAGGAGATTGAACCACGGTCATGTGACTGACAGCCAGAAGTGTTTGGTTGCAGATGTTCCTGCTAAACTGGTTATTAATAAGGAGATCAATCACTTATTTCATTTGTAATCAAAGCAGACATTAGTAACATATAACGAACCTGTAAGGTGCAGAAACAGACTTGCTTGCAAGGTCCAGTGATGTTACTAATGATCACTGAGAGACCCCCGGGAAGCTCCAGGTTTCTCCAGCACACTCGAGAAGTACAGATGTTAAAGCAGGACTCTTTGGTAGGAGGTTGTTTGAAGGGCTTAGTTAAAGGAGTTTGATAGCAGGAACTCCATGTTCATTGTCAAGAAAGTTATAGGATCTTTTTGTTGATGTTGTTAGGTTTGGGACGGCTCAGGCAGAAAGCTTTGATTAATCATCACACAGAAATGAAAGATGTCTCTCTCTCTCTCTCTCTCTCTCTCTCTCTCTCTCTCTCTCTCTCGTTTTCAGAAAGCCGTTGACATGCTGCTGGATAATGAAGATAAAATATCGGTGAGTTCACCCTGCCGCCCTCAGCCTTCTGATTAAAACCACACTGACTCTGTATACTGATGTATCTCCTTCTTTCTCCTCTTTCTTCTCTCTTTCATTCCATCTGCTGTGCCTCTCTCTCTCTCCCGCAGACCGACAGAGTGGTGGAAGAGCTGAAAGGCAGACCTGAGCTGTTACATGTGGTGAGCAGAAACGAAACCTCTGGTTTACACTACCGCTCAAAAGTTTAGGATCACATTAGAATTTAATTTCATGCAATTTTCATGCAATTCACAAACAATACTGTCCATTTCACAATTAATGTAAGTGTATCAGATGATTTTTAAAGAATAAAAATGTTTGTATTAAAGTCTATTTTTGTATAGAGGCTTATTTTGCGTATAGTCCTATTATCAGTAATTCTCAGTCCTCTGTCTAAATCTCCTGGTACGACCACCAATCCAAGTTAAGGATGTTATTGGACTAATTGGTTGTTAGGACACTCTTGATCAATTGTGATGCACAGCTGAAAAACATTCTACTAATAAGTGAGTATAAAAGGGAACAACATTCTAGGTTAGTTTAGTATCTGAAGATCAGCAGTTGATGTCTTGCTGACCGACTCACAATGACCAGAAAGAAACAACTTTCTTTAGAGACCCGTCAGTCCATTGTTGTGTTAAGGAAGAAGATACTCCATTGAAAACAAGAACATTTCACTGTGATCCAAACTTTTGAGTGGTAGTGTATATAATCGAGGATTGTTTTATTTAAGTGTCCGTATCATTTATACCTTTATAGCCCAAGTGAAAAGATTAAAGGTGTATATATTTGCTATATACACTGTATTGCCAAAAGTGTTCACTCACCCATCGAAGTCATTGAATTCACGTGATCCAGTCACGACCATGGCAACAGGTGTATATAACCTGCATCTAGTCATGCAGACTGCTTCTACACACACAGTGAACACAGTGAAAGAATGGGTCTCTCTCAGGAGCTCAGGAGTGGTGAAGTTTCCTCACTACTAAATATTCCACAGTGGACTGTCAGTGGTGTTAGAACAAAGTAGAAGTGATTGAGAACGACAGCAACTCAGACACCAAGTGGTAGAACACGTACAATGACAGAGCGGGTCAGCAGGTGCTGAGGAGCATAGAGCACAGAGGTCACCAACTTTCTACAGAGTCAATCACTACAGACCTCCAAACTTCATGTGGTCTTCAGATCAGCTCAAGAACAGAGCGTAGAGAGCTTCATGGAATGGGTCTCCATGGCTGAGCAGCTGCATCCAAGCCTCACATCACCAAGAACAATGCAGAGCGTCAGATGCAGTGGAGTAAAGCACTCCGCCACTGGACTCTAGAGCAGTTCTCTGAAGTGACCAATCACGCTTGTCTGATGGACGAGTCTGGGTTTGGCAGTTACCAGGAGTACGGTACTTGTCTGACTGCATTGAGTGTGAAGTTTGGTGGAGGGGGGATTATGGTGTGGGGTTGTGTTTCTGCCCCTCAGTTCCAGTGTAAGAAACTCTTAGTGCTTCAGCAGACCAAAAGATTTTGGACAGTTTCATGCTCCCAACTTTGTGGGGACAGTCTGGGGACAGCCCCTTCCTGTTCCAACATGACTGCCCACCAGTGAACAAAGCAGCTCCATAAAGACATGGAGAAGCGAGTTTGGTGTGGAAGAACTTGACTGGCCTCCACCTGATAGAACACCTTTGGGATGAATTAGAGCGGAGACTGCGAGCCAGACCTTCTCGTCCAACATCAGTGTCTGACCTCACTAATGGTCTTTTGGAAGAACGGTCCAACATTCCCATAAACACACTCCTAAACCGTGTGGAGAGATTTCCCAGAAGAGCTGAAGCTGTTATAGCTGCAAAGGTTGGGCCGACATCATATTAAACCCTATGGATTAAGAATGGGACGACTCTCAAGTTCATATACGTGTGAAGACAGACGAGCGAATACTTTTGGCAATATAGTGTGTGTTGTATTATTATTTGGAATGATTACTTTGCACCAGTTCAGTTTGAAGAACAAAGTTAGGTTCCAGATTTCTCCTGGACGCCCCAGACATTGTATGAATGTATTCAGCTCCTTCAGCAGCAAATCTTGATTTAGCTTAATGAAGTACTGAGCAGTCAAAGCAGGTATTAGATGATAACTGTAAATAATACTGGGTTGTTTATAGAAGGAGAAGCTTGGAAAGGGTTAAATAAACACACTGACGTATGGAAAAGCTCTACTTATTCTATTAATACTGTTTAATATTTAAATATTAATATTAGCTCTCAGGTGCTCCCAAATTCAGAATAATACTGATGCAGCTGTGATGTTAGCAGTACATAATTCACTCTCATCTTCAGAAGAACGACTGAATGTTCTTCTGCATGTTACAAGCCACTACACATCTCCTAAACCGTTTAGTCCTGGTATCTAAAATGATGGTCTCTGTTCTTTGTCTTCCAGTACCTGCACAAGCTGTTCAAGCGAGACCACCACAAGGGCCAGAAGTACCACGAGAGGCAAATCAGTTTGTATGCGGAGTACGACAGACCCAACTTGCTGCCCTTCCTCAGAGACAGCACGCACTGCCCACTGGAGAAGGTGCAGCTGCGATATAACACATTATTCTTTCCCTCTAACCGTGATATAAGCGTTTCCGCACCCTGTTCTGCCTGACTGTGCTCTCCATTAACTAAGATCGCACTTCTCTTTCAGGCCCTGGAGATCTGCCAGCAGAGACACTTTGTGGAGGAAACCGTTTTCTTGCTCAGTGAGTGCTTTACTAAATTCAGAAAGGTGTGACGTGGCACCTCGTATATGTACTAACAGCTAATACATTGATGTAAATTCAGTCATATGAAAAAAGTGAAATGTCAGATTACATCTTGTATTGATTCTAAAGATAAGTTAACACATTCTCTAGAGAGAGCACATTTAGATGTTTTGTTTATCTGCTAGAGCACCATACACTACCTGACACACACAACCTGTCAGAGTGTCAAAGAACACTACCGGTCCAGCCAAACGTTTTAGATACACTACCAGCCAAACATTTTAGATACACTACCAGCCAAACATTTTAGATACACTACCAGTCAAACATTTTAGATACACTACCAGTCAAACGTTTTAGATACAATACCAGACAATCGTTTTAGATACACTACCAGACAAACGTTTTATATACACTACCAGCCAAACGTTTTAGATACACTACCAGACAAACGTTTTAGATACACTACCAGACAAACGTTTTATATACACTACCAGCCAAACGTTTTAGATACAATACCAGTCAAACGTTTTAGATACACTACCAGTCAAACGTTTTAGATACACTACCAGTCAAATGTTTTAGATACACTACCAGTCAAACGTTTTAGATACACTACCAGCCAAACGTTTTAGATACACTACCAGTCAAACGTTTTAGATACACTACCAGTCAAACGTTTTAGATACACTACCAGCCAAACGTTTTAGATACACTACCAGTCAAACGTTTTAGATACACTACCAGCCAAACGTTTTAGATACACTACCAGCCAAACGTTTTAGATACACTACCAGTCAAACGTTTTAGATACACTACCAGCCAAACGTTTTAGATACACTACCAGTCAAACGTTTTAGATACACTACCAGTCAAACGTTTTAGATACACTACCAGTCAAACATTTTAGATACACTACTAGTCAAACGTTTTAGATACACTACCAGTCAAACGTTTTAGATACACTACCAGACAAACGTTTTAGATACACTACCAGTCAAACGTTTTAGATACACTACCAGACAAACGTTTTAGATACACTACCAGTCAAATGTTTTAGATACACTACCAGTCAAACGTTTTAGATACACTACCAATCAAACGTTTTAGATACACTACCAGCCAAACGTTTTAGATACACTACCAGTCAAACGTTTTAGATACACTACCAGTCAAACGCTTTAGATACACTACCAGTCAAACGTTTTAGATACACTACCAGTCAAACGTTTTAGATACACTACCAATCAAACGTTTTAGATACACTACCAGCCAAACGTTTTAGATACACTACCAGCCAGATCACATCCTAGCTCATGTTTTAAGTTGTGCTGTTTCTCTGTAAAGTACGTTAATGACGTATGAACAGTGTTAATAAAATAACCTTTTCTGCCCCTGCAGGCCGGATGGGGAACTGTAGGCGGGCGTTGCAGATGATAATGGAAGAGCTACGAAACGTGGATAAGGCCATAGAGTTTGCCAAAGAGCAGGATGATGCTGAGCTGTGGGAGGATCTCATCTCTTACTCCATAGATAAGCCACGTACGTTTTACTTTTGTTAATTCATGAGAAGCATACAGTCTAATCGGAGGTTAGTTCTGTGTTCTCTGTATTTCTGGGGGCTACCGGTGTTGGTATGTGGTGATTAAACTACAAATCCCATGATAGCTGCAGGCAGGAATCGGTCCTGTTTGTCCACTACCTTCCCGCCAAAGTACCTTCGTAGATATCTACTGCCTCGGTCACCAAAGCAACGTCTCTGGAGTTCATTCGTCTACTTTGGAAAACATGGGACGGTGTTTTTTCAATGAGGCTTGGCTAGATAACAGCAATTTTCACAGCTGGTTGCAAGCGGACCCCAGTAATCGATATGAAGCTCATTGCAAACTATGCAAGAAAACCATCCATGCAGTTAGGGACCTTGGGTGTGAAGGCACTCTAGTCTCACGGCAAGGCGGAGAAACACCAGCTTTCCATGAAAAGCCTTCAGCAGACTCAAGTCATCACACAATTTCGTGCCCCGTTCCTGCCATTGCCTTGTTGTCGTCAGTGGCCTGACCCGCCTGACTCCACTGCAGTATCACTAGCGCTTCAGCTAGCGACCTTCGGGCTACATTTGGATCCAGTGAAACATCAAAATCTGAGGTGCTTTGGATTCTTCACTCAGTTACACAGCAGTAGTGATATTAGCAGCTAATGGCAATGCTCCCAGACTCGAATATCAAAAACTTTTACGTGTGGACCAAACAAGATATATCACAAGATCTGGCTGGTAGACTTCAAGAGAGAGCTGATACGTACACTTTCCAGGCCGTATGTGTTAATTTTCAATGAAAGCTTCGATTCAACCACGTGTCTCATGTTGGTCTTACATTTCACTGAGAGGGGAAACCTGAACCCTGGCCATGCAATGGACTAGCGAACTGTCCATGGTATACCCTGCCTTCACCTAATGGTGGATGAATGGATGGGTGGATGTATGGATGGATGGATGTGCATAAAGATATGTAGGAGATGTGTTTTCTCTGTAGAGGATGTGTTCACTTGGTCTTTCCTGAGAATTTCACTGAGAGTGGTCTTCAAAGGTCTTTAAAAGTCTTAAACCCTGAACACTGGCCATGCGACCTGTCCATAGTGTATCTTGCCTTCACCTGATGATGCTGTGGATGGATAGATGGATGGATGGATGGATGGATGTGCATAAAGATATGTAGGAGATGTGTTTTCTCTGTAGAGGATGTGTTCACTTGGTCTTTCCTGAGAATTTCACTGAGAGTGGTCTTCAAAGGTCTTTAAAAGTCTTAAACCCTGAACACTGGCCATGCGACCTGTCCATAGTGTATCTTGCCTTCACCTGATGATGTGATGTGATGTGATGGATGGATGGATGGATGGATGGATGGATGGATGGATGGATGGATGGATGGATGGATGGATGGATGGATGGATGGATGGATGGATGGATGGATGGATGGATGGATGGATGGATGGATGGATGGATGGATGGATGGATGGATGGATGGATGGATGGATGGATGGATGGATGGATGGATGGATGTTATACACACATAACCACTGCATATTTCTGGGGGATGACTGTATATTAGATAGTAGAAACAGCCGGTGAGCACATACACACACTGTTACTTAAGAACAAAGAAGAAATGTTAGCTACTCGGGTTTGATTGTCCTGGTTCTTCTCCAGCCTTCATCACAGGGCTGCTGAATAACATCGGAACCCACGTGGACCCCATTCTCCTCATCCACCGCATCAAAGAGGGCATGGAGATCCCGAATCTCAGAGACTCGCTGGTCAAAATCCTTCAGGATTACAATCTACAGGTACAGTTTGCTGGCAATCAGGCATCTTCACATGGATTCCACTCACGTTACAGAGTTTCTAAGTTTCTAAGGTTTAACGTGAAATGTGTTCCGAATCGGTCACAGTGGTGGTGATGGGAACCAGACGTCTCAGTCCTTTAAAGCTGCCTCAACGCTGACCATGCCTGTAACTGACCATTGACAAATTTTTTTTAGATTAATGTGTGTTAGGAATTACATTTTAAATTTTAGAAATTATTTATATATATATATATATATATATATATATATATATATATATATATATATAGATAGATAGATAGATAGATAGATCTGGGGGCTCAGAAGCACATGGTCATTCTAGACGTAATATATTTAAAGGGTACCTTAAACACACATGATCTATAAATGGTTAAAGACTGAGTCTACGCTCTGACTCGACTTTTAGAGGCACAAATGACACGTAGCCTACACGCCTCACACACAAGAACTCGGACAGTTTGTGGACTATATATTTTGGCAGAGAGTCGTTAGAGAAGCAGCTACGTGTGTCTTAAAGCTCCCGCGGTATCTAGAACAGTCTTAGGTTCTACGCTGGACGATAAAGAAACGGTTAACAATGAGACTTTTCAAGTGACACTACTGAAAGAAACATGTTACATGTGTTAATAATCTATAAATAATCTATAAGATAAGATAAACAGGTAAACAGGTGCTGTCCTGCTGCTGTGTTGATGAAGCTCTACGGGATGTTTGATCTTCAAGGTCTCGTGTGTAGCAGTTGTACTGTTGTGATCATCTCCACTGTGCAGAGCTGACAGAGCACCACACTGTTGTGTTTCTGTGTGAAACACTCCCACAACGTTAGATGAACGTGAGTGATTGTTTGTAGCTGCAGCTTGAGCTCCGGATAAATCCATGCTTTCAGTATCAGAAATACTTTGAGTATTTACTATCAGAACTAAAGTATGTACAGACATAGTTTTAGGATAGTTTTAAGGTCTTTGTTCTTTAATTAAATCAATTTTTTCTGGTTACTATCATCACCGCTATAAATAAGATTGTTTCTCTAGAAATAATGGGGTTTTACTTCAGACTTACTGCCAGAGGGCTGTAAGAAGATCCTGGTGGCTTTTTGGATGTACCGTAGCAGCCACGGTTCTAGAGTTTGGTTTAAAAACGGTCCTCGCTTTTTAAAAACAGAAGAGTTTGATGTTGTACGTACACACTGGTAAACTTTCACAGTGTACCACTCAACATTCACTGTTCTGTAGCGTCACTGATGTCGGATTCTCATCCAATTGAATGACCCTAATTATCACCATTAGTAAACAAGGCTGCTGCCACCGTGACTGTTGAGATAGTCGAATAATCTGTCGATTATTAAGACTAATAATTGGTCATTATGGATCATGAATTGCTAAAGTAATACTTGAATTGATTGAGATCTTAATCTCAATGGTTTTTAATTCAGACTTACTGCAAGAGGACTGTAAGAAGATCCTGGTGGCCGACTCGCCGTTTTACTATTGGTGGCTTTTCAGATGTTTCTAGAGTTTGGTTTAAAAACAGCCCTCGCTTCTTAGAAACAGAAGAGCTTGATGTTTCACAGCGTACCACTCAACTTCCATTCTTCTGTAACATCACTGATGGCCATTCTCGTCCAATTGAATGACCCTAATTATCACCTACAGTAAACAAGGCTGCTGCCACCATGACTGTTGAGATAGTCGACTAATCTATCGATTATTAAGACTAATAATGGGTCGTTTGTATTATGAATTGCTGAAGTAATTATTATTCAAACTGATTATGATCTCAGTCTTGATGGGGTTTTACTTCAGACTTACTGCGAGAGGGCTGTAAGGAGATCCTGGTGGCTGACTCACCGTTTTACTATTGGTGGGATATCAGATGTGCCGTAGCAGCCACGGTTCTAGAATTTGGTTTAAAAACAGCCCTCGCTTCTTAGAAACAGAAGAGCTTGATGTTTCACAGCGTACCACTCAACTTCCATTGTTCTGTAACGTCACTGATGGCCGTTCTCGTTCAATTGAATGACCCTAATTATCACCTACAGTAAACAAGGCTGCTGTAACAATGACTGTTGAGATAGTCGACTAGTCTGTCGATTATTAAGACTAGAGATGGACTGATCAATGATTTTAAGGCCGATTCTGATCGCTGATCACCTTTCAGCATAGCCGATACTGATCGAGGGCGGGGCTATATGTCACGGCAGGGCTACATTCAAATTATTAGCGCAAGCAAGTCATGAAACATGGTTGAAACGTGGTTATCTAGAACTATAAACTCAATCACTCTGGCTGTGGTTCTTTAGCTCTCTGGCTGTTGCTGCTGCTGTACTGTTGGTACCGGTCAGATCTGGTCTGTAGGTGTTCTGGGTTATTTGTTTTGTGCTAGCTGTGTGTTCTAGCTCTGCTGTTTACTGATACTCACTGTGTTCAGCTGTGTGGTGTCTCTGAAGTGTGTATCAGATTAGTATGTTAAATGTCTTTGTTTTGGTTCTCCAATAAGACACGTTGATGTTACAGAACGTCCTGGATGAGTCACCAACGGTAACAAACTGCCAGACGAACTATATTTCTTTCTGCACATGCAGTAAACGCTATAAACTGTTCTTGCGAGGTCGCTGCTTTAGTCATTCTGAGAAAAAAAAAATAGAAATTAGAATTTTAGAATTTAGAATTTAGAATTCGAATGAGCCACATGTGTTTGTACACAGCGGAATTTGACCTCTGCATCTAACCCATCCGTGCAGTGAAACACCCACATATACACACACTAGTGAACATACACACTAGGGGGCAGTGAAACACCCACATATACACACACTAGTAAACATACACACTAGGGGGCAGTGAAACACCCACATATACACACACTAGTGAACATACACACTAGGGGGCAGTGAAACACTCACATACACACACACTAGTGAACATACACACTAGGGGGCGGTGAAACACCCACATATACACACACTAGTAAACATACACACTAGGGGCAGTGAAATACCCACATACACACACACACACTAGTGAACATACACACTAGGGGGCGGTGAAACACCCACATATACACACACTAGTGAACGTACACACTAGGGGGCGGTGAAACACCCACATATACACACACTAGTGAACATACACACTAGGGGGCGGTGAAACACCCACATACACACACACTAGTGAACATACACACTAGGGGGCGGTGAAACACCCACATACACACACACACTACTGAACATACACACTAGGGGGCGGTGAAACACCCACATATACACACACTAGTGAACACACACTAGAAGGCAGTGAAACACCCACATATACACACACTAGTAAACATACACACTAGGGGGCGGTGAAACACCCACATTTGCACACACTAGTGAACATACACACGAGGGGGCAGTGAAACACCCACATACACACACACTAGTGAACATACACACTAGGGGGCAGTGAAACACCCACATATACACACACTAGTGAACACACACTAGGGGGCAGTGAAACACCCACATATACACACACTAGTGAACATACACACTAGGGGGCAGTGAAACACCCACATATACACACACTAGTGAACACACACTAGAGGGCAGTGAAACACCCACATATACACACACTAGTAAACATACACACTAGGGGGCGGTGAAACACCCACATTTACACACACTAGTGAACATACACACTAGGGGGCAGTGAAACACCCACATATACACACACTAGTGAACACACACACTAGGGGGCGGTGAAACACCCACATATGCACACACTAGTAAACATACACACTAGGGGGCAGTGAAACACCCACATATACACACACTAGTAAACATACACACTAGGGGGCAGTGAAACACCCACATATACACACACTAGTGAACATACACACTAGGGGGCAGTGAAACACCCACATATACACACACTAGTGAACATACACACTAGGGGGCAGTGAAACACCCACATATACACACACTAGTGAACATACACACTAGGGGGCAGTGAAACACCCACATATACACACACTAGTGAACATACACTATAGGGGGCAGTGAAACACCCACATTTACACACACTAGTGAACATACACACTAGGGGGCAGTGAAACACCCACATATACACACACTAGTGAACATACACTATAGGGGGCAGTGAAACACCCACATATACACACACTAGTGAACATACACACTAGGGGGCGGTGAAACACCCACATACACACACACACTAGTGAACATACACACTAGGGGGCAGTGAAACACCCACATACACACACACACACACACTAGTGAACATACACACTAGTGGGGAGTGAAACGCCCACATATACACACACTAGTGAACACACACACTATGGGGGGGGTGAAACACCCACATATACACACACTAGTGAACATACACACTAGGGGGCGGTGAAACACCCACATATACACACACTAGTGAACACACACTATGGGGGGGGTGAAACACCCACATATACACACACTAGTAAACATACACACTAGGGGGCAGTGGAACACCCACATATACACACACTAGTAAACATACACACTAGGGGCAGTGAAACACCCACATATACACACACTAGTGAACATACACACCAGGGGGCAGTGAAACACCCACATATACACACACTAGTGAACACACACACTAGGGGGCGGTGAAACACCCACATATACACACACTAGTAAACATACACACTAGGGGGCAGTGAAACACCCACATATACACACACTAGTGAACATACACACTAGGGGGCAGTGAAACACCCACATACACACACACTAGTGAACATACACACTAGAGGGCAGTGAAACACCCACATATACACACACTAGTGAACATACACACTAGGGGGCAGTGAAACACCCACATATACACACTCTAGTGAACATACACACTAGGGGGCAGTGAGCACACGTGCCCAGAACGGTGGGCAGCCCTATCCACGGCACCCGGGGAGCAGTTAGGGTTAGGTGCCTTGCTCAAGGGCACCTCAGTCGTGGCCTGGGGGACCCCGCGGATCAAAGGGGATGTGTTTCCACCTAGTGGTTCAGATAGGAATTGCAGGAACCTGGCCGCAGGGGGTTTCACGGAGGGCTCCTCTTCCTGGATGAAACGCTAGCTGGAAATACAAATTAGCTTCATTAGTTTAACGGCATCGGTCGTCTCCATCAGCTAAATTGGAGAAATATCAGCTGATCGCTTATTTCGATTAGAAATCAGCTGAAACCAATACATAGCAGATCAATCCTTCCATCTCTAATTAAGACTAATATCTCAATCTCCATGGCTTTTACCTCAGATCTTGCTGCGAGAAGGCTGTAAGAAGATCCTGGTGGCCGACTCGCTGTCCCTGCTGCACAAGATGCACAGAACGCAAATGAGGGGCGTCCGGGTCGACGGTAAATATCAGTCGGCGGCTTTTGTGAACCCTGAATTTTGAACATACAAGTCATTTATGGCTGATATTAATATTTCTTTTGTTTTTTGTTTTTTTATACAGAGGAGAACATCTGTGAAGCATGCCACGTCGCAATATTGCCTTCAGGTACTCTTTCTATTGCTGATCACCTCATGCTGAAGTTGTTGTTTACAGTGGTGGTGATGGGAACCAGGGGTCTCCATACAAGTACACACATTTTATTAATTATCAAAACCCACCAGTGAACCTACACACAACTTGTTTTAACATATTCATGAACTTGATGGAAGTTGTTCACCCTCTGTTCTGCTATTGGTCTGCTTTTAGAAGGAGAGCTTTTGTTGTTAGAAGGTCTGCTTTTGTTGTTGTTGATGAAATGTCCATGTGTGTGTGTGTGTGTCTCCTGTGTTTTAGATACAGCCCAGCCCTTCGGTGTGGTGGTCTTCCACTGCAGGCACATGTTCCATAAAGAGTGTCTCCCCTCCCCAGGAACGGTAAGACTTATTTTTGTTCCTTCTTTCTCCTAAAAAAGAGAAGATTCAGTCGTTCAGTCAAGTGTTTATTAAGAGTTTATTGTCATTTCAACCAAAGTCCGCCCATCGAGCCAAATTTTATTGGCTCACAGCATCACAAGTAAGAACACATTATTAGTGGCCCATTGGAACGTTGCAATCCTTCCTTCCACCTGATGGGGGCAGCAGTACATATACATGTATAGTACGCTTCACCGCTGTGTTAACAATCAAAGGTAAATAAACTTAAGAGCCGTTAATTTTCTGATTGGACGTCCTGAATTCACTGAACGGCATGCAGTGACTGTGAGAACCAATCATTAGAGAGAGAGAGGGATGTGTCTCTTATTCCAAGAGACTATTACTGTAATGAAGGAGTTAAATATGAAGAGATGTAACTGGACATTACAGTAAATACTCAGGGGACGAGAGGACCGAGAGACCTGGGGTCTGTCTCAAATCCTAGTGAGTGTCTAAGTAGGCTGTCTAGGTAGGCAGCTGTTTAAGTAGCAGCGTTCTCTCCTCATCTCTCCTCACAAAACAGTTCGATGCTTCCTTAAAATCAGGTCAAAATAAGGCTCCTCAATAGACAGCATGTTTTCTGATCCACTCACACCAGCACAACACACACTAACACACCACCTCCACATCAGTGTCACTGCAGAGAAACTGACTGTCAGAGAAAAGTCCTCCATACCATAATAGATCATGTGAGTTAAGAAATATTAGACTTGGCCTCAAAAACGCTGATCGGTCCATTTTTAATTCCTACCATAAATAAATATTGTGTGTGTATATGTGTGTGTGTGTGTGTGTGTGTGTGTGTGCGTGTGTGTGTGTGTGTGTGTGTGTGGCAATTATGGGTCTTTATTGGTGGGGACAGTTTATTAATTGCTGGATATTGGTGGGGACACGTCACTTCTGTCCATGCTAATTCTACACCCACCTGAAATCTAGAGACGTGAAGTTTGAACCTGTCCTGTTGATCTCCTGGCAGATCCCGGGTGGACAGTACTGTAACATCTGCAGCGCTAAGAGAAGAGGCCCCGGCAGCGGCATCCTGGACATGAAGAAGTGACAGCGTTCCCCCAGCGACTCGTCTGCACCTGCTGCGCGCTGAGCGTTCCCAAACTACTACCTGCCTGATCTTAGCTTCTCTCTAAAGCCTCACTGTTCAGAAACCCTATCATTACTGAACTAACTGTATTTATGCATCATCAGTGCGTTCTCAATTAATAAACCTTGTATGTTTTGCACCGCTGATCTGTCTGATCCAATCAGTGAACAAGAGCTAGTGCAGGAACCCGAACAGGACCTGATTGGCTGGCAGAATATAGCGGCTGTATCTGGAACGTCTGAGGTTAATCAGCTTCATATCACACTGAAAATATAATCATATAAATATAATTAAATACACATACACGCACACTAGGGGGCAGTGAAACACTCACACACATACACACAAGGGGGCAGTGAAACACTCACATACACACTAGGGGGCAGTGAAACACATACACACACATACACACAAGGGGGCAGTGAAACACTCACATACACACACTAGGGGGCAGTAAAACACTCATACACAAATATACACACACTAGAGGCAGTTAAACACACACATATACACACACTAGGGGGCAGTGAAACACACATACACACACTAGGGGGCAGTGAAACACACACACACAAATATACACACACTAGAGGCAGTTAAACACACACATATACACACACTAGGGGGCAGTGAAACACACATACACACACTAGGGGGCAGTGAAACACATACACACACACAAATATACACACACTAGGGGCAGTTAAACACACACATATACACACACTAGGGGCAGTGAAACACATACACACACTAGGGGGCAGTGAAACACATACACACACTAGGGGCAGTGAAACACTCACATATACACACACTAGGGGGCAGTGAAACACACATACACACACTAGGGGGCAGTGAAACACATACATACACTAGGGGCAGTGAAACACACATATACACACTAGGGGGCAGTGAAACACTCACATATACACACACTAGGGGGCAGTGAAACACATACACACACTAGGGGGCAGTGAAACACCCACATATACACACACTTGGGGTCAGTGAAACACATATACACACACTAGGGGGCAGTGAAACACTCACATATACACACACTAGGGGGCAGTGAAACACTCACATACACACACACTAGGGGGCAGTGAAACACCCACATATACACACTAGGGGGCAGTGAATCACACAAAGACACCCTAGGGGGCAGTGAAACACTCACATACACACACAGTAGGGGGCAGTGAAACACCCACATATACACACACAGTAGGGGGCAGTGAAACACACATACACTAGGGGCACTGGTACTCTAGCAACCTTCAGCTCACGACTTGCCGGAGGTCACGATGCCTAAAACACAAATATAGACTTTATGTCCCATCCAAACCAAGCAGTCAGCTCATGTGGGGCTTCGTTGCCTTATAGCCCACCTGTATGTCGCTCTCCTCCATGAATGGCTCATTCTCATTTATTACATACTCACCTGCTTGCAATTATTTGAAATGACAGCAGTTATGTGTTCCACACTTACCGAAACATTCATCCACAACAAACTAACCAAGAAAGCAGTAAATTAATTAACGCAGATGAAGTTCCAACTTGGATCTTTAGAGGGCAGCGCTGAGTAACGTTTGCTTATTTACTAGCTTTGTATGCGCCCTGTGTCTACACTCATTGTTCATTCATCAGCTTCACCGGACAGGAGCACTCTGTAGTTCTACACTAACAGACTGTAGTTCATCTGATTCTCTGTATACTTTATTACTCTGTTCTTTAATGATCAGGACCCCCACAGGACCACCACAGAGCAGGTATGATTTGGGTGGCGGTCATTCTCGGCACGACAGTGACACTGGTGCTTGAGTGTTTAAACACTGTGTCCACTTACTGTCCACTCTATTAGACACTCCTACTACTTGCTGGTCCACCTTTTAGATGTAAAGTCAGAGACAGTAGTAGTCCTTCATCAGTGGACACAGGACGCCACCCACAGGGCACTGCTGTCTGGATAGTTTTGGTTGGTGGACGATTCTCAGTCCAGCAGTGACACTGAGGTGCTTAAACACTCACCTCTAATAGTATCTGCTCTGTGGTGGTCCTGTGGGGGTCCTGATCATTAAAGAACAGAGTAATAAAGTATACAGAGAATCAGATGAACTACAGTCTGTAAGTGGAGCTCCTGTATGGTCAGTGGAGCTGATGAACTGGACAGTGTGTGTAGATACAAGGAGGTGTTTTTTAATGTTATGTCTGATCAGTGTGTAGCTTTTTTTGCTTAACAGACACCTGTGAGACACCTGTGCGTGCATCTAATGGTTAACTTCACAGTAAACATTGCTTGGATAGAGGACTAATGAGCCAAGCTGGCCACTTTCTGCTGGTACTGTGATCGAAGCATAAGGTGAACTAAGAAGTAAACACAGTTTAACTGTTACTGTCTAACATTTATATCTCAAATTAACTTAAAACTTAATTAACTATAATGTGATGATCATATAGCCCAAGTCATAGAAAATCCATAGCCACATGTAACTGGACCAGGGTGCAATATATATATATATATATATTCCAAAGTATATTAAACCCAGCCAATCGTAACTATCCAAAGAAAAACCCATCATCATTTGTTCCATATGATCTGACTGTGGCAGCTGGCCTTTACATTAGGAATCTCAAGACGAATGGACCAATAGAACTGCTCCAAAATAGCTTGGAAAACATTCTGGTTCCATTGACTTGCATTGAAAGTGAAGACAGTTTTTGGCCTCTGCTGTAAAGTTGCTATTCTGGATTCTCGTTTTTTTCTTTGGACAGAGACGATAGAAATATAAACTGTGCACTAATCATCTAAGTGCATCTCTGTAGAGCACATGTGAAGTTCTATTCACTGAGAAGAACCAACAAAGAGTAATATGAGCGGTGGTATTCAAACCTCCTGCGTAGGCCATATTGCCAGGACTCAGAACCACCGCCAGCCAACGTTTCTATAGATAACAGGGGTGTAAGAAAATATCAAAAATCTAAAACATCGGGATATTATGTTTAGTGGTACTGTATCGATTCAGCAGACAGTGACTGTGTGTTGTGTTTAAACCTCTGACCACTAGATGGCAGTGTTGTAATCCATGTTCAGCTCCACTCCAACATTAACAAGCAGCACAAGGGTGCAGTGCTATCGTAAGCATTGATAAACCTGTTCATACAGTGGTGTGTTTTAATAGTAGGGTTTGAAAAATCACAGTATATCACTTGCTTTGCAGTATCGCGATGATGAGAATTGTGACCGCTGTATCACGATACATACTGTATCGCCAGGTTTTCTGGTCCTCATCACCAAAAACCCAGACCCTCAGCATTTCATACACACACTCATTGAACAGCTTATTAGGAACACCTCCTCGTATAGCTCTATACCACCTAACCAGCTCCACTGACCATACAGGAGCTACACTTACAGACTGGAGTTCATGTGATTCTCTATATACACCGATACCCTGTTCTTTAAAGGTTCTTCAGAACCACCAGAGCAGGTATGATTAGGATGATGGGTCATTCCCAGCACTGCAGTGACGCTGACATAATGGTGGGTGTGTTAGTGTGTGTTGTGCTGGTGCGAGCGGATCAGACACAGCAGTGCTGCTGCTGGAGTCCAGACAACAGTGTCCTGTGGGGAACACAAACTGTGCAGCTGCTGTCGTCTCTGACTTTGCATCTACAAGGTGGACCAGCAAGTAGTAGGAGTGTCTAATACAGTGGACAGTGATTGGACACAGTGAACACTCCAGCAGCACTGCTGTGGTCTGATCTGCTCGCACTAGCAGCACGTCAGTGCTAAGAGTCCCAACCAGTGAAGATAACCAACCAAATAAATAAATAATAATAAATTAAAAAAAAAAAACAAAACACAAAAAACTCAGCAGGTCCACATCAAAGATTCTGCTAGACACTGGATTAGAAGGTTAAGCTTTAATAATGGTTTGCCAATCATCAAATCAAATAAAACGTATACTGGAAAGAGATAAAGCAGGGAGGAAGGGTGTGGGGGTGAAGGACATTAGAGGGAGACGGTCAGTTAATCAACGTAGGGCAGGTTTTCTGAACACAGAGTAAGCCTAGCGCTAAGCAAGAGTTTCCAATGCCAGTGGACTGAAAGTCTAATCAAAAATACTCCGCTTACTGTGTGTTCAGAGGGGAAAAAAACAAAACTCAAGATTCTTACACTACAGCTCAGCACTACGATCTGCAGGGAGGTGGTTGTTACTCTTCAGAGTGGTGAGATTCAGGCAAGCAGCAGCCTACAGTCAACAAGACTCTCTCCAGAGGATGATAGGTTTTTCTCTCACTCTCATATATTTATATATTTTAACACATTTCTCTACGCGTGTACTCTTTTTATACAGTAAGGCCACTTCAAATAGTACGTCCATACAAAGACCATAAGCCTTTCCTTTCTTTTCCTTTTTTTTTTTTTTTGTATATATCCCTTGTCGACAGATCTTAAAGAGCCCCACGGGCAGGGGGGAGGAAAACGAAAAAAAGAAAAGGGCGGGGGGTGGAAAGAATCTTCAAGTCTCGGATGAAAGGTTAAGCGCTCCTCTTCGGTTCGGGATGGTGTTCGCCTCGGCGTGGTGTACGACGGTCGACGCGGACACGCAACTGAGGTAGTCTACACCTCTCACTCGGGCCCAAACCAAAAGCTCCCAAAGCTCGCTGGCTAACGCGCTCGCGTCACAAAGACTAACAAAAAATAAAAAATAAAATAAAGAGAAGAAGCAAAAAAAAAAAAAATAATAATAATAATAAACCAAAAATTCGGGAGTTCTGTTGATTTTCTTAGGAAACAAAAAAAAAAAAAAGAACAAAAATTCAACAGCAGTTCTTTAATTGATCACACCCGAAATCATCAAGGTCCATCCTCGGAGTGGCCTTTTCCAGAGTTTAGCTGAGGTCCTGTGGTGTAACAAACCAACCAAACACTGCTCCGAGTAAATCCACCGTCATGAAAGTCCCCCCGTTGGGTGTCCTCCGTCATGTAAAGCAGAATTTGAAGTCACTCAGTCCCCGTAGCCACAGCCCTTATAATGCATTCGGTAAGAGAGGACCTTGGCCAGCCAAGTGTGTGACATTTCATGGCATCCGTCTAGATTTTTTTTTGTGGCGTGTGTGTGCGTGTGTGTGTGTGTGTGTGTGTGTGTGCGTATGTATGTGTGTGTGTGTGTGTATATATATATGAGTGTGTGAGAGAGAGAAGACGATCTTTCAGTGTATCCTGTTCTGCGTTTGACCGTGTATGTGGGAGAGAGCGAGAGAAAATGACTATTCCGTGTAGATACCGTGTTCGTTCGTTTTGAGTTTTTGTCTATTGCAGGCGTCTCCAGCATGGTCAGGACTGCATCAGCACAGCGGCAGGTCATCATCTTTCCCTGCAGTTCGGACTGCACCGTTGGTGGTGGGCTGAGGAGGGGTGAGAAGGTGGTGACGTTCTACTTATCCCCCAGAACGGCAAACTGGTTGTCCAGCTGTAGCTGCTGCATGACGGCCGGACCGTCTCCCTCTCTGGCACGGTTCTTGTGCTTGACCACCTCGAAGGTCTTCTCAATTTCTCTGTCCCTGGAGCGAAAGAAAGAGGGTGAACAACACAAGTGAGTCACAACACAAGGAAACTTTACAGTAGAGGACAAAACCAGTCTTTACTTTCAATGAAAGTCTATGGAACCAGAATGTTTTCCAAGCTATTTTGGAGGAGCATTTCTATTGGTCCGTGCATCATATCACCCATCCCTAATTATCACACCAGGGTACTACTTTTACTGTTTTTAGCAAAAACTAAAAACTAAAAATTCTCATTTCCCATTAACTATCTACTAGAGACAGAGTTTATCTGTCCAGTATCATTCACTTTACTTCAGTCCTGGATATATGGAGATATTTGGAGTTCATTATTTAGTATCATGACATTCTGGATCATTGACTTCTGTTACAATCTGATAAATTCTTATTTTTTAATATCTCAGTTAGGGGTGTGGCATATCATATCGTATGCAATAATAAAATTTTATTTTAGTTTTGTTGCAGTAGTGTATTCTTTTTTTTTTTTTTTTAATTCATGGTTTTGTCATATCGCCAAGAGTATCTTTATCGCAAAAATACCATGAAATAACGTGATATTATTGTAGGGCCATATCGCCCACTCCTAGTAAATAGCATATATAACTATATGGTAAATAGATGAGCAATATGAGGCACATGTATGAAGCTCGGTGCATATAGATCTGAGTAAAGAGATGTAGCAATAATGATGTCCTGTTAAGAAAAATCTGTACATTATTTTACTGCATTGATAATCCTACACAATAAAACCATACATTTCTCTGTAGTGGTAAATAATCTGGATTAATTCCTATAGTCCTAATGTCAACCTTTTCAGTGTTTCCACTACATACATTTAATTTAATAAGCAGAGAGCTTATAATTCAACCTGGTGGATACAGAAAGTGGGGACCTCAACCCAGCCTGACAAGTTTTACAGTTGAATAGAACAATTGTAACGTAACCTAAAGCCTGAAAAAATCTGTGTCTGGTTAACAGACAGTTTACTTAAGATAATCTACAAAAGCCCACAAAAAAAACCCCTACATAACAGAACTAGATGATACTTTTGTATTATTTAATTAATAAATAAATGAAACTTGTGCAGGACCCTCCAGGACCACTGCTCTAGACAAGTTAAGAAACCAAGGTTAACCCTAGATCAGCTCTCTACATCTAAGAAGTTTAGGAAAGACATCCACATGTTAAAATGTGATAAAGTCTTACTTGCGAGTCTCCACATGTTTGGCAGTAGCGAGGAGGGAGGGGAACTGAGCATCGTTGAAGATCTCTGGAGGCCCCTGTGATGGGCCCCTTTTTGGGGGACCTAATCGGGCTCCCGGTGGACGATACACTCCAGAAGGCTTCGACTCAGGCACCTCTTTCTCCTCTACTATAAAAACACAAGCCTGTTAGTATGCAATCTACCATCATGACAACCACAGTAACAATTTTTCAAACAGCCCAGTTGCACAGCTTAAGCAGTGCGAGGAACGAGGGATGAATAAAGAACAAGTAGAGGAGAGTGGGTCAGTGTGTTTGGGGACCTGCTATGAGTGAGTACAGGCAGTTTGGAGGCTGTAGGTTAAATTAAATCATGAGGTTTGGGTGTGACAGAAAATGAATGGGACACTATGGGGAAAAAGAGGGATGAAAAAAAAAAAGGACAAACAGACGAGTGCGGGTCAAACCAACACTAGGTGTCATGGTCGGGGGTCTGCCCTGAATCAGTGTTTATAAAACGGTGTCTGTCGGCCAAGCAGAAGTTCAGTAGATTGGCGTGAACTTTTCCATCCTATTCATTCTCTATGGGAAAAAATTCCAGGTTGTTTACTGGAATTTGTGCATCTAATCAAAAAGCTGTATACAAGCCTGAATCACATAATCAGACCGGACACTCTGGAATAGGAACTGAGTTGATATTTTGTTGCGCAACCATAACACTACTAATACTACTGCCATTATTATTATTATTATTATTATTATTATTATTTTTATTATTATTATTAATAATAATAATAATAATAATAATAATAATAATAATAATAATACAGTAGCAACTAAAATGTATCCTTCATTGCATAAATAATACAACACCAGTTTCTTCAGTATGGAAGTAGTATTAGTGGATCTCTCCTGAATTCTCTCCTCATGCTTGTTTACACCTCATCACTCATCCACTTGGAGTCCAATCATATTTCACTGAACATCCAACAAAGATATCTCGCTTATGCAGCCTTGTTAAGATTACTCTGCAGCTAATGGAGCTGATTCATTCTTGTTAGTCATCCTTCACAGTTTCCTGGTCATTTAAAACCACTGCCCAATCAAAAGTCAGAATGCTGTCCAAGGTAAAGAAACGCAGAGTGCTCTTTTAATAATAAAAAAAAACTCTATTAGGCAAAGTGCTTGCTGTTCCACTGAAACAGGGTGTAAAAGAAACAAAACATAGTCCAAATAAAGACATTTCTCACAACTGCATCATGGTTTCTGCCAACACAGCCCTTGCAAACCAGCCAGATCACTGAGACACGGGAAAAAATCAGATCTTTCAACAGTACAAACGTCCGTAGTTGTTAAAAATCTGCCAGCTTATCATTCCAAAGTGAATTACTGCCTATAAATCCACAAACTCAGAGCTCCCTCAGTAATAGCAGTGCTGAAGCAACATCTCAGTAATGTAATATTACCAGGCTGTAGAAAACACCGGCTCCCTCTAATGTCTCAAGTGGAGGCCATCAGTTAAATAGAGTTCGATTGCTAAAGCCTTGAAATCACGACAAAACGTTTTTTTGCTGATGTCAGAATTAAAAGGAAAAGGAAAATAAAGGAAAGGCAGGGCAGTTTCTCTCATCCGTCTTATTGGGTGGATTTTGGTAAGTCCAATATACCCACTTTACCAGCCTAAAGCTAGTCCATATGCAATTTAGCTGCACAGCGAATGAAACCTGGTGACGAATATTCAATTTTGAGCTTTTCTAATTAGAAATTTTGTGTATTCGTTTTTTCAATTTTTGCTGATGTGTCAGAAGGTTCCAGAAGGACAAGGGGACACAATTCCAGCATCATCGGGCAAAGGCAGGGTATACCATAGACAGGTCGCCAGTAGGGGTGGGCAATATGAACCTACAATAATACCACGATATTTCAAGGTATTTTTGTGATAATGATACTCTTGGCATATGACAAAACAGAGAATTAAAAAAAAAAAAATCAAGAATACACTACTGCAACAAAATGAAAATTTAATTTTATTATTGCATACGGTACAATATGGCACACCCCTAACTGAGATATTAAAAAATATAAGAATTTTAATCAGATTGTAACAGAAGTCAGTGATCCAGAATGTCACTATACTAAATAATGCACTCCAAATATCTCCATATATCCAGGACTGAATTAAAGTGAATGATACTGGACAGATAAACTCTGTCTTTAGTAGATATATAATGGGAAATGAGAAAAAAGTGAATTTTTCTTTTGCTAAAAACAGTAAAAGTAGTACCTGATGTGATAATTAGTGATGGGTGATATGGTGATATTTCAGGGTATAATATCGTTCACCATATTCAAAAATGTTGGTGATATTATTGTGTACGATACGATATGGCACACCCCTAATCGCCAGTCCATGGCACACTGACGCACACACTCACACCAATGGGCAATTTAGAGTGACCGATCAAACCGGAGTACCCAAGTGAGAGCGAGAGGGAGACACATCCCTGAACTACGAATACCATCTTATCTTCTCGAGTGGAAAACTGGACAAAACAAGCACCAAGTTCCTTTGATTTCAGGCACATGTTTGATTACTCACCCACAGGAGCAGCTGCTGGCGGAGGAGCTCCAGACTTGTTCCATGGGCCAGAGATTTTATCTCCACTGACTAGAATGATCTCCCCATCCTCTCCAACCTCTTCCTTCTCATACTCTTCCTCTTCTTTTTCATCACTGTTAGACACACGAGGAAACAACGATTAAGAAAACACATACATAAATATACAACACTGCTAGTCAGACATAATAAATGTACAACATGTGAACGGGTTGAAACTCGTTTGCCATATCCAGAGAGTGTTCTGCGTTTACCTTATCTGCAAGGCCTGGAGCCTCAGGCCACTGTAGTCTACCTCCTTCTGTTCAAACTCCTTCCATTCCTCATCCTCCTGCCAACAAGGGAAAGAAAAGAGGGGTGAGATGATGTCAGCCCTTCATTTCACAGTTCTACCTGGCTAAGCCTGTGGGTGAAACACCAGTGTGGCCCTAATTGAGTCATCTGCTAGACAAAGATCACACCACCAGGACCGCTGGCTCTAAATATACACCTGCAATGAAAAGTCCAACCTGCCTCAGCTTCTGGTCTTTTTCCATCTCATTACTGGCTTTCGCATTCTACCTATACACTACCAGTCAAAGGTTTTAGATCCACTACCAGTCAAAGGTTTTAGATCCACTACCAGTCAAAGGTTTTAGATCCACTACCAGCCAAAGGTTTTAGATCCACTACCAGTCAAAGGTTTTAGATCCACTACCAGTCAAAGGTTTTAGATCCAATACCAGTCAAAGGTTTTAGATCCACTACCAGTCAAAGGTTTTAGATCCAATACCAGTCAAAGGTTTTAGATACACTACCAGCCAAACGTTTTAGATACACTACCAGTCAAACGTTTTAGATTAACTACCAGCCAAACGTTTTAGATACACTACCAGCCAAACGTTTTAGATATACTACCAGCCAAACGTTTTAGATACACTACCAGCCAAACGTTTTAGATACACTACCAGTCAAACGTTTTAGATACACTACCAGCCAAACGTTTTAGATACACTACCAGACAAACGTTTTAGATACACTACCAGCCAAACGTTTTAGATCCACTACCAGCCAAACGTTTTAGATCCACTACCAGTCAAAGGTTTTAGATCCACTACCAGCCAAAGGTTTTAGATCCACTACCAGCCAAAGGTTTTAGATCCACTACCAGCCAAAGGTTTTAGATCCACTACCAGTCAAATGTTTTAGATCCACTACCAGTCAAATGTTTTAGATCACTACCAGTCAAAGGTTTTAGATCCACTACCAGTCAAACGTTTTAGATACACTACCAGTCAAACGTTTTAGATACACTACCAGCCAAACGTTTTAGATCCACTACCAGACAAACTACCAGTCAAACGTTTTAGATACACTACCAGTCAAACATTTTAGTACACTACCAGTCAAACGTTTTAGTAACACTACCAGTCAAACGTTTTATATACACTACCAGCCAAACGTTTTATATACACTACCAGCCAAACGTTTTAAATACACTACCAGCCAAACGTTTTATATACACTACCAGCCAAACGTTTTATATACACTACCAGCCAAACGTTTTAGTACACTACCAGTCAAACATTTTAGTACACTACCAGTCAAACATTTTAGTACACTACCCGGCTGTTTAATCATACAGATGGCAAGACTGGAGTACTAATAATCAATTTCCTGCATCATTGTTTAAAATAAATGTGAACTTCAAAAGGTACTTGGTGTCCAGAAGGCACCAGGAGGTGAACAGGTGAACCATTTTCTTAAGTTGTGCCAATATTCCGGATCGCCCCTAATTACACTGCATGTATTAGTTTGTTAGTTGAAAAGCGCCTGCACATGCCCTGAGATGACTAAGGCACCGTTGACGCAGGACAGAGAAAAACATGTCTACAGCTCCAACAGCTGAATAATCAGCCTTGTTTTCCAGGATAATCCCCGTCACATTCAAATCTGCTCTGACTGCCAGCCGCCCCTTTCACAAACTACGTACAAGACATACAACGTTTTGGGAAGATTACTGCGTTTTAGTAAGAGAGCTTTCCCAACCTGCTCGATCCTAATCCAGTCTTTAATGCTAAGTCAGTTTGGCACGGAGGTTTAACCGGGTGAATCTCTTCATCCGTAATAAGTTTTCAACTTTGGCACAGAAGACGCGCTCTAGACATTTTGGCTGAATTTACTGTCCGTTAAATTTGTTCAAACTGAAAGATGCTTCCAGTTACATGCAGTAGAAAAGAAAATAATGTTATTCCATGTTTTTCTTTGGCCACACTGGTTTAAACGTTTATGATTTTTATTGAACGCCTCAATGAAAACGGCCAACATTGCTTAAAATATCAAAACATGTAACTTCAGCTAAACCTGTTACACCAAAGCAGCAGAGGTCAGTCTTAAAGACTTTTGTACATAACTAATCGCTTATGTTGTAAATAAAGATATTTGAAATGGTTTGATGTGAAATAAGCGTGCTGCTCTAGAGAAACCTCCCTAGTAAGCATTGTTCACCAGTTGTGGTGATAGGAACAAGGGGTGTAAGAAAATATCGAAATATTGAATAAGGGGATATTATGTTTGGTGATACTGTATCGATTCTCAAAAACACAGTATCGATACACAAATTCCTGGCAGACAGTGAATCATTGTGTGTTGTGTTTAAACCTCTGACCACTAGATGTCAGTGTTGTAATCCATTTTCAGCTCCACTCCAACATTAACAAGCAGCACAAGGGCGCAATGCTATTGTAAGCATTGATAAACCTGTTCATACAGCGGTGTGTTTTAATAGTAGGATTTGAAAAATCGCAATATATCACTTTGCTTGCAGTATCGCAATATATCACGAAATATTGAATCGTGACCGCTGTATCATGATACCTATTGTTTCGCCAGGTTCTTGCCAATACACAGCACTAATAAGAACTAGATGACCCCTCCATTTAACACGTCAAGAACTACCTCACCTGATGCCTAATCATTGGGCCTTGTTCACTAATATATTCCCAAGTTTGTTCTTACATTTGGAATCGAGAAAAAACCTCAAGGCGTGATGTTAAATTGTAGAACTGTTCATACCCTTGTGCTGTTAAGTGTGTAGACTCACAGAAAACACAGTTCAATGTCAGAGGTATCATGAAAACTGCATCAATAAATTCTTTTTAAGAATGGTTAGTAAACGAGGCCTATTGGTATTTTCAAGGTTTGGTTCTAAAAACATTTTTTAAACCCATTCCCTGCGGTTTTCTTGGTGTTATGAGGCCAAAGTAGTCCCCCAAGATTACCAAACCACTACATATAAAAACAGTACGTCAACATGTGTAGATTTAATACATAAAATCTGCCCTCTAGACAGTGATCACCAATCGAATTCATTCAGATTACAGATTCAGACTGAGATGTTTATATACACATTCTACTCAACTATCTGATGAAGATCTCTCTGTTCACATGACATTCAAACTGATGTGCCTGTGTTGGGAACCAATCAGAACATACTTAAACTTTTCACTTGGAAATGCAATCAGAATAAGAATGTCTATTATTCTTCTATTAAACAAATTATTACCAGGACTGCTGTATCCAGTACGACCTCAATCTGACTAGTCTATTCCGACTGAGGTGGACACACACAGATGTATTGAATTCCTGAGCTATTAGCAGAATTATTGACAGATGATCAGGCTGCATGTAAACTAGTGTGACCCCTGTAAAGAAATGTCAGAAAACCGCTCTGAATGACTTTTGACGACTGAATTATGCAAAAGAATAATTATTTAAAAAGTCTCAAATCACTGGAACTATCCTTTAGGTTTATAAGAAAGGAGCCAAATTACTAAATTATCTGTTGGCACTTCTAGACAACCATCAGTTTGAACTAATTTCAAGACTAACCAACCGTTCTTGGAGCTACAGAATCATGATTGGGCCAACAGTTTAGCCCAAAAACAATAGGCATCACTGTCCTAAGGAAAATAAATCTCCACAATAGCAACTTTACAGGAGAAGACAAACCCCTTCATGCACAAGCTATGCAAACCCTTTCTAGAACAATCTTCATTTTCTATTTGTATCTATTTGGTATATCTACTGAATTATTTAATGTTCCAAGTGTTTATTAAAAATCTTGTTTTGTCTTAAATCATTATTTTAAATCTTATTTTTTTTACAGTTTTGTTCCTGACAGCAAATGTTTACAAACGTCAACAGATCCTATCAAACTCCATAGTGAACACATAAGGGTTCATTCTGATGATCAAAAACAGGTAAATTGAGACATTTATGGAAGTTTGAATGATAAAATTAATTTATTTCCAAGATATACAAAATAAAATCTCAATTGGGTTACTTTTGGCCCAGGTTGTGCATCAAAGGGCTAAAGGTAAGTAAGTTATTTTAAAAAAAGGGTTTCATCAGAAAGGGTTTCAGAGCATTTCCATTGATCCAATCATTGTGAAACTTTAACCATAAAAGACCAGCTCTCGTGTTTATATGATATTCCAAAAATGGAAATGGACAAAAATGGAGATGCAGGTTTTTCATTGGAGAGCCTAGAAATATATTGATTTCCTAAACATATGGCACATAGTCAGCAGCAACGTGGGCTTATTTAGGCCTTTGATTAGGAATGAGTGCACTGAGATTAGTAGTAGAGCTGTAGAGAATATAATTTTACCCAACAAGTTGAGCAGAAACATTAGTTAATATTAGTAACTAGTAAGAAAAACTAGTACGAGTTTCACTTCTTGCTAAGCTGCCCATGCAGATCCGCCAACATGGCGCACCAACCTCAGAACTTATAAGGAAAATCTCCGCATTTACAGGCCAACGACGGCCTCGGTGTGAGCTTCAACACTGCCACGAGTCACAAAAGATTTAAGATGGCAAGATTTAAACACAATACTCGCGACTAACCGCTGCTATTTATGATATTTGTGACACGTTACTGTACTTAGATAACGGCTAACTAACTAGCGAGCTGGCTAAGCTTAACCCAGCCAGCTAATTCGGAACAACGCAGCCAAACCGCTGAGGTAACAGTAACTAAAGGCATATAATTCAGAAAATATGTCACCTAATATGAATTAGTTATATAAATATATATTAAACTTATGTTACGGGGGCTGGCGCCACAGAGCACGAAGCAGGGCAACACATGGCTCCACTAATCGCGCTAGCAAGATGACTCTGCAGCCGGACTCAATGTCGAGCTGGAACTTTCCGTTCCACCTTAAATGGCGCAGCACTCACCGTTACACTCTGGGAGCGCGCGCGGGCCTCAGAACGAGGCCGGCGCCCCATTTAAGGTGGAATTTCGAAATTAAGCTTCGGTTTCGTGCTAGCTGGCTAACGGCTAACGAAACTCCACAACACTCACGTAAAGACGTTAACTATGGTGACACAGGGTCGAAAACTATGTTTTGCGTGTGTTTAAAGCTTTAAGGTCACCCGGGAACGTTAACGTGTCCGTTAACATCAGCGCTAACTAACAACTCTCCGTCCGTGTGACAGGGACGAGGCTACCGTTAGCAAGCTAGCTAGCAGGTTAGCACAAGCTCACTCCACAGAGAGTTTCTCACACATGCCTTCTCCGTCAGCGCGTCCTGGTTTTCGTTTTTCGTCGACTTCTCCTTCTCCTTCTTCGTCTTTTTCAACGTGACCGGGGCGCTGGCCGGGCCCGGCTCCTTCTGCCCTCCCTTGCCCTTTTCTTTCTTCTTCTTTTTATCGCGCTTGGCGAAGAAGTCGTCCAGGCTCTTTTCCGCGCCAGCTGGAGCCACATCCGCCATTTTTCCCCAACAAATCTTACGCGCTAACGATTCGCCGACTAACCGAACTTGTAGGAAGAATCACAGAAACATCCGCGGACAGAACAAGCTCTCCGGAGCGCAGCGGTAGTCGCGGTGGTCTGTCGCAGTTCAGTCACGCAGCATGGCCCGACCGGCTCGCTCGCTGTGCCACATTGAGCGGCTGAGGAGGCGCTTCGCTTCTCTGCTGCTCCTCTCGCTGCTTGACACTCATGAACCGAACCGGATAGAGACCTGTTCTCCGGCTCCGCAGCTGCTTCACCCCGGAATAGAAACCATCCCGGCGCCTTCAAACTCCTCACATCTGCGCTTACGAATAAATCTGTACACCATAAACCTTCACAGCACTGAAGAGAAATAGTCAATATTTATTTAATAAGGAATGGCCACGAAGTAATATCCTAAGGACACACATTCATATAACAAGGCCTCAAGTTATTATAATGAGTAAATAGAGGCCACAAATCAATATACTGAGACTTCAAATTAGTATACTGAGACTTCAAATTAGTATACTGAGACCTCAAATTAATATACTGAGACCACAAATAATATACTGAGGCCAGAATCAATATTCTGAGGCCACAAATCAATATACCGAGACTTCAAATTAATATACTGAGGCCACAGATTCATACACTGAGACCACAAATTAATATACTAAGGCCAAAATCAATATTCTGAGACCACAAATTAATATACTGAGGCCACAGATTCATATACTGAGACCTTAAATTAGTATACTGAGGCCACAGATTCATATACTGAGGCCTCAAATTAATATACTAAGGCCAAAATCAATATTCTGAGACCACAAATTAATATACTGAGGCCACAGATTCATATACTGAGACCACAAATTAATATACTGAGACCTCAAATTAAAATACTTAGGCCAAAATCAATATTCTGAGGACACAAATTAATATACTGAGACCTCAAATTAATATACTGAGACTTCAAATTAATATACTGAGACCTCAAATTAATATACTGAGCCCTCAAATTAAAATACTGAGGCCAAAATCAATATTCTGAGGCCACAAATTAATATACTGAGACCACAAATTAATATACTGAGAGCTCAAATTAATATACTGAGACCACAAATAATATACTGAGGCCAGAATCAATATTCCGAGGCCACAAATCAATATACTGAGACTTCAAATTAATATACTGAGACTTCAAATTAGTATACTGAGACCTCAAATTAATATACTGAGACCACAAATAATATACTGAGGCCAGAATCAATATTCTGAGACCACAAATTAATATACTGAGGCCACAGATACATATACTGAGACCTTAAATTAGTATACTGAGACCTCAAATTAAAATACTTAGGCCAAAATCAATATTCTGAGGACACAAATTAATATACTGAGACCTCAAATTAATATACTGAGACTTCAAATTAATATACTGAGACCTCAAATTAATATACTGAGCCCTCAAATTAATATACTAAGACCTCAAATTAATATACTGAGAGCTCAAATTAATATACTGAGACCACAAATAATATACTGAGGCCAGAATCAATATTCCGAGGCCACAAATCAATATACTGAGACTTCAAATTAATATACTGAGGCCACAGATTCATATACTGAGACCTTAAATTAGTATACTGAGGCCACAGATTCATATACTGAGGCCTCAAATTAATATACTAAGGCCAAAATCAATATTTTGAGGCCACAAATTAATATACTGATGCCACAAATTAATATACTGAGGCCACAGATTCATATACTGAGGCCACAAACTAATATACTGAGCCCTCAAATTAAAATACTGAGGCCAAAATCAATATTCTGAGGACACAAATTAATATACTGAAACCTCAAATTAATATACTGAGACTTCAAATTAATATACTGAGCCCTCAAATTAAAATACTGAGACCACAAATTAAAATACTGAGGCCAGAATCAATATTCTGAGGCCACAAATTAATATACTGAGGCCACAGATTCATATACTCAGACCACAAATCAATATGCTGAGACCACAAAGTAATATACCGAGGCCACAGATTAATATACTGAGGCCACAGATTCATATACAGAGGCCACAAATTAATACACTGAGGCTACAGATTCATAACTATCCAGACAACAGTGTTCAGTGTCCTGTGTCCACTGATGAAGGACTAGAGGAAGCCAAACTGTGCAGCAGCAGATGCGCTATTCTCTCAGACTTAAACATCTACAAGGTGGACCAGCAAGTAGTAGGCGTGTCTAATAGAGTGGACAGTGAGTGGACACAGTGTTTAAACACTCCAGTAGCAATGCTGTGTCTGATTCACACATACCAGCACAACACACACTAACACACCACGTCAGTGTCACTGCAGTGCTGAGAATGACCCACCAGCCAAATAGTAGCTGCTCTGTGGTGGTCCTGTGGGGGTCCTGATCATTAAAGAACAGAGTAATAAAGTATACAGATGAACTACAGTCTGTAGGTGGAGCTCCTATATGGCCAGTGGAGCTGATACAGTGGACAGTGTGTGTAGATACAAGGAAAAGGGTTTATATATATATATATATATATATATATATATATATATATATATATATATATATATATATATATATATGTATACATTCATGATTATCATACCATTAATTTGCTTCTAATTTACTCTGCTGCTCTGTTGCCCTCTTGTTTTGAAAGACTGGCCCCGGGACTAATGTTAGCCTGGCTGGCAGTGTGAATAGAAAAGCTCCGTTCAGCACATGCGGTGGACAGTGAACAGGAACGGTTCCAGAAGCACTGAGTGTTTAAATGAGCTGTTAAAAGGTGGAACTCTTCTTTCTGTTCTTCAACAATACTAAACACAATAATAGTGTTTCAGCTCATTGTCTGCTTCCCATCACTACAGCTGTGAACAATTCTGATAGGACAGAGCATTTCACACCAAACCACTCTGAATGACTTTGTAAACAATCTATGTGCGGATCACTTAAACCCTATATGTAACCTAAAATAATACAAAGACAACACATCAAATATTGAAACTAAGAAATTGTATTATTCTCAAGAAAAAAAAAAAAAAATATATATATATATATATATATATATATATATATATATATATATATATATATATATATATATATATAGGAACAATATATATATATATATATATATATATATATATATATATATATATATATATATAGGAATTTTATGCCTGAATTTTTCATGAATTTTACGTAAAACACTTTGTGTAACCTCTTACCACTAATCAGGTTAATTGGTAACAGGTCAGGGTCACACAGAAAGGCGGAGTCTTTCAGAAGAGGGGGAGGGGTCACCCAGAACCCAGAGAGGTGAATATATATTTGTAAAGTACTGTGCAAAGGTTTTAGTCACTTGGTGAAATGATTATATTTAAAAGCTTTTATTTATTCAGCAAAACACTTTATTATTTAAATATTAAACAGTATTAATAGAGTAAGTAGAGCTTTTACATACGTCAGTGTGTTTATTTAACCCTTTCCAAGCTTCTCCTTCTGTTAACAACCCAGTAATATATACAGTTCTCATCTAATACCTGCTTTGACTGCTCAGTACTTCATTAAGCTAAATCAAGATTTGCTGCTGAAGGAACTGAACACATTCATACAATGTCTGGGGCGTCCAGGAGAAATCTGGAACTACTCTTCTTCAAACTGGATCAAGATCTGATCTACTTCTCTCACAATAAGATATTCATGTTACTTTGTATTGTATGTATGATTATATACACTAATTAAACAGCACTGTGATGATACTGTATGTGTAATTTATTATATAATTGGCTGCATTATATGTTTTGTCTGAGGTCCCTGAGGGACACACGGGGCTGTAAAGAGAGAAAAACCCCACTTAGCACATTCAATGCAGACCCCTCCCATTTAATGAGACACAAAAGACCCCCCAACCGTTTTCTCTTTTATTGCTCAGCAGTAAAAAGTACAGTGTCGGTGCTACAATACAAAAGAAGTTAAACATGTGATGCCGTCCGTCTATTAACACTAAAACAGTGAGTAAACCCAGACCCCCGACCCCACCATCTACCTACAAATCAAAGAAACAAACAGAAGAAAAGAAGCGGACGGTCAAAGAAAGAGAAAAACAAATAAGAAAAGCGGCGTAGGACCACTCGAACATTGTTACTGAGCAAAAAACGTGATACACTTCAGGAAAGACTGACTGGATATCGATGCTATATGCTCATAAAATTCTCTGCCAAAGTAAATATCGCAGTATAAAATAGTATCTCTGATCTGATCGCTTATTTCTAATATCGTTTTTAATCTATTACATCCAGTGATTTTATATTCACAATCATCCAGAAAAAAAAAGAAAAGAAAAGAAAACTGTACAGCAATAAACACCAGAGGAGAAGTACAGAGTGACCACAAGATCTGGTTTTGGTCTTAATTCTTTCACCACAGAACAACGCAGGCCAACACTTGACAGACCTCAATGCTCACAAAAGGACTCTATTTAATGAACGAAGCCGGAAAGACACGCACGCCGGGACACACGTCCTTTTCCGAACAGCCGGGATGCGTGGTGAGAAGCGGCGGATGCATTTACAGCCACTCAGTGAGCTTAGTGCGTATTCAGGACACCGCGAGGAACAAGTCTGACTTAGTGCTTCAACAGAAAGGGTCCACGGAAAGACTCACAAGGACACGAGGTCATCGAGATGCAGCTGATGATTTTAACATGCCCTCGCCGTATGGAAACCCCAACACCAACCTTTCAAACCTTGTTTCGTGTAGAAAAGCCTTCGCCATCTGTTAAATATCGTCTCTGCTCAAAGAACAGCATGTATGTCTATGAGTGTCCATTTTTATTTTTTTACATTGTTCGAATGCAGCAGCGCTCTCTTGCATTGTGTGAAAGTTTCGTGGTTGATGGACCAATAGAAATGCTCCAAAATAGCTTGGAAACTATTCTGGTTCCATTGACTTGCATTAAAAGTGGTACAGCTTTTGGCCTCTCCTGTAAAGTATGTACTTTTTTACTTTGGACAGCAAAGATATCAACACCAACATAAACCTAAAATATTTTTTATATTTAATATGTTTGTTTCTTTAATAATGATATTAAAAATGACCAAATTTTTGTTTTTCCTCTGAAACATATATATATAAAATATAAACCAGTGATATCAGATCAACATCACATCACAATATGGAAGGAAGATGCCTAATTATTTCCAAATAATGATTTACTTAACGGAGAAAAGCGCTCTATATGTTTAATATCATCGCTGTCCAAATAAACACATATATTTTTGGCGATTTTTATTTTTTTTACATTGTTTGAATGCAGCAGCTGTCATTTGTATTGTGTGAAAATTTTATGATGAATGGACCAATAGAAATGCTCCAAAATAGCTTGGAAACTATTCTGGTTCCATTGACTTGCATTAAAAGTAGTAAGGTTTTGGCCTCTCCTGTAATGTTACTATTTTGGAGATACTTTTTTTACTTTGGACAGAAAAGATATCAACACTAACATTAACCTGAAATCAAAACTGTTCTCATATTGAACTTTTATATATTTATTTTTACATTTTTTTTATAATGATATTAAAAATGACCTAATTTTTGTTTTTAAACACACACACACACACACACACACACACACACACACACACACACACACATATATATATATATATATATATATATATATATATATATATATATATATATATATATATATATATATATAAAAACCAGTAATAATAGATCAACATCACATCAAAATATGGAAGGCAGATGCCTAGTTATTTCTAAATAATGATTTGCTTGATGTAGAAAAGCGCTCCATCTGTTAAATATCGTTGCTGTCCAAAGAAAAACATGTTAATTTTTGGCAATTTTTATTTTTTTTACTTTGTTTGAATGCAGTAGCTGCCGTTTACATTGTGTGAAGATTTTATAATGAATGGACCAATACGAATTCTCCAAAATAGCTTGAAAACTATTCTGGTTCCATTGACTTGCATTAAAAGTAGCAAAGTTTTGGCCTCTTCTGTAAAGTTACTATTTATATCAGATATCAACACCAACATTAATCTGAAATCAAAACTGTTTTCATATTGAACTTTTATATATATATATTTTTATTTTTTTTATTTTATAATGATATTAAACTTGATTCATCATATTAGCTAAATGACCAAATTCTTGTTTTTCCTCTGAAACATGGAGATTTTTATTTTTTACACTGTTTGAAGTCCACAGCGGTCGTTTACATTGTGTGAAAATTTTATGATGAACAGACATACTATAGAAATACTCCAAAATAGCTTGGACAACATTCTGGTTCCATTGACTTACATTAAAAGTAATATCAGATCAACATCTTAAAGTCTAAGAAACTGCCAGCAGAAACAGCTAATTTTATATTGCAGTTTCCTTTTTCAATTCCAAAATATTGCAGCTGTTTAAAAGACAGAGCAAGAAATACAATGTTAAGTTTCTTATGTTTAAACTAGGTTACCTGTATCCAAGCGCTCCATCTGTTAAATATCATTGCTGTCCAAATAAACCATGTTTCTACTTTTTAGTTGATTTGTATTTTACATCATGTGAACACGACAGCTGCCGTTTATATTGTGTAAAGATTTGATAGAAATGCTCCAAAATAGCTTCGAAAACATTCTGGTTCCATAGACTTACATTGAAAGTAAGACAGTTTTTGGCCTCTCCTGTAAAGTTACTATTTTAGAAATACTTTTAATAATTTTCTTTATACAGCGTTCATTTATCCATGTGTTCTTTTAACGGCAATGTCAAGAATGTGATGTATATAACTTATTTTCATTTGTTTCCTCAAGTCTGAGTTATATACATCACACATATATGACACATATAAATATATATTGCTAGTGATATATTGTTTTTCTAATCCTACTATTAAAACACACCACTGTATGAACAGGTTTATCAATACTTACAATAGCATTGCGCCCTTGTGCTGCTTGTTAATGTTGGAGTGGAGCTGAAAATGGATTACAACACTGACATCTAGTGGTCAGAGGTTTAAATACTGCCAGAAATCTGTGTATCGATACTGTGTTTTTTGTTTTTGAGAATCGATACAGTATAACGAAACAAAATATCCCGATATTCGATATTTTCTTACACCCCTAGTGTGTATATATATATATATATATATATATATATATATATATATATATATATATATATATATATATATATATATATATATATATATATATATATATTTCACAACACGACAGATGGCATCCCAGTAAGACAGTTTCTGTGACATCTTGCTGAGTTACTATCAACTTGAGATCTTGAAAATCATCTGTTTTGCTGTGATAGTGACAAAAATATCTGGAGATCTCAAGAAAATCAAAGATAATGAGTGATCATGATGGAAAAAAGATTCATCCAATAATAAAACCGTGGCCAAAATATCAGGGGAAATGAAGGGAAAGGGATGCAAAACTGGTCACCATAGTTGCACCACACTTTGTAGCTGTACTCTGCTGACTTGCAACAGCCAAGACAAAGAAGTGGCCCAGAAAGTTTATGTACCCACAAAGTTTATGTACACTGAGACTCCACCAAATGGTCACTGGTCCTGTGGTCACATGGTCAGCGAGGGCATGTTAAAAACAGTACTGTAACGCAGAGTTACCCGAGCCAGCGAACAGAGGACCACTGTAATAAGGGAGTAGTACAATGCAGAGTTTTGTGGGGGACATGTCCAGATGCTGCGCTCGATTGGCGAGAGTTCATTACTTCAAGCATTATTAAGAGATTCTGTAACATTTAAACGGACCCCTAATCTAACACGCGTACACACGGGCAGACGTACGAACACACACATGAGAAACCAGAGATGAGACGTCATGCGATCGGACACAGAAACACACAGAAGCGCTGCTTGCGGCAGCTTAACTACGGGACTATAAACAGTTTCGTCTAGTCCCTGGGCTGGTGACTCATAACGAGAGAGAGAAGCGGCCTCCAGACCTCTCCGCTTCACAACGTCTCCATACTAAACGACCACGACTGGCCCCGAGTCGGTAGGCTCCTCCAACAGTAAGACGGGAGCTACTTTGGTAACCCCTCTGAACCCGTCCAGGAAACAGCGCCATCTACCTCCGCGTCCCCGCAGACACGGAATTCAAGTTCGGCAGGCTTAAGTTCTTAAAGGAACAGTTCGACGGTGAATCTAATGTACGCAGGTTTCCCCAAATGTAGAAGATCAGTCTGGGCTTGTGTGCTTCTTTAGCTTGAGCTACGAGGCTAACGTGGCTAACAAGTAACAGGAGAGGTGGACGTACAAGGTAGGAGGGGACACTGCTGTGTCTGATCCACTCACACCAGCACAACACACACTGACACACCATCACCATGTCAGTGTCACTGCAGTGCTGAGAATGACCCACCAGCCAAATAGTATCTGCTCTGTGGGGGTCCTGTGGGGGTTCTGATCATTAAAGAACAGAGTAATAAAGTATACAGAGAATCAGATGAACTACAGTCTGTAAGTGTAGCTCCTATATGGTTAGTGGAGCTGATACAGTGGACAGTGTGTGTAGATACAAGGAGGTGGTTTTACTGTTATTTTTCTATCTATTATAAAATAATCTATTATATAATATTATTATATTACATATATTGAGTTTTCTATATCATATGAACACGCCAATGGACTTTTACATTGTTTGAAATGTTCATAATGAATGGACCAATAGAAGTGCTGGAAAACAGCTTGGAAAAAATTCTGGTTCCATTGACTTACATTAAAAGTAAAATATGTTTTTGTTCTTTCCTGTAAAGTTGCAATTTTGAAGATACTTGTTTCTGATTGGACAGCGACGATATGTATATTATCAACATGTATAGTACATCTAGTGAAATTAAAACAAAATTAGTATAATAATAAAATAATAATACATAATATAGTAGTTGTGGATCATTTATCCTTTTTGGGAAGCTGTTAAAGCGTAATAATAATAATAATAACAATAACAATAACAATAATAACCATTATTATTATCATTAATATTATTTAAAAAAGGCAACATACTCTTTTAATTGCCAGCTGTATGTTGTAGGTAAACCAATAGATAAAGCCAGTCAGTCATAGCACGGGTATATATATATATATATAATGAGATGGATCCTATATATATATAGACTCTATATAAAAATAATATTAATAAAATAGACCAATAGACGAACCCGGTCAGTCACACTATGGATGATGTGTTGGGTCAGTAAATATATATATATATATATATATATATATATATATATATATATATATATATATATATATATATATACTGTATGTCTCCTTCTTAGCTAGTGCAAGTGTTTGGTTTCGGGTCACATCTGGATTTATATGGTTTCTATGACACCCTATGACATGTGATCCATCATGTTAGCCTCATAGTTCTGGCGCAAACCCACTGGAGCAGATCTCAGACCCCAAAACGCGTGGTGTCCGATCAGCCACATGCAGAGTACAGCGAGTGGATTCTCGCCCAACTGTTCCTTTAAGTAATCAGGTTAAGTGTTTTGGGTAAGATCACGCAAACATCTTTCACGGCACACGTCGGGCCTCTCCACGTTCCACGCTCCGCTGAAGCCTCTCGAGCGCCACGGAAACCACACGCATACCATTTGGATTCAAAAAGACATAAAAACCCTTATCACAATTAAGCATCTGTAGAAAATGTACATCAGAAAAATATGTGAAGGGCTCACCCTCACGCTAGAGTGCTTTAGTCTTATTCATTCATCTCTTTAAAACCGGTGTCTATAGATTCATATATCATATATAAAGCCCAGTCTCTGAAGGTCCACCACGTTACAAAATAAAAACATCTTTGAGAAGGGGAGAAGAGACAGGCGAGACCCCCACACAGAGAGAGTTTGGCCCTCTTTAGAGAAGATCAGATGTCGGAGGCCTTGTCTCTGTTGATGAAGAGAGTCTCTTGGCAGAAAGGGTTAACCAGCACAACGCCGCTGTCGCTGTAGTCGCCGTTAGGGGGCAGGCACGTCTCCTGCTCCTGCAAAACAAAGCAGAACCACAGTTAGGAGCTATTTCTCCACTGGTCCTCAGCAGCTTCGCCTCTAAAGCTTGGAGGAGAGGAGGAGGAGGAGGAGGGACGTAACCTTAAAACCACCTCCTCGTGTCTACACTCACTGTCCATCTTATCAGCTCCACTGACCACATCTATCTATCTATCTATCTATCTATCTATCTATCTATCTATCTATCTGTCTATCTATCTATCTATCTATCTATCTATCTATCTATCTATCTATCTATGTACCTGCTATCTATCTATCTATCTATCTATCTATCTATCTATCTATCTATCTATCTATCTATCTGTCTATCTATCTATCTATCTATCTATCTATCTATCTATCTATCTATCTATGTACCTGCTATCTATCTATCTATCTATCTATCTATCTATCTATCTATCTATCTATCTATGTACCTGCTATCTATCTATCTATCTATCTATCTATCTATCTATGTACCTGCTATCTATCTATCTATCTATCTATCTATCTATCTATCTATCTATCTATCTATCTATCTATCTATCTATCTATCTATCTATCTATCTATCTATCTATCTATCTATCTATCTATCTATCTATCTATCTATCCTTATGGTTACACTGTACTAGTCCAGAAGACAGAGAGGGTCAGTTCAGTTCTGTAGGCTGAGGAGATTCATAGCTGTGCTTACTGTAGGACCCTCATTCACTCTCATGTGTGGAGCCTTCGTCCAATCACGCTGGGATTGGCTCCTGCCCCGCTAGCCGGGGCCATGAGACTAGCGGGACTGAATGGAAGATAATGGATGGATGGATAGTAATAGCAAAATATAAGACTTTTACAAACACATTTTTAAATAATGCAGAATATCGTTAATTATTATCGTTATTAACTAAATTACAGAAAATATCCAGATATCAGTTTTTGTCAATATCGCACAGCCCTAACTGTACAGCCTTGTATTGGTACATAAGTTGAATTGAATAGAATTTTCATTAAATAGAAGCAGGTCACACTTGTTAGGGGGGCCAAATGAAGGCACTCGATTGGCCAGGTAGGTAAATATTAGAGATAATATCGATATTGTGGACCAACACTTGTAGACAAGGTGGTTTTTTCCAGTGATGTTTCTGCGATAATAATATTTTACATGTACATCTTTTCGGCAGCCACTCTTATCCAGAGTCAATTGGCCGTATCGGTGATACGTGAGCATACGTCCCCATAACTGTCCTCTGTTGAACTGCACACCTCTGCTCAGCATTGGTGACCACTTAGGCCTATCTTGGGAGCTACACTACTAAAAACCAATGTGGTGGTCTCACTGGCACAGAAAGGAAAGACTGACGGAAGAGAGAAAGAACGAAGGAGGGAAGGAGCTGGGAGGTGTTCTGAAAAGAGCGGGGGGGTGTTTTTCTGCATTTCTAAAAAGAGAAAGAAAAAATAAAAGAGTGAAAACAGAAGACCTGTGTGTCACCAGCATGCCAAACACGATCCCTCCCCATCATCACACTCCTGTGAGAAAACGACAGACGGCAGGAGACAAAGAAGAAAGAGAAAAAGGTGGACAAGCTGGAATGGAAAGCATGCTCACGAATGGACAGCAGTAATTCAAGCACAGCACAACCACAGACACTGAAGGCTGTAGTACCAGCGTTTGAGCACCAGATGGCGATAAAGATCAGTGAGATATTATGGTGAGTCTGCACATATGAACAAGCTGGTCTGCTTTCTGAATGAGGTGTATGTAACACAGCGCAACCAAACAGCTTCTATATACCCGATATGGCCAAAAGTATGTGGACACCCATACGTTACACTCATTTGAGCTCAACTAACCTCTATATCAGTTATCAGACACCTTTATACTCCGGACCCCCCCATATCAGTCATCAGTGACACTGTTATACTCCACACCTCTATGTCAGTTATCAGACATTGTTATACTCCTGACCCCTATATCAGCTATCAGACACTGTTATACTCCAGACCTCTATATCAGTTATCAGACACTGTTATACTCCGGACCTCTATATCAGTTATCAGACACTGTTATACTCCGGACCTCTATATCAGTTATCAGACACTGTTATACTCCGGACCTCTATATCAGCTATCAGACACTGTTATACTCCGGAACTCTATATCAGCTATCAGACACTGTTATACTCTGGACCTCTATATCAGCTATCAGACACTGTTATACTCTGGACCTCTATATCAGCTATCAGACACTGTTATACTCTGGACCTCTATATCAGCTATCAGACACTGTTATACTCTGGACCTCTATATCAGCTATCAGACACTGTTATACTCTGGATCTCTATATCAGCTATCAGACACTGTTATACTCTGGACCTCTATATCAGCTATCAGACATTGTTATACTCCGGATCTCTATATCAGCTATCAGACACTGTTATACTCCAGACCTCTATATCAGTTATCAGACACCTTTATACTCCGGACCCCCCTATATCAGTCATCAGTGACACTGTTATACTCCACACCTCTATGTCAGTTATCAGACATTGTTATACTCCTGACCCCTATATCAGCTATCAGACACTGTTATACTCCGGATCTCTATATCAGCTATCAGACACTGTTATACTCCGGATCTCTATATCAGCTATCAGACACTGTTATACTCCGGATCTCTATATCAGCTATCAGACACTGTTATACTCCGGATCTCTATATCAGTTATCAGACACTGTTATACTCCAGACCTCTATATCAGTTATCAGACACTGTTATACTCCGGACCTCTATATCAGCTATCAGACACTGTTATACTCCGGAACTCTATATCAGCTATCAGACACTGTTATACTCTGGACCTCTATATCAGCTATCAGACACTGTTATACTCTGGACCTCTATATCAGTTATCAGACACTGTTATACTCCAGACCTCTATATCAGCTATCAGACACTGTTATACTCTGGACCTCTATATCAGTTATCAGACACTGTTATACTCCAGACCTCTATATCAGTTATCAGACACTGTTATACTCCGGACCTCTATATCAGTTATCAGACACTGTTATACTCTGGACCCCTATATCAGTTATCAGACACTGTTATACTCCTGACCCCTATATCAGTTATCAGACACTGTTATACTCCGGACCTCTTTATCAGTTGTCAGACACTGTTATACTCCGGACCTCTATATCAGTCATCAGACACTGTTATACTCTGGACTCCTATATCAGTTATCAGACACTGTTATACTCTGGACTCCTATATCAGTTATCAGACACTGTTATACTCTGGACTCCTATATCAGTTATCAGACACTGTTATACTCCGGACCTCTATATCAGTCATCAGACACTGTTATACTCTGGACTCCTATATCAGTTATCAGACACTGTTGTACTCTGGACTCCTATATCAGTTATCAGACACTGTTATACTCCAGACCTCTAAATCAGTTATCAGACACTGTTATACTCCGGATCTCTAAATCAGTTATCAGACACTGTTATACTCAGAATCTCTAAATCAGTTATCAGACACTGTTATACTCCGAATCTCTAAATCAGTTATCAGTGACACTGTTATATTCCAGATCTCTATATCAGACACTGCTATCAGACACTGTTATACTCTGGACTTTTGGCTAATTTGTGTATATCAGCATTAAAAGTACAGTCACAAAAGCAGTCATGTAAAAATGCTCATGTAAAAATTAATTATGACCAGTTTTGGGGTATAAGGTACAACTACAAGGCTGCATCCACCAAAAGACAGTACGTGTACATGTATTATGCTAGTCTTGGGTTTCCGAGCGCCTGGATTTGGAACCCTGCTCTTATTACAGAGCACTGCTGATTATTAATTTACTGAAGGCCTGCGAGGCAAAGTCTGCGGAAGTCTATTTTTGCTCTTTAAATGAATGTCTTACTCCGACAGCGTTCTAAGCTACAACTCCACCAACTGAACCCTACAGCCCTTTTAATGTGTTTCTTTGAGAGACTACGGCAGCCTGTGATCTCATTTGCTGTTGCTAGGACACGTAATTCAGAATTGAGGTGATTTCTACATGTATGTCTGCCAATCAGTGCTCAGATTCATGTATCCTCATTCACCTTCACTGATTTTTACTAACTGTTCTCTGTTAGTGAGCAGAGAGAAGGGCCCTCAGTAACCTGCTGACATATCAGTTATCAGACACTGTTACACTCTGGACCCCCATATCAGTTATCAGACACTGTTATACTCCAGACCTCTATATCAGTTATGAGACACTGCTATACTCTGGACCCCTATATCAGCTATCAGACACTGTTATACTCCGGATCTCTATATCAGTTATCAGACACTATTATACTCCAGACCTCTATATCAGTCATCAGACATTGTTATACTCCGGACCTCTATATCAGCTATCAGACACTGTTATACTCCGGACCTTTATATCAGCTATCAGACACTATTATACTCCGGATCTCTATATCAGTTATCAGACACTATTATACTCCAGACCTCTATATCAGTCATCAGACATTGTTATACTCCGGACCTCTATATCAGTCATCAGACATTGTTATACTCCGGATCTCTATATCAGTTATCAGACACTGTTATACTCCGGACCTCTATATCAGTCATCAGACATTGTTATACTCCGGATCTCTATATCAGTTATCAGACACTGTTATACTCCGGATCTCTATATCAGCTATCAGACACTGTTATACTCTGGACTCCTATATCAGTCATCAGACACTGTTATACTCTGGACCTCTATATCAGCTATCAGACACTGTTATACTCCGGACCTCTATATCAGCTATCAGACACTGTTATACTCTGGACCTCTATATCAGTCATCAGACACTGTTATACTCTGGACCTCTATATCAGTCATCAGACACTGTTATACTCTGGACCTCTATATCAGCTATCAGACACTGTTATACTCTGGACCCCTATATCAGTTATCAGACACTGTTATACTCTGGATCTCTATATCAGTCATCAGACACTGTTATACTCTGGACCTCTATATCTCTATATCAGACTCTGTTATACTCCAGACCTTTATATCAGTCATCAGACACTGTTATACTCCAGACCCCTATATCAGTTATCAGACATTGTTATACTCCGGAACTCTATATCAGTTATCAGACATTGTTATACTCCGGATCTCTATATCAGTCATCAGTGACACTGTTATACTCTGGACCTCTATATCAGTTATCAGTGACACTGTTATACTCCGGATCTCTATATCAGTTATCAGACACTGTTATACTCTGGACTCCTATATCAGTTATCAGACATTGTTATACTCTGGACTCCTATATCAGTTATCAGACACTGTTATACTCCGGATCTGTATATCAGTTATCAGACACTGTTATACTCTGGACTCCTATATCAGTTATCAGACACTGTTATACTCCAGAACTCTATATCAGCTATCAGACACTGTTATACTCCAGACCCCTATATCAGTTATCAGACACTGTTATACTCCAGACCTCTATATCAGTTATCAGACACTGTTATACTCCAGACCTCTATATCAGTTATCAGACATTGTTATACTCCAGACCTCTATATCAGTTATCAGACATTGTTATACTCCAGACCTCTATATCAGTTATCAGACACTGTTATACTCCAGACCTCTATATCAGTTATCAGACATTGTTATACTCCAGACCTCTATATCAGTTATCAGACACTGTTATACTCCAGACCTCTATATCAGTTATCAGACACTGTTATACTCCAGACCTCTATATCAGTTATCAGACACTGTTATACTCCAGACCTCTATATCAGTTATCAGACACTGTTATACTCCAGACCTCTATATAAGTTATCAGACACTGTTATACTCCAGACCTCTATATAAGTTATCAGACACTGTTATACTCCAGACCTCTATATAAGTTATCAGACTTAAGGAAACTTGCAAACTTAAGGAAAGTACAAAAATCCTGCAGAGCCCAACAAAATAAGCCGGCGCTAAACAAACACCCACTGTGTTGAATTCACACCTACAGTAATCATTCCAGTCAGTCCAGCTGGGCACAAACAAACAACACAACTCAACAGCTGCTGGAGCACGGGCTCAGAGAGAGTGGGCTCGCTTAGTTCTGATCCACCCTCTAAACTCATTAAACCTGGTGCTCTACCCCTCCTCTGTAATGAGGCAGGACCCCAGGGCCACATCTGTGGGCTCTAGATATATGACTGGTTAATTAGCCGTACGTCAGCGGTTTCCAGCGGCTGTATCTCGCGTGGGAGCTCCACAGCGTGGCGGCTGAAGTAGTCCATGGTGATGGCGTTGTTCCAGTAGCTCAGGTTGTTCTCCTGGCTGGCTGACTTCTTCTTCTTCCTCATGCAGCACACGGTCAGCAGTACGGCTGTGGAGGAGAACAGAGCAAACAATGAACACAGAATACCTACCTTCACCTACCTGTGTACAGGTAAACTGTAACACTACCTTCACCTACCTGTGTACAGGTAAACTGTAACACTACCTTCACCTACCTGTGTACAGGTAAACTGTAACACTCCCTTCACCTACCTGTGTACAGGTAAACTGTAACACTACCTTCACCTACCTGTGTACAGGTAAACTGAAACACTACCTTCACCTACATGTGTACAGGTAAACTGTGACACTACCTTCAGCTACCTGTGTACAGGTAAACTGTAACACTACCTTTACCTACCTGTGTACAGGTAAACTGTAACACTACCTTCACCTACCTGTGTACAGGTAAACTGTAACACTACCTTCACCTACCTGTGTACAGGTAAACTATAACACTACCTTCACCTACATGTGTACAGGTAAACTGTGACACTACCTTCACTTACCTGTGTACAGGTAAACTGTGACACTACCTTCACCTACCTGTGTACAGGTAAACTGTGACACTACCTTCACCTACCTGTGTACAGGTAAATATGTGATGATATGTCCCACCAGATACTCACAGCAAGAAGACACAGGCACGCTGATGGCCAACACCGCCCATATGATATCCATCTTGCTCAGACAGATGGTGGTGCCAGCATGGGGAGAGTTCAGAGCGGGGCCTGACTGGTTCCCTGCACCCCAGGGCCCTCGTGTGGTGGCAGGATACAGCCTATTCAGGAAGCTCTGGTTAGCCATGAAGGGCGACTCAGTGGCTTTTGAGTCATTGTGGGCCGGCTGAGCGTTCCGTGAGGCACCGTCACTGCCATTAACTCTCCCGTTACCCAGCTGGGAGTAAGAGTCAGTGGGCATGTCGGTGGGTGCTTTAGTGCCCCCTACGATTGCATTGCCGTTGGAAGGAGAGGAGGACGATATCTTGGTCTTCGTTCCAGCACTGGGGTTGATGGCTGTGACTGGAGTTAGACCGGGATGTTGGGACTCAGCCTGGGTCACGGGCGGGACGTCCGCAGTAGTGGTAAGGAGCATGGGGTCTGCGGTAAGAGGGGCCGCATTGCGCAGCGTGATAGCATGAGGGCGGTCCCTGAGGTTTCTCTCCAGTACAGATAACGAGGAAAGCCGACTGAAGCTGGATGGATCATCAGCAGGGTCTTTGGAACCTCGGATTCCTGCCTGCGACCGGCCCACGGCGTCCCCCCTTCCAGCTGGGGCCCCTTGCTGGGTAGACTCTGTGCTCTTGGAGCCCCTGGCTACGAGGGGCACATCGTTGCCAGTCCCTGAGAGAACAGAGCCAGCAGAGTCTGAACCAGTTGCTCCTGTCGGCAAAGGCTTATCAGGCAGTGTTGCAGAGTTAGTGCTGGAGTTCTGGACCTGGGATGATCCAGAGCCGGAGCTGCCTTGGTCAGACTGGGTTCTGACTGGGTTCACCCCATGGTTCTGGATCCCGGTGCCAAAGGGTTGGTGTCCAGGACTTGGCCCAACGGTGGTTCCCGTGTGATCCCGGCTGGAGGGCAGTGTCTGCGTCCAGCCAGGAAGGGTCGACGGGATCATGGGGAGGGCCCTGCTCGATGTGACCATGGAGACGAAGCTCCGCGGGGTCCAGCTGGGGTAGAGCTCCTCTGCGAAGGACACCAGCCTCTCCGGCACTGACAGAATCAGAAGAACACCTGAGGAAGGGAAGGTAAATAGAGGATAAAGAGGTGGGGAGGGGGGCGGAGAGAGAAAGAGAGGAATTCACATTATAGCAGGTTAGCGTTAGGGCACCTGGGCTCAGTCTGAGCGAGTGCTGAGCTGACAATGTCCCCTTGCCTGTTTGGGAAGCATCACGTTGCTGGGCCTGCCTGTCGGAGGTAAAGCGCAGTGCTACATTAAGTGTATAATGAGGTTAAAGCGGAGCAGTACTGAAATCAGCAGAGGGCCAGACTCTTCTGGACTGCTAGATTAGACCCTGATAGGATGTAATGAATGAGATATGGGCCTCTACGTCCCTTTATAGTCTAATAAACAGCAGTCAACTCCTAACACTGTCGCTGGGCATAATTGTTTTCATCCCTGGAGGCAAAACAGAGTTGCGGAAAGACTACGAGGCGTATCGGACACAAACAGGAACATGACACAAACAGAGTGGATAACACGGACGTCACACCTACACTTCCTGTCAGAAGTTTTAGTACACTACCAGTCAAACGTTTTAGATACACTACCAGTCAAACGTTTTAGATCACTACCAGTCAAACGTTTTAGATACACTACCAGTCAAACGATTTAGTACACTACCAGTCAAACGTTTTAGTACACTACCAGTCAAACGTTTTAGATACACTACCAGTCAAACGATTTAGTACACTACCAGTCAAACGTTTTAGATACACTACCAGTCAAACGTTTTAGATACACTACCAGACAAAGGTTTTAGATACACTACCAGTCAAACGTTTTAGTACACTACCAGTCAAACGTTTTAGATACACTACCAGTCAAACGTTTTAGTACACTACCAGTCAAACGTTTTAGATACACTACCAGTCAAACGTTTTAGATACACTACCAGACAAAGGTTTTAGATACACTACCAGTCAAACGTTTTAGATACACTACCAGTCAAACGTTTTAGATACACTACCAGACAAAGGTTTTAGATACACTACCAGTCAAACGTTTTAGTACACTACCAGTCAAACGTTTTAGATACACTACCAGTCAAACGTTTTATTACACTACCAGTCAAACGTTTTAGATACACTACCAGCCAAACGTTTTAGTACACTACCAGTCAAACGTTTTAGATACACTACCAGTCAAACGTTTTAGTACACTACCAGTCAAACGTTTTAGATACACTACCAGCCAAACGTTTTAGTACACTACCAGTCAAACGTTTCAGATACACTACCAGCCAAACGTTTTAGATACACTACCAGCCAAACGTTTTAGATACACTACCAGTCAAACGTTTTAGATACACTACCAGCCAAACGTTTTAGTACACTACCAGTCAAATGTTTTAGATCACTACCAGTCAAACGTTTTAGATACACTACCAGCCAAACGTTTTAGTACACTACCAGTCAAACGTTTTAGATACACTACCAGTCAAACGTTTTAGATACACTACCAGTCAAACGTTTTAGATACACTACCAGACAAACGTTTTAGATACACTACCAGTCAAACGTTTTAGATACACTACCAGCCAAACGTTTTAGTACACTACCAGTCAAACGTTTTATTACACTACCAGCCAAACGTTTTAGATACACTACCAGTCAAATGTTTTAGATACACTACCAGCCAAACGTTTTAGATACACTACCAGCCAAACGTTTTAGATACACTACCAGCCCAAACGTTTTAGATACACTACCAGACAAACGTTTTAGATACACTACCAGTCAAACGTTTTAGATACACTACCAGACAAACGTTTTAGATACACTACCAGTCAAACGTTTTAGATACACTACCAGCCAAACGTTTTAGTACACTACCAGTCAAACGTTTTATTACACTACCAGCCAAACGTTTTAGATACACTACCAGTCAAACGTTTTAGATACACTACCAGTCAAACGTTTTATTACACCACCAGTCAAACGTTTTAGATACACTACCAGTCAAACGATTTAGATACACTACCAGTCAAACGTTTTAGTACACTACCAGTCAAACGTTTTAGATACACTACCAGCCAAACGTTTTAGTACACTACCAGTCAAACGTTTTAGATACACTACCAGTCAAACGTTTTAGTACACTACCAGTCAAACGTTTTAGATACACTACCAGTCAAATGTTTTAGATCACTACCAGTCAAACGTTTTAGATATACTACCAGACAAACGTTTTAGATACACTACCAGACAAACATTTTAGATACACTACCAGTCAAACGTTTTAGTACACTACCAGTCAAACGTTTTAGATACACTACCAGACAAACGTTTTAGATACACTACCAGCCAAACGTTTTAGATACACTACCAGTCAAACGTTTTAGATACACTACCAGTCAAACGATTTAGATACACTACCAGTCAAACGTTTTAGATACACTACCAGTCAAACGATTTAGATACACTACCAGCCAAACGTTTTAGATACGCTACCAGTCAAACGTTTTAGATACGCTACCAGTCAAACGTTTTAGATACACTACCAGTCAAACGTTTTAGATACACTACCAGCCAAACGTTTTAGTACACTACCAGTCAAATGTTTTAGATACACAACCAGTCAAACGTTTTAGATCCACTACCAGTCAAACGTTTTAGATACACTACCAGCCAAACGTTTTAGATACACTACCAGCCAAACGTTTTAGTACACTACCAGTCAAACGTTTTAGATACACTACCAGTCAAACGTTTTAGATCCACTACCAGTCAAACGTTTTAGATACACTACCAGCCAAACGTTTTAGATACACTACCAGTCAAACGTTTTAGATACACTACCAGTCAAACGTTTTAGATACACTACCAGTCAAATGTTTTAGATACATTACCAGTCAAACGTTTTAGATACATTACCAGTCAAACCAGTCAGTAAAACTATCCAGACAGCAGTGTCCTGTGGGCGGCGTCCTGTGTCCACTGATGAAGGACTAGAGAAACACAAACTGTGCAGCAGCAGATGAGCTACTGTCTCTGACTTTACATCTACAAGGTGGACCAGCAAGTAGTAGGAGTGTCTAAGAGAGTGGACAGTGAGTGGACACTGTGTTTAAACACTCCAGCAGCAGCACTGCTGTGTCTGATCCACTAACACCAGCACAACACTCACTAACTAACTCTAACTCACCATCACCACGCCAGTGTCACTGCAGTATCACCCAAATAATAGTTTCTACTTAAATTAACGAGAACATGCTGTGGAGAAACAGCAGGGCTGCTGCCGGAGCTGGTGAAGTGAGCACTTCTCAAACGCACAGCCGCTCCAGACTGACGATGCACATGTTTTCACAGAGATTTGAAAGGACTCATGAGTCTGTGGTTCGTGGTAGCTCCCATATGCTCCAAGTGCTGCTGAAGCATACTGTCCACATCCACAGAACAAGAACAGGAGATGAATGGGGAGAGAGAGAGAGGGTACTGTGGGCACTGAGAGGTGGTGAGACATGTAATTGTGTCTGAGATGAAGGTCTAGAGGAGGACAGCAACCCAGAACAGAGGAGGAGACTGGAAACCTAGCACACTGCACTGGAATGACACACTGACCTCACATGACCTGTCGGCGTTAGTAATTACCAGCCAGATATACATGCATAGAGATACATTATATAGAGGAATTATTATTAATAATAATAATAATTATTATTATTATAACTAAAATTATAATAATAATCTAAATTATTATTATAGGTATTGATGCATTTATAATATAAATAATTATTTATGCAGTTCATTTTCAGTATAAGCTGCAATGCTTGAGTTACTTCTTCAGGGCAGCAGGTGGCGACGTGTGCATGCTGCACACAGGGAAAGGAAGCCTTAAACATTAAAGGGGAACATTTTTCTGATCTCTGTGTAATAAAATTTTTATTAAATAAAATAAAATATGTAATATAATATATTGTAATACATTAAATTCAATATATTAAATAACATATGTAAAGTCATTCCACGAGGGCTGGTGTGAAATGCTCAGTTCCAGAGAAACTTACAGAGACAGAAGTGTTTACAGTGGTGGTGAATGGAACCAGACGTCCACCTTTAAAAGCTCCTCACAGACAGTTATTATATGGAATGGTTAATAATATGCTGACTGATGTCTTATACCTTATTTAATATATATTCATCCCTTCATTCCTTTATCATCACCAACACTGATCCTTCATCCCTTCATTCCTTTATCATCACCAACACTGTTCCTTCATCCCTTCATTCCTTTATCATCACCAACACTGTTCCTTCATCCCTTCATTCCATTATCATCACCAACACTGTTCCTTCATCCCTTCATTCCTTTATCATCACCAACACTGTTCCTTCATCCCTTCATTCCTTTATCATTACCAACACTGTTCCTTCATCCCTTCATTCCTTTATCATCAAAAACACTGTTCCTTCATCCCTTCATTCCTTTATCATTACCAACACTGTTCCTTCATCCCTTCATTCCTTTATCATCACCCACACTGTTCCTTCATCCCTTCATTCCTTTATCATCACCAACACTGTTCCTTCATCCCTTCATTCCTTTATCACTAACACTGTTCCTTCATCCCTTCATTCCTTTATCATCACCCACACTGATCCTTCATCCCTTCATTACTTTATCATCACCAACCCTGTTCTTCATCCCTTCATTCCTTTATCATCACCAACTCTGTTCCTTCATCCTTTCATTCCTTTATCATCACCAACACTGTTCCTTCATCCCTTCATTCCTTTACCCATTACCAACATTATTCCTTCATCCCTTCATTCCTTTACCCATGACCAACATTATTCTTTCATCCCTTTATTTCTGTTCCTTCATCCCTTCATTCCTTTACCCATGACCAACATTATTCCTTCATCCCTTTATTTCTGTTCCTTCATCCCTTCATTCCTTTACCCATTACTGACATTATTACTTCGTCCCTTTATTCCTTTATCATCACCAACACTTTTCCTTCATCCCTTCATTCCTTTATCATCACCAACACTGTTCCTTCATCCCTTCGTTCCGTTGCACACCTGTTGATGATATTTTTTGACCCAGTAATTGTCTCATAAAAGCTGGATAGTAATGTTAGTTCTGTATGAGGAGCGGAGCAGACTAGGAGTGTTGAACAGAGAGCTGTCAATCAAGCTGCTTATTAGCCCCGCCCACACAATTCTCTGATAGATCTGATCAGCAGTTTTTAAGCCGTGTTTATCAATTTTATATAATTTTATATATTTTATATATATATATATATATATATATATATATATATATATATATATAGTTGAGGCTTTGCTGCATGTTTAATATAAGCACTCAAGTTTAGTTTCATACACAGGTTTAACATTCCTCTCTGTGTTTGCTGGTGATGTAATAATATTTAAAGAAACACACGCCTGTACTCGTACACAGTCCCGCGGCTGTGACCCCACTGTTAGGCCATTGTTTCGTCTACATGCTACCTCAGTTGCCATGGAGACCAAGCTTCGGCTCTCGGGGGAATAGAGAGAGAGAGAGAGAGAGAGAGAGAGAGAGAGAGAGAGTAAGAGAGTAAGAGGTGGGAGACGTGATGAAGAACAGCAGACGCAACAGACAAATGAAGGGATGAGAGAGAAAACTGACAGCTAATAATTCAACAGTACAGCCTATAACACTACAGGAGTTATAAACACACAGTCAATACCATCATCCTTTCCTTCCTTTATCATCACCACCACTGATCCTTCATCCCTTCATTCCTTTATCATCACCACCACTGATCCTTCATCCCTTCATTCCTTTATCACCAACACTGTTCCTTCATCCCTTCATTCCTTTATTATCACCAACACTGATCCTTCATCCCTTCATTCCTTTATCATCACCCACACTGATCCTTCATCCCTTCATTCCTTTATTATCACCAACACTGTTCCTTCATCCTTTCATTCCTTTATCATCACCAACACTGTTCCTTCATCCCTTCATTCCTTTATTATCACCAACACTGTTCCTTCATCCTTTCATTCCTTTATCACCAACACTGTTCCTTCATCCCTTCATTCCTTTATTATCACCAACACTGTTCCTTCATCCTTTCATTCCTTTATCACCAACACTGTTCCTTCATCCCTTCATTCCTTTATTATCACCAACACTGTTCCTTCATCCTTTCATTCCTTTATCACCAACACTGTTCCTTCATCCTTTGATTCCTTTATCACCACCAACACTGTTCCTTCATCCCTTCATTCCTTTATCACTAACACTGTTCCTTCATCCCTTCATTCCTTTATCACCACCCACACTGATCCTTCATCCCTTCATTACTTTATCACCACCAACACTGTTCCTTCATCCCTTCATTCCTTTATCATCACCAACACTGTTCCTTTATCCCTTCATTCCTTTATTATCACCAACACTGTTCCTTCATCCTTTCATTCCTTTATCACCAACACTGTTCCTTCATCCCTTCATTCCTTTATTATCACCAACACTGTTCCTTCATCCCTTCATTCCTTTATCACCAACACTGTTCCTTCATCCTTTCATTCCTTTATCACCACCAACACTGTTCCTTCATCCCTTCATTCCTTTATCACCACCCACACTGATCCTTCATCCTTTCATTCCTTTATCATCACCCACACTGATCCTTCATCCCTTCATTACTTTATCATCACCAACCCTGTTCTTCATCCCTTCATTCCTTTATCATCACCAACTCTGTTCCTTCATCCTTTCATTCCTTTATCATCACCACCAACACTGTTCCTTCATCCCTTTATTCCTTTATCATCACCAACACTGTTCCTTCATCCCTTCATTCCTTTATCATCACCAACACTGTTCCTTCATCCCTTCATTCCTTTATCATCACCAACACTGTTCCTTCATCCCTTCATTCCTTTATCATCACCAACACTGTTCCTTCATCCCTTCATTCCTTAGCTATAACATTACAATGAGTTATAAACACAAGGTCAATATTTGGAATCAGACTAAATTCTGATTATTTTGATTTTGGAACAGCTGCTTAACTTCCATATGTGGTACGTATGGATAGAGGAGTGACCTGTACATTTTGAAAGCCCCTCCCAGGAAAATGTAGATTTTTTCATGATATGAATCTGTTTAAATCATAAATAAACAGTAAAATATTCCACCTATTATCGTTAATCTTGGCGGCGCATTTTGCCGCACTTGTCACATAATTCTGACTCTGTTATGCATGTGAATGTAGCCACTCTGGGGAGGAAAACTGTGAAAAGAGAAGTGCCCCCCCCCCAACCCCCCCTCTCTCACTCTATTACTCATTTCCTCCTGTATTCATACACATACTACTATGCAGAGTCACATACGTTCATAATAACATTGACTAAGTACATGACGCACACGTGTAGGTGTTCATCATGAAAGGACCTGGCAACCCTCCACATGAGCACCTAATAACAGTAAACTCACAGTGATTAATCATTCTATGCGCAGTGTGTGTGTGTGTGTGTGTGTGTGTATGTGGGCGTGTGGATGTGAGTCCTACTTGCAGAAGCTGTCAGGTTGGTAATGCATGAGCCCTTGGCTGGGTCCGAAGCCCAGAGATGATAACACACTGGAGAGTGAGAGTGATTTAAAACACCCCCCCCCCCCCCCCCCCCCGCTTCAGACCAGACACCACATACTGTCCCTTACAAAAAAGAAGTTTATTCAAGTGTACTATTAGTTTACTTCTTTTAAACTAAAGGAAGTGAGTATACTTTCAGTTTACTTTTTATGTACTTCTCAGTGATATACTAAACACAGTTATACTTAAGTATGCTGGGGTTTTACTGACAAGTATAGAACAGTCTAAGTATATTTGGCCTTTACTTGTACTTAATCTTTTGATTGAGATAGTAGAAGTAAGTATTCTCGCTCTGCACAAAAACATCCAGTAGATTATTTATTTAAAATTTGATTTATAAAGATTTATAAACATACAAATATGTTTCCTAATCCGAGTGTGTCTTGTTTATTTTACGTGTGTTTACTGGTGAGTAAGTAAACGTTGTTAAGTTCTATTTTAAGTAGAAAAAACTCTTAAACCTAGTCATATATTTAAAGTACAACAATAATATAAGCAGTAAATTATAAGTATTATGTTTAGTTTCCTTAAAGAAAACTTACAAGCTTGTAAACTAACAGTGAACCCTTAAGTTTACTTTTAGTGTATAGCAGTAGAAAAGATGTAAACTAGTTGTATACTTGGTTTACTACTCTTACACTTAAAGTGTACTTAAAAGTATACTTTTAAAAACTAGAAAGTGGGCCAATTTAGTCCCAATAAGTATTAAAATAGTACATATACAAGTGTACTACTAGTACAATGACATTAGTTTAGTAACTACATAAAGTATACTTAATAAAATGAACTTTAAGTAGACTTATTACAGAAAATAAGTATACTTAAAGTGTATTTCATTAACTAAACTTGAGTAAAGTTAAAGTATATTTTCCAAGTATACTTTATGTAGTTACTATACTAATGTCATTGTACTAGTAGTACACTTGTATATGTACCATTTTAATACTTCTTGGGACTAAATTGGCCCATTTTTTAGTTTATGAAAGTATACTTTTATGTACTTTTATTTTAAGTGTAGGAGTAGTAAACTTCAAGTACACAACTAGTTTACATCTTTTGTGCTGCATCTACACTAAAAGTAAACTTATGGGTTTAATGTAAGTTCACTAGTTTGTTAATTCATCTTCAAAAGTATACGTGTAAGTTTCCTTTAAGTGAACTTATCATAATACTTTAAAGTATATGACTAGGTTTAAGGGTATTTTCTACTTGAACATTTATTTAATTACTAGTGGACATCCTTACAGAAAATAAGTATACTTAAAGTTTATTTAATTAAATAAACTCAGATTAAGAAACATATTTGAATCTTTTAAAATCTTTATAAATAATATTTCCAAACAAGTATCGTACTGGATGCCTTTATTTTTTAAGTATATCTCAACCAAAGATGAAGTACAAGTAAAGGCTGAATATACTTAGACTTGTCAGTATAACCCAAGCACACTTAAGTATAACTGTGTTTAGTATATCACTCAGAAGTAAACTGAAAGCATACTCAATTATTTTTTATTTAAAATAAGTATACTAATGGCAGGGTATGCTGGGGTCTCTGAGGGCTGGACAGGTTTACTCTGATCTTGAGGTTCCAAACCTGCCAAAGATCCAGCAACAAAAAGATCTAGTGTTATGCGAACACTGACACACTGTTCATAACCAATATGGTAAACACATGCTGGCAACCTCCAGCCACCATGTCAGCCATCCTGTTCCCACTCATTCCATTAGTCAATAAGCACTGGCAGTGTTTGCTGTGTTGCGGTTTTGGCCTGAATCAGTGGGATGCACTAACACACACACACACACACACACCCCACCCACACTTACACACACACACTCACAGATGCCTAGAAATCCGAATCTGCATTAATAAAACATCAGCTCTATGAATTAAACATGAGGCGCTGCTCAATACACAACAAAGTGGCGCGTTTAGATCTGACATGCGGGCTCGGCTGGCGCCCTCCACGCGGAACTGGACGGGTTCGTCGAGCGTTTAAGCAGTCTCCTCGCGCCGGATCTCTGGAGCCAGACTCGGAGAACCACCGAGGACGCTCTGCAGCAGCCTAGCGTAAACTTTAAACCTGTAAATATTCATGATGGGGGCTCATTAGACGGATCATGTTTTATTAACGGTCGCATCAAGTCAAAGGCCGTGAAACTGCTTCCAAAAGACGTCGGGGAACAAGACGTACACCCCTGTGCACGTGTGTGTGTGTGTGTGTGTGCTGTGTTGGTCCAACACTTTTCAGACATCAACTGGAAGCTCTCACCCTGGATGTTTTCTAGGAGAGTCTTGATACAGGTATGTAATATATAATCACAATGCTCGATACCGAATCAACACAGGTTTTATTAAACAATGTATAAACATAATAAACTTTGAATAAATGTTGAATAAATGAAATAATGTGGAACATAATTTAATCAGGATCTCAGTGTCTTTGCAGGTGAGAATATATAAATTAATATACATGCTGATGAAGCATCACCAGATACTTCAATCGACACTACACGCGATTGCACACCTAATTGACTTAAATTAGCAGGTGCTTAATTCATTGATGAAATACTATAAATGTTTGTGAGAAGGACCACGCCCAAACTCCTCCTCTCCATCATTACATGCTCTGCTCTCTGCACTTCAAATCCCAACAGAGTTCCCCTTCCTTGCCCTGTCTTAGTGCTTAGTGGCCCACACTTCGCAAACAACTAATAACTACTAACTATATATACACACACATATATATATATATACACACTACCGCTCAAAAGTTTAGGATTACTTTAGAATTTATTTGCAATTTTCATGCAATTCACAAACAATATTGTTCATTTCACAATGAATGTAAGTGTATCAGATGATTTTTAAAGAATATAAATGTTTGTATTAAAGTCTATTTTTGTATAGAGGCTTATTTTACATATAGTTCTATTATCAGTAATTCTCAGTCCTCTGTCTAAATCTCCTGGTACGACCACCAATCCAAGTTAAGGATGTTATTGGACTAATTGGTTGTTAGGACACTCTTGATCAATTGTGATCACAGCTGAAAAACATTCTACTAATAAGTGAGTATAAAAGGGAACAACATTCTAGGTTAGTTTAGTATCTGAAGATCAGCAGTTGATGGCTTGCTGACCGACTCACAATGACCAGAAAGAAACAACTTTCTTTAGAGACCCGTCAGTCCATTGTTGTGTTAAGGAAGAAGATACTCCATTAAAACAAGAACATTTCACTGAGATCCCAAACTTTTGAGTGGTAGAGTATATATATATATATATATATATATACACACACATCCATCAATCTATCTGCTTTATCCCACTAGTCGGAGTTATGGGGGGCTGGAGTCAATCCCAGCATCAACAGATTAAGGCGCAGTGCACCATGGACAGATCGCCAGTCCATCACACAGCCAACACACACTCACGCACACTCACACACACACACCTACGGGATATTTAGAGTGAGCTATCAAGCAAACATGGACTGTGGGAAGAAACCGGAGTACCCGGAGAAAACCCGGGTGCACACTCCACACACACACATTATATATATATATATATATATATATATATATATATATATATATATATATATATATATATATATATATACATATATTTAAGTCACCTCTATTGAAGGGCTAAGCTAAGCTTTCACACCAAAAAAAAGTTTGTGTATCATCAGCTATTGTTTCTTATTAGATTATATATATATATATATATATATATATATAGAGAGAGAAAGAGAGAGAGAGAGAGAGAGATAGATGGATAGATAGACAGATAGATAGATATATCGTCACTGTCTTCACAGTTTTTCATGGGTTTCATTGGACAGCGACAAAACATATATAATATAGTAATAAAACAGTATATATATATATATATATATATATATATATATATATATATATATATATATATATATATATATATATATATATATATATATATATATATAATATAGACAGTGACAGTTGCTGTAAATATTTCTTACATACTATGCCCATCTGTTAAAGCCACATGATGTCCATCACACCAAATGTTTATGAGAAGTTATGAGAAGTTTGTGGTTCAGTAATACCATCAGTTGATGGCGGGAACCGCTGAAAGAAACCTTCCCCAAACCCAGAAGATAACAACTTGGCCAGACGGGTCAAATGGGCCGGATGAAACATGGAGGCAGGCCTATAGGCTGTGCAGTGTCCAGTCGAAGAGCATGTCTGTACCGTGGTATCTTTAAGAATAAAGCAAGTATGCAAGTAAAGAAGTCACAACACAGCAAACACAACCAGTACTTTTAAAGAACTGCACCTTAAAACTGTTTATTTAACATAAAAATCAAATGAGCACCTGATGATCAGAAACTCCAGGGAAATCAGAGGAATGTGCTGTGAACGAGAGGATGTGCAGTACAGAAGCTCCTCCCTGGCTGAAGTTATCCTCCATCCATCAATGGGTGACTCACCCTCCAGTGCCAGCGATGGCATGTGGAACACTACATCTCACACACACACACACACACACACACACACACACACACACAGCTCTGACTCACACTGTGAGAGTGAGGGGGAGTCGGCGGAGGAGAGAGCTTACTCACACTCTTTACCAGCGCGTTTTTAATGATCAGTCGTGTCTGACCCCGAGCTCACGGCGCGAGAAAAACGCTGAGAGCTTGAGCTTCAGCCTTCGCCATGGCAACCATGCTCCCATTGTCTGAGCAGCAAAAGCAAACGGAGTGATGGAGTCATAGGGATAGAAGGTGGACAGTTATCCTTATTTTGTCCCAATATGTCTTTGTTGGTGGCCCTAATCAGCACTGAACAACTACATGCATCAGGAAGATTTCGACCAATCAGAGCGCTCGCTGTTTCCTGATCCTCCTCTTTATGAGGCATCATACGTTTTCAATGGGATACAGAACTGGACGGCGGGCAGCGCCAGAGGAGTCAAGTAACGAAGTACAAATACTCCTTACATTTACACTCCATTATCAGTACTTTCTACTCCTTACATTTACACTCCATTATCAGTACTTTCTACTCCTTACATTTACACTCCATTATCGGTACTTTCTACTCCTTACATTTACAGTCCATTATCTGTACTTTCTACTCCTTACATTTACACTCCATTATCTGTACTTTCTACTCCTTACATTTACACTCCATTATCAGTACTTTCTACTCCTTACATTTACACTCCATTATAAGTACTTTCTACTCCTTACATTTACAGTCCATTATCAGTACTTTCTACTCCTTACATTTACACTCCATTATCAGTACTTTCTACTCCTTACATTTACACTCCATTATCTGTACTTTCTACTCCTTACATTTACACTCCATTATCAGTACTTTCTACTCCTTACATTTACACTCCATTATCAGTACTTTCTACTCCTTACATTTACACTCCATTATCAGTACTTTCTACTCCTTACATTTACACTCCATTATCTGTACTTTCTACTCCTTACATTTACACTCCATTATCAGTACTTTCTACTCCTTACAATTACACTCCATTATCTATACTTTCTACTCCTTACATTTACACTCCATTATCAGTACCTTCTACTCACATTTACACTCCATTATCAGTACTTTCTACTCCTTACATTTACACTCCATTATCAGTACCTTCTACTCCTTACATTTACACTCCATTATCAGTACTTTCTACTCCTTACATTTACACTCCATTATCAGTACTTTCTACTCCTTACATTTACACTCCATTATCAGTACTTTCTACTCCTTACATTTACACTCCATTATCGGTACTTTCTACTCCTTACATTTACACTCCATTATCAGTACTTTCTACTCCTTACATTTACACTCCATTATCAGTACTTTCTACTCCTTACATTTACACTCCATTATCGGTACTTTCTACTCCTTACATTTACACTCCATTATCGGTACTTTCTACTCCTTACATTTACACTCCATTATCGGTACTTTCTACTCCTTACATTTACACTCCATTATCTGTACTTTCTACTCCTTACATTTACACTCCATTATCAGTACTTTCTACTCCTTACATTTACACTCCATTATCAGTACTTTCTACTCCTTACATTTATACTATATTATCTGTACTTTCTACTCCTTACATTTACACTCCATTATCTGTACTTTCTACTCCTTACATTTACACTCCATTATCAGTACTTTCTACTCCTTACATTTACACTCCATTATCTGTACTTTCTACTCCTTACATTTACACTCCATTATCAGTACTTTCTACTCCTTACATTTACACTCCATTATCAGTACTTTCTACTCCTTACATTTACACTCCATTATCTGTACTTTCTACTCCTTACATTTACACTCCATTATCAGTACTTTCTACTCCTTACATTTACACTCCATTATCTGTACTTTCTACTCCTTACATTTACACTCCATTATCAGTACTTTCTACTCCTTACATTTACACTCCATTATCAGTACTTTCTACTCCTTACATTTATACTCCATTATCAGTACTTTCTACTCCTTACATTTAGACTCCATTATCTGTACTTTCTACTCCTTACATTTACACTCTATTATCAGTACTTTCTACTCCTTACATTTACACTCCATTATCAGTACTTTCTACTCCTTACATTTACACTCTATTATCAGTACTTTCTACTTCTTAC
>CM038727.1:6149563-6172063 GCA_021613375.1 Megaleporinus macrocephalus | reverse complement strand
CGAAAACATTCCCCAGATTAGTATGTGGTCATAATAATGTGACTCGACTGTGTATTTACAACTGTCCGCCTCCCATACCTCTTCAGTAGATGGATAGAAGGTAAAACCTCCTTGTGTTGGTCCGCTCCAACGTTCTCCTTGTCAGTGAGGCTAAGATTCAGCTTCTGTTTACGCAATTGCAGGAAGTTTAACACAATGGGCTTCAGGAATATCAGGGATAGGTTCCACAATCAGACTTACCACCAGCCCCTCATACTGAGTACTGATTAAACATCTGGCTAGATTGTCCTGCAACGCTGCTTCATCATTTATCTACGCACGCGTGTGGGATCAGGAGAGGTTTCCGCATGACACTAAATTAGTCTTAAATTACATGCTGATTTATGTTCCTGATAGAGCCAACCTTATATCCATTAGTCCAGGAGGAGATTTATAGATGAGGAGAAATGTATGCAGTAAACATTCGAAATTAAAGCTCTTGCGAACGCATAAGCAGCCCGTGACTTTCACAAAGTCCTGCGCTGATTCATGGTTATGACATTAATAAATCATGCGGAGGGGAACGTCTCGTGCATTGTGGTCCTTCAGCTTCCCACTCGTCTCTCACCATTAGAGTCAGTGACACAAATAAAGATCTGTACTGGTCTCCGCGGGTGGGTCTGGTGCACGGTCTTACTGTCAATCCCTCCAGGATTACATAATTAAAGTCAGCCACGGTGCCATCGTGGATGATGTCTCGAGGATTATGACAGGTGGAGCCAATCAGAGGCAGGGCCAATCAGAGCCAGAGCCTATCAGAGGCAGAGCCCTCAGAACCAGGTTCCTTGAGGGTTCCAAAAGCTGATGACTTCCGGTCCACTTCAGGCTCTATCAGTATCAGCAGCAGGCCTAAACCAGGTGGGTACACAAAGAGGGTCTATGATGGTATATACTGAGTTGCCAATTTAAAATTCCATAGGACCACCACAGAGCAGATACTACTTCTATGGTGTACCCTGATGAGCCCCTTTAAAACGCAGAAGGCTGTTTCTAACAGTAGTAACTGAATCTGAAGTAGTGTCTGAATAAAAGGTGTCATGTTAATGGCATTAAAGGAGCAATGTGTAAAACTTAGTGGGATCTTTTAGTACAAAACTATGTTTTCATTAGTGTATAGTAACCTGTGACTATAAATTCTTTAGAATGACCCGTCATATCCACACAATAGCAGCTCATCTTCCAACAGAGGCTGCCTCCACCATGTCTCTACAGTAGCCTAGTACAGACAAACTACACACTGGCTGTGAAGAGTGACTTTGACACCTTTACTTTAAAGCAGCAGCTTGAATCTGGAAGACGAAGAAAGAATAAGGGTCCTTGTTAAGATGTCCTTCCGTCCCACCGCCCCCTTTGTCATAGCCCACCTCCCTGATATCATAGGCCAGTCCCCTGATATCATAGCCGACTGTCCCGATATCATAGCCGACTGTCCCGATATCATAGCCAACTGTCCTAATATCATAGCCCTACCTCGTCATGATCCCAGGCCACTGCCCTGATATCATAGTCCATGGCCCTTACATCATAGGCCACTGCCTTAATATCATAGCCCACCGCGGCCCAATGTCATAGACCACTGTCCTGATATCATAGACCACTGCCCTCATATCATAGGCCACTGCCTCAGTATCATAGACCACTGTCCTGATATCATAGTCCATGGCCCTTACATCATAGGCCACCATGCCCCAATATCATAGCCTACCACGGCCCAATGTCATAGACCACTGTCCTGATATCATAGACCACTGTCCTGATATCATAGACCACTGTCCTGATATCATAGGCCACTGCCCTCATATCATAGGCCACTGCCTCAGTATCATAGCCCACCATGCCCCGATATCATAGGCCACTGCCGCAATATAATAGGCCACTGCCCCGATATCATAGGCCACCGCATCCTAATGTCATAGGCCACCGCCCATCGATACCATAGCCCACCACCCATCAATGTCACAGGCCACTGCGCCAATACCATAGGCCACTGTCCGATAACTTAGGCCACTGCCCTGATATAATAGGCCACTGTCCGATAACTTAGGCCACTGCCCTGATATAATAGGCCACTGTCCGATAACTTAGGCCACTGCCCTGATATAATAGGCCACTGTCCGATAACTTAGGCCACTGCCCTGATATAATAGGCCACTGTCCGATAACTTAGGCCACTGCCCTTATATAATAGGCCACTGTCTGATAACCTAGGCCACTGCCCTGATATAATAGGCCACTGTCTGATAACCTAGGCCACTGCCCTGATATAATAGGCCACTGTCTGATAACCTAGGCCACTGCCCTTATATAATAGGCCACTGTCCGATAACTTAGGCCACTGCCCTGATATAATAGGCCACTGTCTGATAACTTTGGCCACTGCCCTGATATAATAGGCCACTGTCCCCATATTATAGGTCACTGCCCCCATATCATAGACCACTGTGCCTCAATACAATAGACCACTGCCTCAATATAATAGACCATTGCCTCAATATAATAGACCACTGCCTCAATACAATAGACCACTGCCTCAATACAATAGACCATTGCCTCAATAGACCACTGCCTCAATACAATAGACCACTGTGCCTCAATACAATAGACCACTGCCTCAATAGACCACTGCCTCAATACAATAGACCACTGTGCCTCAATACAATAGACCACTGCCTCAATATAATAGACCATTGCCTCAATATAATAGACCACTGCCTCAATATAATAGACCATTGCCTCAATATAATAGACCACTGCCTCAATATAATAGACCACTGCCTTAATATTATAGACCACTGCCTCAATATAATAGACCATTGCCTCAATATAATAGACCATTGCCTCAGTACAATAGACCACTGCCTCAATATAATAGACCACTACCTCAATATAATAGACCACTACCTCAATATAATAGGCCACTGTGCCTCAATACAATAGACCACTGCCTCAATACAATAGACCACTGCCTCAATATAATAGACCACTGCCTCAATACAATAGACCACTGCCTCAATACAATAGACCACTGCCTCAATACAATAGGCCACTACTTCAATATTATAGACCACTGCCTCAATATAATAGGCCACTGCCTCAATATAATAGACCACTGCCTCAATATAATAGGCCACTGCCTCGATATAATAGGCCACTGCCCTACTATTAAAAACTATGACGAAGCTGATTGACACTTTAGTCAACGAATAAAAATGAGACAAAAACGTTTGGCAGGGACGACATCCAATCAGAACTGATTTAGTTTTTTGAAAGACGGGGACAAGTTAGGAAAACATCCAATCAGAACTATTTCGGCATATATGGAGAGGCGGGACAAGCCGGGTAGCCGTCAATCAAACGCATACACAAATGTGGTCTAAACCCATGAAGACTATACGAGCCTGTGACCTGTCGTGACTCATGATGGGACTGAGTTATCTAGACAGTGTCAGCAGACAGAAAGAGAGTTTCACCACCGTGCTGGACATCAGCCCCCCAGCACCACCGTCAGCTAGCTTTACCGCTGCTAACGCTATCTTAGCCTTTCCTAACCCTAGTCCTGATTGCACACTGCCCTGTACATTGCTGTGCGGGCGCAGCAGATATAGATTAGGTTGAGCAATCCTTCAATATCTGAACTAAGACCATGACATTAGGTCTTTAACTCTGGCCGGTGTTCTTGCTTGCAGATGGAAATAAACCTGCGGCCATAATGGATTACTAGCCCTGTGGTGGTGGAGGGGAGGCAGCCCACCACTACTCAAACAGTGGACTGAAATAGCTCCACTTCTTTAACACCCTCCTTGGCGGTCAATCCCCTCTAAGAGCTCCAGCACTTCCTGCGAGCGCTGACGAAATCAATCAAAGCAGGAAGCTCACTTATCGCCTGGTGGAGTATAGATTTCTGGAAGAGCCCCTCAGGGTGGCTGGAGATCAATCCTATAGACGCTTTAACCATGAGCTTGAGCTGCCTCGCTGGAAACACCAGCACTCCTGGGCAGGACGCAAGCATGAAACGCTCAGATGTGTCACGCGTCCTGACTGAGCGGAGCCGGCGGCAAGTAAACACCGCCCGCCAAGACATGGCACGCGGTATGAGTCAGCATTTACGTCCAGCATGCCCAGTGAGACTCACAGCCCAACTCACAGCCCAACCCTCAGCCGTATATACTACCATGCTGATGCTCAGAGGATGTTTATGAACATGGAGAGGTTTGTGAGCGTGGGTTTAAGCAGAACCAACTCAGGGGGGCTCCAAGTAGTATTAATGAGGGCTAAGAGCTGTCGAGTATCCTGGTGTTAGCATTTAATTAGCACAAGTCCCTTATGGAGAGCGAGTAGCGTCTCCACACTGGACGCTTCATCAGTGGCTAATAAAAGCAGCCCCATAAGGAACCGGCTCAGTCTAGATTCACACACATTCCCTCAACCCGGCCAGCGTCCAGCCACAGTATAGACACCTCAACTAAGAGCTACGCACCATCACAAACTCAAAACCTGGAAATCAGACCTGCAATCAGACTAACCTGAATATAACTGCTGACCTACTCAATCAGACTAACCTCAATATAACTGCTGACCTACATCACGCCCTGCTGAATATACCTGTAGATTCTACTCAGTGTAATCAGAATAACTGCTGATCTACTCACTGTAATCAGACTAAACTGAATATACCTGCTCATCTACTCACTGTAATCAGACTAAAGTGTATATACCTGCTGACCTACTCAACCAGACTAACTTGCATATAACTGCTGACCTACTCAATCAGACTAACCTCAATGTAACTGCTGACCTACTCAATCAGACTAACCTGAATATACCTGTAGATTCTACTCAGTGTAATCAGAATAACTGCTGATCTACTCACTGTAATCAGACTAAAGTGAATATACCTGCTCATTTCATCACTGTAATCAGACTAAAGTGAATATACCTGCTCATTTCATCACTGTAATCAGACTAAAGTGAATATACCTGCTCATCTCATCACTGTAATCAGACTAAAGTGAATATACATGCTCATCTACTCACTGTAATCAGACTAAAGTGTATATACCTGCTGACCTACTCAATCAGACTAACCTGAATATAACTGCTGACCTACTCAATCAGCCAAAACTGAATATACCTGTAGATTCTACTCAGTGTAATCAGACTAAACTGAACATACCTGCTGATCTGCTCACTGTAATCAGACGAAACTAAATATACCTGCTGATCTATTCACTGTAGTCAGATTAAACTGAACATACCTGCTGATCTACTCACTGTAATCAGACTAAACTGAATATACCTGCTCATCTACTCACTGTAATCAGACTAAAGTGTATATACCTGCTGACCTACTCAATCAGACTAACCTGAATATACCTGCTGACCTACTCAATCAGACTAACCTCAATATAACTGCTGACCTACTCAATCAGACTAACCTGAATATACCTGTAGATTCTACTCAGTGTAATCAGAATAACTGCTGATCTACTCACTGTTATCAGACTAAACTGAACATACCTGCTGATCTACTCGCTGTAATCAGACTAAAGTGAATATACCTGCTGACCTACTCAATCAGACTAACCTGAATATAACTGCTGACCTACTCAATCAGACTAACCTCAATATAACTGCTGACCTACTCAATCAGACTAACCTGAATATACCTGTAGATTCTACTCAGTGTAATCAGAATAACTGCTGATCTACTCACTGTAATCAGACTAAAGTGAATATACCTGCTCATTTCATCACTGTAATCAGACTAAAGTGAATATACCTGCTCATTTCATCACTGTAATCAGACTAAAGTGAATATACCTGCTCATCTCATCACTGTAATCAGACTAAAGTGAATATACATGCTCATCTACTCACTGTAATCAGACTAAAGTGTATATACCTGCTGACCTACTCAATCAGACTAACCTGAATATAACTGCTGACCTACTCAATCAGCCAAAACTGAATATACCTGTAGATTCTACTCAGTGTAATCAGACTAAACTGAACATACCTGCTGATCTGCTCACTGTAATCAGACGAAACTAAATATACCTGCTGATCTATTCACTGTAGTCAGATTAAACTGAACATACCTGCTGATCTACTCACTGTAATCAGACTAAACTGAATATACCTGCTCATCTACTCACTGTAATCAGACTAAAGTGTATATACCTGCTGACCTACTCAATCAGACTAACCTGAATATACCTGCTGACCTACTCAATCAGACTAACCTCAATATAACTGCTGACCTACTCAATCAGACTAACCTGAATATACCTGTAGATTCTACTCAGTGTAATCAGAATAACTGCTGATCTACTCACTGTTATCAGACTAAACTGAACATACCTGCTGATCTACTCGCTGTAATCAGACTAAAGTGAATATACCTGCTGACCTACTCAATCAGACTAACCTGAATATAATTGCTGACCTACTCAATCAGACTAACCTCAATATAACTGCTGACCTACTCAATCAGACTAACCTGAATATACCTGTAGATTCTACTCAGTGTAATCAGAATAACTGCTGATCTACTCACTGTAATCAGACTAAACTGAACATACCTGCTGATCTACTCACTATAATCAGACTAAAGTGAATATACCTGCTCATTTCATCACTGTAATCAGACTAAAGTGAATATACCTGCTCATCTCATCACTGTAATCAGACTAAAGCGAATATACATGCTCATCTACTCACTGTAATCAGACTAAAGTGTATATATCTGCTGACCTACTCAATCAGACTAACCTAAATATAACTGCTGACCTACTCAATCAGACTAACCTGAATATAACTGCTGACCTACTCAATCAGCCAAAACTGAATATACCTGTAGATTCTACTCAGTGTAATCAGACTAAACTGAACATACCTGCTGATCTGCTCACTGTAATCAGACGAAACTAAATATACCTGCTGATCTATTCACTGTAGTCAGATTAAACTGAACATACCTGCTGATATACTCACTGTAGTCAGATTAAACTGAACATACCTGCTGCTCTACTCACTGTAATCAGACTAAACTGAATATACCTGCTCATCTACTCACTGTAATCAGACTAAATTGAATATAACTGCTGATCTACTCACTGTAATCAGACAAAACAGAATAAACCTGTTAACACACTCACTGTAATCAGACTAAACTGAATATAACTGCTGATCTACTCGCTGCAACCACGCGTTTTAACCCAAATATACCAGCTGATCAACTCACTGTAATCAGACTAAACTGAATATACTTGCTGATCTACTCACTGCAATCACGCTAACCCGAATATACAAGCTGATCTACACGCTGTAATCAGACTAAACTGAATAAACCTGTTGACACACTCACTGTAATCAGACTAAACTGAATAAACCTGTTGACACACTCACTGTAATCAGACTAAACTGAATATTTCTTCAGATTCTACTCACTGCAATCAGACCAAACCGAATATACTTGCTGTCCTATTAACTGCAATCAGACTAAACTGAATATACTGACCCAGTCACTGCTAACCTACTCATTGCAATCAGACTATAGAGAGATTAGATGCAAACCTTACAGAAGAAGGAAAAAACCTACTTTCCTTTGAATGTATGTCAATGTAATCAGACTTTCTACCAAGTAATTCTGGGATGCTTCTCTTAGTCCAAAAACTCCTGTCCTTGCACGTGGCTGATATGTCCTGGGTTTATTGCGGCTCATGTCAACGCCCTCGTTCTTAAAAAGATGTTTGGTCAGATTTCTATAGAACCACAATCAGAGAAACTACTACACGTAAGCCTCATCACACCCTTTACACCAGAACAGCGGCTCATTTGGTTCTATTTTTAATCCAATCTCTCAAACTGCGGCGCTGACAAGCCAAACAAAGGGGCTTCTCCGGCCGTCCCACCGGAGACTCCGCTGGGCTCTAAACGCGAAACAAATCTTAACAATGAATCACACAAACACTCGCATTCCATCAGTCCCAGTCTGGCAGCAAAGGCAGAGACGGTGCCCGACTCGGAGGGCTGTGGGACAGATGCCCCTCTTCCTGTGCTGAGGGAGGGGTCTGGGTGGGACAGATGTGAGCTCACAGATAAGGTGGGAGGCATTACAGCATTCCGATAATAGTTTCCTGTTTATGGTTTGGGCTCCACCGATCCCGGAGTAGAGCGTTTGAACTCATGTATCCGATCGGGACCGCCGGAACGGGCACAAGAGACGCAGACGAGCTCCAGTTGTTTAGTTTAGCACAATTAGCATCGCAGGAGTGTTGGCGGATTCCAAAGACTTGAGACTGGATCCCTCAGGAAGTGCAGCCTTTAAACAGGATGTTCATACGAGAGGAGGAATGAAGGAAAAACCACTATCGTATAACACCAACAGATCTTTCCATTTAGGAACACGATGTAAAGTCACGGCCCAGTCCAACGCCGCTGTGCTACACAGCCACAGGGATCTGATGGAGGAACGCAAACCACAATGCGATTCTTATTTGCTGTCTCTGAAAATCAGACTCACGATGCAATCTACTGAACAGCAAAGCCTTTTTCTGGCTAAACCCAATTCACCTTAAACAAACTGTGCGCTGTGGATGGGCGAGCAGATGAACGGAGGGATCCAAGCCTGAGAAAATGGGAAGTGGGCACACATCCATCTCCCAATGATGGAAATCAGAATAGAATCAAAACGTTCCCAGACTTCAGGTTTATTACTTTGCTGTTTTTTTATAACCCATAAAAAAAGTGTTTACTGAGGTAAACACGCCATCAACGCTCTGATTAAGACAAAGCACTGACTCAGAATACCGACTCAAAATCCAATACCGCTACCAGCACCAATGACTTAACTGTGGAAGAAGGTGGTGTAGTGGTTAGTACGGTGGTGTAGTAGTTAGTAAGGTGGTGTAGTGTTAGTATTGTGGTGTAGTGGTTAGTAAGGTGGTGTAGTGGTTAGTTTGGTGGTGTAGTAGTTAGTAAGGTGGTGTAGTGTTAGTATTGTGGTGTAGTGGTTAGTATAGTGGTGTAGTGGTTAGTAAGGTGGTGTAGTGGTTAGTATGGTGGTGTAGTGGTTAGTATGGTGGTGTAGTGTTAGTACGGTGGTGTAGTGGTTAGTAAGGTGGTGTAGTGGTTAGTATGGTGGTGTAGTGCTTAGTATGGTGGTGTAGTGGTTAGTACGGTGGTGTAGTGGTTAGTACGGTGGTGTAGTGGTTAGTACGGTGGTGTAGTGGTTAGTATGGTGGTGTAGTGGTTAGTATGGTGGTGTAGTGGTTAGTACGGTGGTGTAGTGGTTAGTATGGTGGTGTAGTGGTTAGTAAGGTGGTGTAGTGGTTAGTATGGTGGTGTAGTGGTTAGTATGGTGGTGTAGTGGTTAGTACGGTGGTGTAGTGGTTAGTATGGTGGTGTAGTGGTTAGTATGGTGGTGTAGTGGTTAGTATGGTGGTGTAGTGGTTAGTACGGTGGTGTAGTGGTTAGTACGGTGGTGTAGTGGTCAGTATGGTGGTGTAGTGGTTAGTATGGTGGTGTAGTGGTTAGTATGGTGGTGTAGTGGTTAGTATGGTGGTGTAGTGGTTAGTATGGTGGTGTAGTGGGCTGCTGCCCTCAATGCTGTAGACTGGGGTTTGATTCTCCACCTGGGTGACCACCTTACACTATACCAATAGGAGTCCTTGGGTAAGACTACTAACACTACTTTCACCTTAGTACAGGTAAACTGTAACACTACCTTCACCTACCTGTGTACAGGTAATCTATAACACTACCTTCACCTACCTGTGTACAGGTAAACTGTAACACTACCTTCACCTACCTGTGTACAGGTAAACTGTAACACTACCTTCACCTACCTGTGTACAGGTAAACTGTAACACTACCTTCACCTACCTGTGTACAGGTAAACTGTAACACCATCTTCACCTACCTGTGTACAGGTAATCTATAACACTACTGGTCTGACCATCTGTGTCCAGCTGCCGTGACAACAGGCCTCAGCTGTGAAATGGCGAATTGGCTTGAACTCTTCAGGTATTGAGGCACATCTCCCGCCAAATTCCATCAAGGACAGACCAAGGACAACTTGCTGGAGTGTGGGAAATACACCCGAGCCTGAGAACCGTTCCTGACCCCTCCCTTTCAACTCGCGACCTAAGAGTGGCGCGGTCTCTAACGGTAACCAGCTCTCACGGCCGTCCTCGCAGACGCACATTCCCATCACTGAGATGAGGCCGATCTACTGAAAGCCCATGTACATCAGAGGGACACTTCTTCTTCGCTTGACCTCTTGTTCCTGATACATTTCACGCTGGCCATGTTGGATCTGCTCCAGGATAAAACCGAGCCTGCGCAGCCGGTGCTGTTATGCTGTGAATGCTATGTTTGCCTGATATTTCAGCTAGATAGTTAGAGATGGACTGATCAGAGTTTTTGAGGCCTATTCTGATCGTCGTTCACCTTTCAGCGTGATCAGCCGATAGCCGATACCGATCGAGGGCGGGGCTATATGCCACGGCAGGGCTACATGTAGTTATTAGCGCAAGCAAGTCATGAAACATGGTCTAAACTGGTTTATTACCATTTTTAACAAGCTCATGTGAAACAGTATAATATTTTAAACTAAATTAACAGTAAATAAACAAAGTAAATCAAAAAAAATATCACCAAAACTGCAACCATTACATTTAGACCCTTAATTTAAAACTAAAAAAGCTAATTAAATAAATTCAGTAAAAACTGCAGTCATTAAACTCAGACTCTGTTATTTTAAACTAAATCTGTAATCATTAAATGTAGATCTTGAATTGCTGCTGCTGTTCTGTTGGTACCGGTCAGATCTGGTCTGTAGGTGTTCTGGGTTGTTTGTTTTGTGTTAGCTGTGTGTGCTAGCTCTGCTGTTTACTGATACTCACTGTATTCAGCCGTGTGCAGTGCTGTATCAGATTAGTAGAGTTAAATATCTTTGGTTCCCACGAAACACTTTTTTAAAAAAAAATTTATTTTTAAAATTTTAAAAATGCCCTGGATGAGTCTGAGTCACATACGGTACTATACGCATACTTTTTCATGAGGCCGCTGCTTTAGTCAGTCTGTGGAAAATGAAAGGGTGTGTATTTCCACCTAGTGGTTCAGATAGGAATTGCAGGGCCGGAGGCCTCCTCTTCCTGGATGAAACTCTAGCTGGAAATACAAAAATTAGGCTCATTTGTTTAACACCATCGATTGGCTCTCAGGATCGGCTACATTGGAGAAATATCATAGCCGATCGATCCTTCCATCTCTAATCGATAGATAGATAGATAGATAGATAGATAGATAGATAGATAGATAGATAGATAGATAGATTCTATGAGTCACATACTCAGCAGCTGGTTAGGCAGGACCTTCAGGCTTCTCTTCATGGTATCATGTGGTCCGGCTCTTCCTCCACAGTGCTCATGGTTCTCTGTGGCAAACACACAAACACAAGAAAGGGTCAGACAGAACTTGTTTTATGTGAAGTCAGGCTGGTCAAACGGTCAAACGCTGATTAACTGAGAGAATTCAAAGCCTCTGTTTTGTATAAAGGTGTGTTCTGGGTTAGTTAGCAGGATACACTGAATTTTAAAGCTCATTGGTTTCTTTTTAATGTGCTGTATCAGAATCGAGACGATCCTCAAGCTTTCCAGTATCGATGCTGGAAAAGGAAACAAGTGCTGTTGTGCTATTTCGACTTCATCTCAAATCCCGCAATCAACCAGAAGAACTGCTGCATACCCCCCACTTATCCATCAAGCGGACCCTGATGCCTCAATTATCATCCACCACAATCAGGGTCATGACTCGAGAAGCTCTCGGCTCAAGCCGGGCCGTGTGCAGAGCAGTGTGCACATGTGCGTGTGTGACATCATTAGCTGTTGGCGGGACACTTCAGGGTCGTCACACATCACCTGCACAAGAGACCCTCAACCGCGAACGTGGGGCGCGAGTGAGCGATTGTGTGCGCGCGTGTGGGAAGGGAGTCGGCTGTGACTCATGTTCACCTGCTAGGAGAGGCCAGGGGAGGCAGACACATCAGTCACAGTGAACAGGGAGGACAGAGAAGGATTAAAGGCTAACAGGCACAACATGGGGAGGTGTGTAGACCACGGATCAATCACTGGAAATAAAAGAAGGCCACGTGCAGTGAAGCTAATTAAATACTCTATTAATATAGTTAAGTGAAAATAATAAAAGTTAAATAATGACTTAACCTGCCAAAAGTATTCGCTCCTTCACTCATATGAACTTGAGTGACGTCCCATTCTTAATCCATAGGGTTTAATATGATGTGGGCCCAACCTTTGCAGCTATAACAGCTTCAGCTCTTCTGGGAAGTCTCTCCACACGGTTTAGGAGTGTGTTTATGGGAATGTTGGACCGTTCTTCCAGAAAACCATTAGTGAGGTCAGACACTGATGTTGGACGAGAAGGTCTGGCTCACAGTCTCCGCTCTAAATCATCCCAAAGGTGTTCTATCAGGTTGAGGTCAGGACTCTGTGCAGGCCAGTCAAGTTCTTCCACACCAAACACCTCCTCCATGTCTTTATGGAGCTGCTTTGTGCACTGGTGGGCAGTCATGTTGGAACAGGAAGGGGCCGTCCCTAAACTGTTCCCACAAAGTTGAGAGCAGGAAATTGTCCAAAGTCTTTAGGTCTGCTGAAGCTTTAAGAGTTCCTTTCACCGGAGATAAGGGGCCAAAACACAACCCCACACCATGATCCCCCCTCCACCAAACTTTACACTCGGCACAATGCAGTCAGACGAGTACCGTTCTTCTGGCAACTGCCAAACCCAGACTTGTCCATCAGACTGCCAGACGGAGAAGCGTGATTGGTCACTCCCGAGAACACGTCTGGCAGTCTGATGGACGAGATGGACAAAACCCCACACCATGATCCCCCCTCCGCCAAACTTTACACTCGGCACAATGCAGTCAGACAAGTACCGTTCTTCTGGCAACTGCCAAACTCAGACTCGTCCATCAGATTGCCAGACGGAGAAGCGTGATTGGTCACTCCCGAGAACACGTCTCCACTGCTCCACTGAGTCCAGTGGTGGTGTGCTTTACACCACTGCATCCCATGCTTTGCATTGAGTTTGGTGATGTAAGGCTTGGATGCAGCTGCTCGGCCATGGAGACCCATTCCATAAAGCTCTCTACTTTTATTCAGCAGCGCATGTATACGGGTGGAGTGGTGGGTTTTTTGGGGCAGAGTTTTCAGGTGCATTAATTTTCTTAAATCTTCTAAAATTCTCCTGAAAACCTGACTATTACATCATTTTGCAGTTTGCCTTTTTTGCAAGCCTACAACATCCGAACATCCTAAAATGTAAAACCACACACCCACCCAACGAACGAGTATTCAGGTCCCTACTAACAGCATACTAATTGCTATGGTTTTGAAGCTTGAAGTTAAAATAGGCGGCAAATGTTAAGGTGTCCACATACTTTTGGCCATGTCGTCTAGTATGTGAACGTTGTTAAAGTTTTGAATTTGCTGTTTATGTGACCAACACATTTCCATATGTCATGTATACCGTGCAGTTTAGCCCCGCCCATCGTCTTAAAGCCACAGTAACGAAAGCAGCCGGCTTCATTCCAAGTGAATTACGTTTCGGCTCACAAACACATCTCAAAATAGAGAAACTGAGCGTCCTGCGATGTGGAGCTTGCATGGTCTGCCTTTATCCGCGACATGACTGCATGGCAACTGATCCATGCAGAGACCCCACTTCAGTCGCCATGGCAACACTAACAGAACATTATACTCAAATCTCCTCACGATGACAACTGCGCGAGCTATTATCCAGACGGAAACCAATCAGACGCGCAAAGCACCGCCGATCTGCATATGGAGCCTTCAGGACAGGATCACATCTCCATAAAAACAAGCCCTGCTTTACTGGCCGCTGTGCTGGTGGCAGTATACGTGTATGTGTGTGCATGATGTTCACAGCTGTTGCTGCCAGACTGGTCCCTGTTCAGTGGTCAGGCGGCAGCTTTAAACTGTTGCTGTGGGAGGCCCAGGGCTCGGGCTGGCCCAAGGTCAGTCCGCAGAGTGTAATGAAATAAAGGTGTGAGTGGCTCTCCACTGGGCCGCTGCCCAGAGAGAATAACAATGCTTTTTTATGTCGGAGTGGCTGGCAAAGAGCCAATTTATCAGAAATTTATCAGAAAATGACCTTCTTTCCCATCCATCATCAGAGACGGACCACTGTAGGACCACCACTGACCAGATATTATTTGGATAGTGTGATATCAACATAGCAGTACCGTGTCACTGTATCCTGCCCTGGTATGAGTCTGTTGTTGGGGTACACATGTGCTTTATGAGCTAAATAGCTAACAACGGCCAGTAGTGGTCCTATGGTGGTCTTCTTACTATTGATGGATTGGGGTAGAGGCCACTGATCAATTATGAAGCAACAGATGGACTACAGCAAGTAACAGCACCAACACGGTACACGTATATTGTATGTGTTTCTGATAAAATGGCCAGTGTAAGTACAGAGCAGTGTATACCCATCAATAGAGGTGGACCACTCTATGACCACCAATGACCAGACACTATATGGCCAGTGTGACATCAACATGCTAGTACCATGCCACTGTACACTCTGGTATAAGTCTGTTGTTGTATATGGTGTAGACTTGTTGGCCACTTTATTAGAAACGCCTATCCTGTTGGTAGATATACAGTCAGAGACTTGTTTGGGTCATTTAACCCTTCATTAATGGTCAGTTTCTAACCATGAAAGCACTGGTAGCTGCATTATTATTAACTCAGCTGTAAGTTAGAAGGATGGGCTGCATAAGCTAAACAGCTAACATCAGTCAGCGGTGGTCCTATGGCGGTCTTCTTCTTAGTAATGGATGAGGTAGAGGAACAAATGTGAAGCAACAGATGGACTACAGTCAGACACAGTGCACCTATATAAGTTTTTTTTTTTTTTTTATTCCAGCGTGGGATGCTATTACTGCTGGACTGAGAATCGTCCACCAACCAAAACTATCCAGACAGCAGTGTCCTGTGGACGGCGTCCTGTGTCCACTGATGAAGAACTAGAGGAACACAGACTGTGCAGCAGTAGATGAGCTACTGTCTCTGACTTTACATCTACAAGGTGGACCAGCAAGTAGTAGGAGTGTCTAATAGAGTGGACAGTGAGTGGACACAGTGTTGCTGTGTCTGATCCACTCACACCAGCACCACATCAGTGTCACTGCAGTGCTAAGAATGACCCACCACCTGCTCTGTGGTGGCCCCGTGGGGGTCCTGAGCGTTGAAGAAGAGAGTAATAAAGTATACAGAGAATCAGATGAACTGCATTCTGTAAGTGTAGCTGCTAGTGTGGCACCGATACCGCTACAGTATCGGTATCGGCAGTAGAGAGCGCCGATACCATGAAGCTTATTGACTAAATGGCTGCACGTGTTTCTGCATTGTGGCAATTTTTATTTTCAGGATAATAAATACAACATATAAAAAGTGGAACACTATAAATATCAGGATTTATAGCCATATATTGAGCATTTAAGTCAGAGTTGGTATCGGTATCGGTACTCTGTATCGGCAGATACTTGAAAAGCTGGTATCGGTATTGGTAACAGTAAGGAAAAAGTGGTATCGGTGCATCCCTAGTAGCTGCTGTATGGTCAGTGGAGCTGATACAGTGGCCGGTGGGTGTAAATCTCATGTGGTCTCACTGACGGCTTTGGAAAATAAACAAAGTGCTTAGATTTGCTATGTACATGGCGTGACCCCAGGTTCCCATCAAATCCACTGTTAAGAAATCTGATTTGACAAGTTTCTCTGCAGCTAATTATCAGCACTCCGCTTGCCTTTCTGTCACATTTGCACGTCAACGGCTAATTTAAGCAGAGTTTCCCTTTAAAGCATGTGCAGATGTGTTTCTCTGATGTGTCCAGAGTTGAGAATGATAAAGACCATTTCAGGAAATGGGTGGAACTGGCGAAAGACAGATTTGTGAATAAACACTGAAGATGAGCTGAATACATCAGAGAGAGGTGTTAACGCCGGACCATGTTAGGACATTCAGGTTAAATGATGTTTCTCACGCTGAGGGCTGGACGTCTGCTCGAAAAGCTGGAAAGATAAAAAAAAGATCCCAGTGGTTCCATCACAACAGCGTTATTACATAATACAGGAAAGTTAGCTTTGTTAGGGGGGGGGGATAAGATGGTGGGGGGGCTTAATTCATCCCCAGGGGCCTCTGTGAAGACTGAGGGTGGCTCTAGGAGTGCGTGATGAGGCCGGATTAGCCTCTTTGGTTCGGTGCTTTGATACCGTAGGGCTTTAATGTTGATCAGCCCGGGTGGCTGATAAGGTGTGGGGTGAAAGGGGGGAGAGAAGAGCTGCGGTACATGTGTTTCCTGTTGTGGGGGGTGCGGAGGGGCGCTCTACCAGGACTGTGATCGAGCACGTGGAACGTTTTGCAAGCTGCAGATTCCGATAACCCTGGCCTCACCTCCCCCCACACTCTTATTCGTGGAGTTGCTGTGCATACGAGGGGAGCGTGTGCCCACCATCTCTCAACATACACTAAAAATGGCCTGCCTCACCCAAAGCTGCCCAAAGTCCTCACGGCCCAGTCTGCTGTGGTCTGATTGGTTCATCACACTGTGTGCATGAACTCATTCAAAGGAACTTGAACTTGAAAGTCAGCTTAATCAATGCCAGATGTGATTAGAACAGATGATAATGATCCTAAACACAATACAAAGTAACATGAATATCTTATTGTGAGAGAAGTAGATCATATCTTGACGCTTTCAGTAGGCCATCATCGATGCACGTTATGCTAATCGACGTAATTTTGTAATTGATAAAGATAAATATATGTATTGTAGGAGTTTGAGTGAGAAGGCTGAGGCAAAATTGACTTTATAACCAAAAATCCCGAAGAGGGAAACTTTAGTTGACTCACCGCTATGAGTGAATGCTATGAGTCCTTTCCTCAGCCTGAACAATAAGAGCATATACATATATATATATATATATATATATATATATATATATATATATATATATATATATATATATACATACTCTACCGCTCAAAAGTTCGGGATCACAGTGAAATGTTCTTGGTTTTAATGGAGTATCTTCTTCCTTAACACAACAATGGACTGACGGGTCTCTAAAGAAAGTTGTTTCTTTCTGGTCATTGTTAGTCGGTCAGCAAGCCATCAACTGCTGATCTTCAGATACTAAACTAACCTAGAATGTTGTTCCCTTTTATACTCACTTATTAGTAGAATGTTTTTCAGCTGTGCATCACAATTGAGCAAGAGTGTCCTAACAACCAATTAGTCCAATAACATCCTTAACTTGGATTGGCGGCCGCACCAGGAGATTTAGACAGAGGACTGAGAATTGTTGATAATAGGACTATATGTAAATTAAGCCTCTATACAAAAATAGACTTTAATACACACATTTTTCTTCTTTAAAAATCATCTGATTTATCACAACATTAATTGTGAAATGGACAATATTGTTTGTGAATTGCATGAAAATTGCATGTAATGAAATTCTATAAATATATATATATATATATGTGTGTGTGTGTGTGTGTGTGTGTGTGTGTTCACTTCTCACTTAAATTAAAAAGGCAATAGAGATTTATATCGTGATATATATCGATATCGACTGATACAAAAAAATGATCGTGATAAGCTTTTTTCCTCATATCGCCCAGCCCTACCTGTGAGCTACCCCAGTCTTGCCTCTCCAGCTGCAGAACTAGGACGCTAAACAAGTCTCGTCATGAAAATGTGGGTAAATCCGGTGATTCTTGCTCTAAACACTGGGATTCGAGCAGCAGTGCACAGAAGCGCTGCTGAGTCATGGCGGCGTCTCCGCAGGGCCCGCGTGGCAGGATGAGTTGCGGTGTGCTGTGAGGGGTTGCAGTGCCCAGCCTTTGCTGCGTCACTCTCGCCGGTCCCTGCCAGACGGGTCATCAATCAGCGGTGTGGCTGCGCCGGGGCTGGCGCGGCTGCAGGCTCTGCACCAGGCCATTAAACGCGCATTAGCTTCCCAGCATGCCTTTCACTGCTCCCGCAAGGACGACAAAGGCCGCTCCATCACTTCCTCGGGTTATCCCGAGAAACGAGACGGCGGCTTTGTTAGAAGACGCTCCTTCAGGACGCCGGCAAACGTTTGAAACAATAACCCCGCGTACAAAACAGCTCTCGGTAACGAGCCGGCTCCCACTGAAGCTCAGGAAGCTTGCAGGAACACCCCAGGAACAGATGTCGCTGACAGGCAGACGCTGCTCATGCTAATCATTCGGAGGCATTCAAACCTGTCTTCAGTGAGCTGCGTGGGTCCGGGGGTCTCTGATTGGGGGAGCTACTACTTGCTGGTCCACCTTGCTGGTAGATGTAAAGTCAGAGACAGGAGCTCATCTGCTGCTGCACAGTTTGTGTTCCTCTAGTCCTTCATCAGTGGACACAGGACGCCGCCCACAGGACACTAGTCTAGATACTTTTGGTTGGTGGGCTCTGAGATGTTTAAACACTCCAGCAGCAGCAGCACTGCTGTGTCTGATCCACTCACACCAACACAACACACACACGAACACACCACCACCATGTCAGTGTCACTGCAGTGCTGAGAATGACCCACCTCCCTAATAGTAGCTCTGTGGTGGTCCTGTGGGGGTCCTGATCATTAAAGAACAGAGTAATAAAGTATACAGAGAATCAGATGGACTACAGTCTGTAGGTGTAGCTCCTGTATGGTGAGTGTATGTGTGTTTATCAGTATATCAGTTTGATTTGTTGGCTCTTTGAAGCTGTTTGATGCCAAAGAGAGGGAAACACACAGCAGCCACTCCTGCTCTCCGCTCTGTAGCACTGTACACAGTGAGCCGGCAGCAGCACAGTGGGCTCAATAGAGTGACTGAGCATAAATAGATTTGCGGAGGAGCTGACAGGCGGCGACGATCCACAGTGGCAGACCGTCACACACACACACACACACACGCTGCAGCGTCTCTGATGGGATAAAGAGGCTTGAGTGACAGAAACACAGCGAGTTGGTGTCTCTCTGTTACGAGTGTTTGTGAATGGAACCCGAGTTTCTACGACATGCACACTCCCTCAAACCCGTCAACCAGCACACGCAGCCTTAACACAGTTCACACAGACCCAGTCAGACGGGACGCTGGGCTTGTGTAAAGGAGCAGGACTGAAAAACTGAGTGGGCGGGGCTGCTGTAGGCTCTGTAAAGGGATATATATATATATAGTGTAAATGCATGACCAATATCCACATATGGGAAGAATATGATACGTAATGAATTGGAACAGTGTTTACATACTAAATATAAACATTATCCATCCATCTGTTATCTTCCACTTTATCCGGCCAGCATCCTCGGGTGGAGGCGGGGTACACCATGGACACACACTTACACCTACGTCCAGTTTAGAGTGAGGATCCTAACATGCATGTGTTTGGACTGTGTGAGGAAATCGGAGTACCTGGAGGAACCCACTCAATCACAGAGAGACCATACACACTCCACACAGAACCACCCAGACCGGGAATCCAACCCAGATCATCTTACTGTGAGGAGACAGCGCTGACCACTACACCACCATACTAACCACTACACCACCATACTAACCACTACACCACCGTACTAACCACTACACCACCATACTAACCACTACACCACCATACTGACCACTACACCACCATACTGACCACTACACCACCATACTGACCACTACACCACCGTACTAACCACTACACCACCATACTAACCACTACACCACCTTACTAACCACTACACCACCATACTGACCACTACACCACCATACTAACCACTACACCACCATACTGACCACTACACCACCATACTAACCACTACACCACCATACTGACCACTACACCACCATACTAACCACTACACCACCGTACTAACCACTACACCACCATACTGACCACTACACCACCATACTAACCACTACACCACCATACTAACCACTACACCACCGTACTAACCACTACACCACCATACTAACCACTACACCACCGTACTAACCACTACACCACCATACTAACCACTACACCACCATACTAACCACTACACCACCGTACTAACCACTACACCACCATACTAACCACTACACCACCATACTGACCACTACACCACCATACTAACCACTACACCACCGTACTAACCACTACACCACCATACTAACCACTACACCACTATACTAACCACTACACCACCATACTAACCACTACACCACCATACTGACCACTACACCACCATACTAACCACTACACCACCGTACTAACCACTACACCACCATACTAACCACTACACCACCATACTAACCACTACACCACCATACTAACCACTACACCACCATACTAACCACTACACCACCATACTGACCACTACACCACCATACTAACCACTACACCACCATACTAACCACTACACCACCGTACTGACCACTACACCACCGTACTAACCACTACACCACCATACTAACCACTACACCACCATACTAACCACTACACCACCATACTAACCACTACACCACCATACTGACCACTACACCACCATACTAACCACTACACCACCATACTAACCACTACACCACCATACTAACCACTACACCACCATACTAACCACTACACCACCATACTGACCACTACACCACCATATTAACCACTACACCACCATACTAACCACTACACCACCATACTAACCACTACACCACCGTACTGACCACTACACCACCATACTAACCACTACACCACCATACTAACCACTACACCACCATACTAACGACTACACCACCATACTAACCACTACACCACCATACTGACCACTACACCACCATACTAACCACTACACCACCATACTAACCACTACATCACCATACTGACCACTACACCACCATACTGACCACTACACCACCATACTAACCACTACACCACCATACTAACCACTACACCACCATACTAACCACTACACCACCATACTGACCACTACACCACCATACTGACCACTACACCACCATACTAACCACTACACCACCATACTGACCACTACACCACCATACTAACCACTACACCACCATACTAACCACTACACCACCATACTGACCACTACACCACCATACTGACCACTACACCACCATACTAACCACTACACCACCATACTAACCACTACACCACCATACTAACCACTACACCACCATACTAACCACTACACCACCGTACTAACCACTACACCACCATACTGACCACTACACCACCATACTGACCACTACACCACCGTACTGACCACTACACCACTATACTGACCACTACACCACCATACTAACCACTACACCACCTTACTAACCACTACACCACCATACTGACCACTACACCACCATACTGACCACTACACCACCATACTGACAAGTACACCACCATACTAACCACTACACCACCATACTGACCACTACACCACCATACTAACCACTACACCACCATACTAACCACTACACCACCTTACTAACCACTACACCACCATACTGACCACTACACCACCATACTAACCACTACACCACCATACTAAACACTACACCACCTTACTAACCACTACACCACCGTACTGACCACTACACCACCATACTGACCACTACACCACCATACTAACCACTACACCACCATACTAACCACTACACCACCATACTGACCACTACACCACCATACTAACCACTACACCACCATACTAACCACTACACCACCTTACTAACCACTACACCACCATACTAACCACTACACCACCATACTAACCACTACACCACCATACTAACTACTACACCACCATACTAACCACTACACCACCATACTAACCACTACACCAACATGCTGACCACTACACCTTAATACTAACCACTACACCACCGTACTAACCACTACACCACCGTACCAACCACTACACCACCGTACTAACCACTACACCACCGTACTAACCACTACACCACCATACTAACCACTACACCACCATACTAACCACTACACCACCACACTGACCACTACACCACCATACTAACCACTACACCACCGTACTAACCACTACACCACCATACTAACCACTACACCACCGTACTAACCACTACACCACCATACTAACCAATACACCACAATACTAACCACTACACCACAATACTAACCACTACACCACCGTACTAACCACTACACCACCATACTAACCACTACACCACCGTACTAACCACTACACCACCGTACTAACCACTACACCACCATACTGACCACTACACCACCATACTAACCACTACACCACCTTACTAACCACTACACCACCATACTGACCACTACACCACCATACTGACCACTACACCACCATACTGACAAGTACACCACCATACTAACCACTACAC
>CM038727.1:6077063-6144563 GCA_021613375.1 Megaleporinus macrocephalus | reverse complement strand
GTTAGTATGGTGGTGTAATGGTTAGTAAGGTGGTGTAGTGTTTAGTACGGTGGTGTAGTGGTTATTATGGTGGTGTAGTGGTTAGTAGGGTGGTGTAGTAGTTAGTACGGTGGTGTAGTGGTTAGTATGGTGGTGTAGTGGTTATTATGGTGGTGTAGTGGTTAGTACGGTGGTGTAGTGGTTAGTACGGTGGTGTAGTGGTTAGTACGGTGGTGTAGTGGTCAGTATGGTGGTGTAGTGGTTAGTACGGTGGTGTAGTGGTTAGTATGATGGTGTAGTGGTCAGTATGGTGGTGTAGTGGTTAGTACGGTGGTGTAGTGGTTAGTATGATGGTGTAGTGGTCAGTATGGTGGTGTAGTCGTTAGTATGGTGGTGTAGTGGTTAGTATGGTGGTGTAGTGGTCAGTACGGTGGTGTAGTGGTTAGTATGGTGGTGTAGTGGTTAGTAAGGTGGTGTAGTGGTTAGTACGGTGGTGTAGTGGTTAGTATGGTGGTGTAGTGGTTAGTACGGTGGTGTAGTGGTTAGTATGGTGGTGTAGTGGTCAGTACGGTGGTGTAGTGGTTAGTATGGTGGTGTAGTGATTAGTACGGTGGTGTAGTGGTTAGTATGGTGGTGTAGTGGTCAGTATGGTGGTGTAGTGGTTAGTATGGTGGTGTAGTGATCAGCACTGTCTCCTCACAGTAAGATGATCTGGGTTGGGTTCCCGGTCCGGGTGGTTCTGTGTGGAGTGTGTATGTTCTCTCCGTGCTTGAGTGGGTTTCTTCCGGGTTCTCTGGTTTCCTCTCACAGTCCAAACACATGCATGTTAGGTTGATCTCACTCTAAACTGCCCGTAGCTGTGAGTGAGTGAGTGTGTGTGTGTTGGCCACGCGATGGACTGGCGACCTGTCCAAGGTGTACCCCACCTTCGCCCAGTGATGCTGGGATTGGCTCCACGGCTAGCAGGATAACGTGGAAGATAATGGATGGACGGATGAATAGATATTTAGTTAGGTGTGTCCAGACTTTTGACTGGTAGTGGACAGGCAGCTGGGGGAGGGTTTTATTATTATTATTATTATTATTATTATTATTATTATTATGTTCTGGCTGCAGTGGTTCATTAAGCAACCACAGTCATAAAGAACCCACACAGTCACCTACGGTCAGCTAACCCAGTCAGTAGCTTTGGATCTCGTTGTTTCTACACTGACCAGAAGAAATGCTGCATTAAAGGCAACTTGGTGGCTGAGCAAAGGTCAGCATCCCTGCATCAAAACACACACACACACACATACCCGGGGGGAGACACAATAACGGTGACAGACTGCGGCTGAAATCCTGTTAGATAGCTTCCCTGTCACATACAGAACGGCTTCCACGCGTCTCATATTCAGCCTCGTCTTTGATGGCGGAGGGGATTTTTTTTAATAGCCAGGCTCACTGGCTGCCCACAGGCACATTAAAAATAAACAAGGACAATAAAGAAAGATAAGAAAAAGAGCTTGTTGCAGGGATGAAACAGCATGACTGCGGACTCCCAAGAGAGGAGGAGGCCAGGCCGCAGTCGGCCAAGTTCACATTATCTACTTTGGATTAAACCCTTCCCGAATTCTGACAAACGACACTCGGATACCATAAAAGAGTGAGTTTAGACGTCTGGAGTGTTGCGGGAGAGGGAAGTAGGTAGCCAAAGATCAAGATATAACCCAACAAATCCATAAAGCTGACCCTGTTGGCAGCCTTGTTTAACTCCACAGAGATTGATCTGTGGTCAGTGTCTGGAGCTGGAAGGCTTCAATCGATTCTTATTTTAAAGGTGCTCACGATTAGATTTACTCTCAAAGGCGAAACATGATTACTCCAAGCCCGAAGATCAAATCTGGCAAAAAAGAGACATAAAATAGGGAAAGAATGTTTGTAAACGCTAAAACCAGCACTTTAGCCAGCTTGGTTAGCCTAGCGGATATTTTACTGGCATTCAGAATTCCAAGGACACTGATTGCTGTAAAATTGTTAGCATCTTTGAGTTCTTGAAAAGTGCTATAGAAGTTCAATGCATTATTATTATTATTATAAATAATATTCACTGTACGTCAGCTTGAGTTTAGCTGTTTAAAAGACTTCACATGCTACACAACAGCTGTGTTTACACAAATGCTAATGTGACTGTTAAAGTCCTGAAGGGCTAACCTTAGCAAGGCCCATGCGTAGCCACTTCTGAAGTTACTGATAGCAGTGGCTGGTCTCTAACAAGCTAACAATGAGAATATTGGGCTTTCAACCTTTAGTTTATACAAAATTTGGCAAAAAAGAGACTTTAAATGAAAAAAGAATAGACACATGAGCTCCATAAGCTCTACTTACTAGTGTTAGCCACTAAAACCAGTGCTTCAACCAGCTCGGCTAGTCTAACGGAAATTTTACTTACATTCAGAATTCTGAGGATGCTAATTCACACTACGCCTGCTTCAGTTTAGCTGTTTAAAAGTCTACACATCCTACACAACCGCTGTGTTTACGCAAATGTTAGTGTGGTTGTTAAAGCCCCGAATGGCTGGCCCTAAATAGGCCCATGCTTAGCCACTTCTAAGGTTAGATATTGATTACTGATAGCAGTGGTTGGTCCCTAAAGAGTTAATAAGGTGAACATTGGGCTTCAACCTTTTTCTTAGACCAAATCTGGCAAACAAGAGACATAACACGGAAAAAGACTGGACACATAACCTCTACTTACTACTATTAGACTCTTGTAAACACTAAAACCAGTGCTTTAGCCAGCTCGGCTAGCCTAGCGGATATTTTACTGGCATTCATAATTCCAAGGACACTGATTGCTGTAAAATTGTTAGCATCTTTGAGTTCTTGAAAAGTGCTATTAAAGTTCAATGTATTATTATTATTATTATTATTATTATTATTCACTGTACGTCAGCTTGAGTTTAGCTGTTTAAAAGACTTCACATGCTACACAACAGCTGTGTTTACGCAAATGTGTTTTAGCAAGGCCCATGCTTAGCCACTTCTGAAGCAATATATTTTGTTACTGATAGCAGTGGCTGGTCTCTAACAAGCTAACAATGAGGATATTGGGCTTTCAACCTTTAGTTTATACAAAATTGGCAAAAAAAGAGACTTTAAATGGAAAAAGAATAGACACATAAGCTCCATAAGCTCTGCTTACTAGTGTTAGCCACTAAAACCAGTGCTTCAACCAGCTCGGCTAGTCTAGGGGAAATTTTACTTACATTCAGAATTCTGAGGATGCTAATTCACACTACGCCTACTTCAGTTTAGCTGTTTAAAAGACTTCACATGCTACACAACAGCTGTGTTTACGCAAATACTAAGTTAAAATATTGATTGATAGCAGTGGCTGGTCTCTAAAGAGTTAATGAGGGGAATACAGGGCCTCCAACCTTTTGCTTAGACCAAATTTGGCAAAACAAGAGACATAAAATGGAAGAATGGACACATAAGCTCTATTTACAAGTATTAGCCTCTTGTTAACACTAAAACCAGCACTTTAGCCAGCTTGGCTAGTCTAGCAGATATTTTACTGACATTCAGAATTCTGAGGACACTGATTGCTGTAAAATTGTTAGCATCTTTGAGTTCTTGAAAAGTGCTATTAAAGTTCAATGTATTATTATTATTATTATTATTATTATTATTATTATTATTATTATTATTCACTGTACGTCAGCTTGAGTTTAGCTGTTTAAAAGACTTCACATGCTACACAACAGCTGTGTTTACGCAAATGTGTTTTAGCAAGGCCCATGCTTAGCCACTTCTGAAGCAATATATTTTGTTACTGATAGCAGTGGCTGGTCTCTAACAAGCTAACAATGAGGATATTGGGCTTTCAACCTTTAGTTTAGACCAAATTTGGCAAAAAAAAAGAGACTTTAAATGGAAAAAGAATAGACACATAAGCTCCATAAGCTCTGCTTACTAGTGTTAGCCACTAAAACCAGTGCTTCAACCAGCTCGGCTAGTCTAGGGGAAATTTTACTTACATTCAGAATTCTGAGAATGCTAATTCACACTACACCTGCTTCAGTTTAGCTGTTTAAAAGACTTCACATCCTGCACAACAGCTGTGTTTATGCAAATGCTAATGTGATTGTTAAGGCCCTGAATGGCTAACCTTAGCAAGGCCCATGCTTAATCACTTTTGAGTTAAAATATTGATTGATAGCAGTGGCTGGTCTCTAAAGAGTTAATGAGGGGAATACAGGGCCTCCAACCTTTTGCTTAGACCAAATTTGGCAAAACAAGAGACATAAAATGGAAGAATGGACACATAAGCTCTATTTACTAGTATTAGCCTCTTGTTAACACTAAAACCAGCACTTTAGCCAGCTTGGCTAGTCTAGCAGATAATTTACTGACATTCAGAATTCTAAAGACACTGATTCACATCACGCCTGCTTCAGTTTAGCTGTTTAAAATTCTACACAGTCTACACAACAGCTGTGTTTACGCAAATGCTAATGTGGTTGTTAAGGCCCTGAATGGCTAACCCCCCTAGCTAGGCCCATGTTTAGCCACTTCTGAGGTAAAATATTGATTACTGATAGCAGTGGCTGGTCTCTAACAAGCTAATGAACGAAATATTGGGCCTTCAACCTTTTTCCAATAGCGTTCCATCCAAACACTGCATTCCAAAGTGCTCTGCTAGGCTACATACGCAATTAGCAGCTTTGACCTCTGAGGTAAATAACAGCAGCGGAATACAGGAGCCTTGTGTATTTGTGTACAATCGAAGGCACAATTCTTGGTCATGTGTTAACACAATCACATTAAGTATCACATTAATAAGATCAAATGGAATCGGGAAAGAAAGGAAGTTTATATTCTTCATTTGAAACTTTATCTCATAGAGCTGTGAAACCAAATATCAGTTGTCATGACGTGGCGTCAACAGAAATTAGTATTTGTGTACAGCAACGATAGGTAATACATATTTTTTGGTAAAACATACAACAAATATGCTATACACTGTATATTTTGGCAAATACATATACATTGTAAATTTAGCTTCACTCACAGAACACGTCATCTATTGATCTATTATTTATGGTTGAGTCTATTATTGATGGTTAAGTGCAGCTGACCAATGTGGAGCTCTCAAAACAAATACAGGCCTTAACTGCTTGTTATTGTTTTGTAAATCTTCTTTCTGTTCATTTTCACTTATTATTTAAAGACTTTCCATCTAAAATGGACTTTTTGTGCCAAAACAATGACAAATTTCTGCAACATTTTGACTTGTTAAAATAAAATAATGAGTCATTTTTATGTTTAGAAACTGCGACTTTAATTAGAGAAATTAGAGAAAAAACTAAACAGATGCCCCTTAAAGAAGTTCAGTCTAAGATATCACTGTCGTAGGGAGATACCCAAGATATGACAGGTCCCGTCGTATAAGATCTTTAAGAACTGTAGCTATGGAAGTTCAGACAGATTGGTGGAGGTTGGTCTACAGATGCTACTAGATGCCTCAGCAGCTTCTGCCTATCAGAATTCGTCTTACATCCCTCGTTCTGTTGGTTCCACAGAGCATCCTTTCATCATATGACTTTACATCTCCTTTAATCCCGTCACTCTGATCCCACAGAGATTTTGCTCTCATCGGGGGAACGTTTGGCTGTCTAGTTTCATCCACTGCTTCATAAACACCACGATTAAAAGACTTGAGTAACTTCACGAAACCACTAAATGATGAGGAAAACTTGATGACCTACAAATCAAAGTAACAGCAAAGTAAAAGCTTCAACTTGCCATGATCCCCCCCGTACTGAGTACTGAGTACTGTCATGCCATACCAGCCACACTAGTTATGCACAGTAATAATTGGCTACAACTGAAAGAAAATAATATATGATAGCATTAAGTATATATATATATATATATATATATATATATATATATATATATATATATATATATATATATATATATATATATTTTGCAGGGGGGCTGGAGCCAACCCCAGCGTCATCGGGCAAAGGCTCTGTTTTAGTGAGTGACTCCACTGAAGTTTGCTGAGTGTGTGTTTAGTCAGACACCTTAACTGGTTTAGGTCTGTCTTGGACATCACACTCCCGAAGCTCTTCATACTCCTTATACTCTGTTCATACTCCTCATACTCCTCATACTCCTCATACTCCTCATACTCTGTTCATACTCCTCACACTCTGTTCATACTCCTCATACTCTCTTCATACTCCTCACACTCTGTTCATACTCCTCATACTCTCTTCATACTCCTCACACTCTGTTCATACTCCTCATACTCTCTTCATACTCCTCATACTCTCTTCATACTCCTCATACTCTGTTCATACTCCTCATACTCTGTTCATACTCTTCATACTCTGTTCATGCTCCTCATACTCTGTTCATATTCCTCATACTCTGTTCATACTCCTCATACTCTCTTCATACTCCTCATACTCTGTTCATACTCCTCATACTCTGTTCATACTCTTCATACTCTGTTCATACTCCTCACACTCTCTTCATACTCTTCATACTCTGTTTATACTCCTCATACTCTGTTCATACTCCTCACACTCTCTTCATGCTCCTCATACTCTGTTCATACTCCTCATACTCTGTTCGTACTGCTCACACTCTGTTCATACTCCTCATACTCTTCATATTCCTCACACTCGGTTCATACTCCTCACACTCTGTGTGGTGGTTTGTTGGGAGATAATGAACAGGTTAGCTGTGGATGATCTTTAACGACTGCTTTCTTACAATGTCTGTAAACTGCCGTCTTCTGAGCAACGTCAGTCTTTTCAGATCCAGACCAGCTCCACACGAGTGAAGCTGATCCTGGTCTAGGAGTGAAATCAAAGGCGGTAAACTGTAGATGAGACTGGCGGTGTCTGAGTTTCTTCCCCTGGTGCAGTGTGTTCACTCACTTTTAGCTTTAAGTGTGCTGTTTAGGCAGCTATGCTAGCTTTAGTCTATGCTAGCACACAGTATGTGCACTCGCAGCAATCTGTACTAAAGTATGAAGTAGTGAACAGTAGCGTACTCGATAACGTCAGCTCGCACATTGTCAACACGGCAATTAAGATATTATCATATATGCACACCCCTTATATATATATATATATATATATATATATATATATATATATATATATATATATATATATATATATATATATACATATATATATAAGGGGTGTATAAGGGGTATATATATATATTAGGTCACCCACCATGCCCACATGGCAGTGTGTGGAACTGTGTGTGATGTGCTGAGCTGTGGGGTATTTCTGTGGGTTTGCTTAAAGTGCTATGTTTCCTGCATTTTACTCAATGATACATTGGTGTCAGAAGTGGGATAACCTCCCCAAAGATCTGGAGGAGAATGGTATGTATGGTGGTGTAAGAAAATAGCACCTAATTCCCAAATGGAGACGCAGGGGCTAGACTGCAAAGTGCTGTTTGTGAATACGGATAATGCTTTTGGGGGTCACTGGGGATGCACTTGGCAGAATTATGGGAAAACTGGAGGATTGAACGAATATTCTACTAGACAGCAGTCATGTCCCGCCAGTCATCCAGCCAGTGATAGGATGCTAGTCCTGTCTGGGACTAAAAATAGATCGGTGGGGAGCCTCACCAGCAGAGAGAACCTAGATCTGACCACACTGTCGCCAATACCAGTTTTAAGGGGGTAAATACTGATCACTGATAATATTGGCTGACATAATTGTATATAGTCACATTGATCACGATGATACATTTTCCATCCACCCAAGAGATTTCAATGAATTTCGTCTACACCAACAAATTCCTATATCCTTAAAACAGCTGTATCTTACATATGTAACATTTTCTTGCATTAGATTTTTTTCCTATGCATTATTTATATTTTTTGTATATGTATCTATTATATTTGTTAATATATAAGTTTTTGTGACATCATAATTCAAAATCCATATGTTGATTGGGGAGTGATCAATAGGTGTTTAAACTTTGGGGGTGATGTGGTAAATAAAACTCTTTATTAAAAAAAAATAATAGCAAAGTGAGCAAAATTTTACCATATGGGCCCTTTAATTGAAGTAAAGACCCCTTTAAAGGGCCTATGTAAATATATATATATATATATACACACATACAATATATATCTATATATAAGTTTCATAGTTTGGACTATAAATGGAGTGTATTTCATAAATTTACTTTAATTTAAGCTATAAGAAGTGTTACAGCTCGAATAAGACACATTACTGGTCAACCAATCAGAAGAAAGCTCATTTAAATGCATCAGTAAGAGCCTGCTACATACCTTGGGACAAAGACAGTTGAAGAAAATGAACAGATTATGCCTGTTTTGATAGATAAAACCACATAAATTGCATAAGCGGACCTCAAGGGGAAAAGAAATTAAATGCAAGATAATAATAGAACGTGGGGACTTTAATACCGGCTGATTTTATTGGCCAAAAAAAAAATAAATGAAAAGAAATGAATCGGTTGGCCCCGACGCAGAGCCCTGCCATTCAGCTATTATCGCAGCATAAGCGAGTCTGGCAAACACTGAGTCCAGATTGCAGGCAGGTGCCAGTATATTGAATTGGCCACCTCTGACTCAAGGTTGTTTCATATCGCATAATCAGTAATGTGTGAGTGGGGGCCGGTTGGTGGTGGGGGGTGTAGGGGGTGTACATAACTTTGCCAATGCCACAGGAGAGGGGTGATTTCCCCATCCAGCAATCTATCAGTATCTGCCTTCCCAGCTCTGCCTCTCCACTGATTGGCCAGATGACCAAAGCAGATGCATTTTCAGCCCCAGATACACACAGAGGTGGGGGGCGGGGGGGCATAAAGGTCCCAAGGCATTCTGGGTAAATGGAGATAAACTGTGTGGTGGCGGCTGGTGCGGGAGCATGACACAGCAGTGCTGAAGCACCAGCAGGGAAGCTGTCAACAAACATCCATCTCTCTCCTCCCAGTATGCAATAAACCAGCACGCAGAGAGACTTCACAGAGCAACGGACCTCACCTCTACTCCAGATATGAAACATATGAGCACGTCTATGTACATGTAGTACAAGCAGTGTATACTGGAGGACGTCGCATATATCTATCGATTTATATTTTTCTACGTCATTTGAACACGGCAGCTGCTGTTTACACTGTGTGCAAATTTCATGATGAATGAACCAATAGAAATGTTTCAAAATGCCATGGAAAGAATTCCGGTTCCATTGACTTACATTGAAACTAAAGACTGTTTTTGGCCTCTCCTGTAAAGTTACTATTTGGAGATACGACGATGTACAGGTTCTCTAATTTATTTATTTATAAAGTGATCACTTTCCAATCTCAGAAGTAAACAGGCTGTTTGTGTCATTGTGTCTTGAGACTCGAATATGTAAATGACCTTTGTTGCGATTGGTCGGCTCACGCAATTCAGTCTCTCCCACCAATCTTGGATTGTCTCCCTCAGTTCTAGCCGAGTACATTGAGCTCATTGGTGGAGCCAAGTATTCCAACATACAGTGAGCTATTGAGGTTGCTGACTGGATGATAGCAGGAGGTCTGTATAGCTGATTGACTGAGAGAGAGGCTCCGCCCACTGTACCTCACTGTAATGAAGACAGAAGTTGCATATGTGAGTGACCAGACTCTCTTTGTTGTTGGGAGTTTCTCGGCAGCCTGGAGCTGAAGCCTTGTAGACGAGGTGATGAAGAGATAACGTTGCATGACGGACCACCTAGTTCCTAGTCTGACCTCAGACTAGGAAGGTTATAATGTAACACTGCCTGAAGTTGGAATTCCAGTTGGGAAACTCAAGCACGTTGGGTCCAAGAAGCACAGCTTAAGTCTACTTTTCTTCTGCCAATGTTTTATTTAATTTTAGTTAACAGTTTTATGATTTTGATATTCAGTCGTTTTTTTATTTATTTATTTATTTTTATTTTTATTTCCTTTTACCGTTCTTTTATCTTGATTTTTATTGCTCTTATTATTATTTTATTACTATCATTTTTTGTAAAAAATTGTATTATTATTTCTTTTACTATTTTATGTTTTACTACAATATTTGAGTTTCTTATTTAGTTTTTTTTTTTATCTTTTTTTTATCTTTTATCTTTTGTCTCTAATTTTGTCTCTATTCATATTATTTATTTATTTTACGTACTCATTAAGTACTCATTTAAATGTATTTTAATTTATTTTCAATTCAATGAATTGTAATGCTTGGCAACACTGTAAATTAGGGGCTTACTCAGTGTAATCCCGAGTAAAAAATAAAGGTTAATTGATTGAATACAAAGCAAACCTCAGCCTCGCTTGTTTTCTAATGCCAGAACTTCACATGGGTGTTCAAACAGCTTGAGCGGCAGCAGATCAACCCCTTAAATGAAACGTAGAGCACCAAGAGATGGTACCATGCTCAAGAACACCTCCACTAAGAGTATGATTCTACACAATATCCCCAGTACACACAGACTTGAGCAAAACAGCAGAAGCTCAAGTCAAACAACAATGACATTCATTACTTTGGATGATGTTGTGTATCACATGATACTGATATTGCATATCGTGATGAATGGTTTGTGTTTTACAAGCAAAATCCAGGAGAAATATCTAAACAGCTTCCACAGTTCTGTACGGCGGTGCAATGAAATCTCCATAGTAATGCACGTCCGGTTCGGAATTAATAGCCCGGCAAACAGCCGTCAGATTCTGCTGCCCCTTATCGAAAGGGATAATGGCTTTCAAGGACTTCAATCAGGACTTGGCCACGCTATGATAGCTTAGCAAGCCGGCCCATTAGCCAGCTCAACTGAATGGGTTAAACCCTCGAGAAGAAATTACAGAAGTATTAGGACTTATGAATGATTCATATCATGTAATAATGGTAAGTGAGTTGGGAGGGCGGGGTGTTGGAGTTGCCCTCGCTGTGTCTGACAGGCATGCTAATGTATGGAACAAATCAGCAGTGATATGTAGCCTCCCTGAGGGCTGCAGGTGAGCCAGGCTATGACTCGGTTTGTAGGACTCCGCTGAGCCCTCTCACAGGACCCTCTCTAACAGGCACAGGCACTGATGAAACAAGACCATTTCATCCGGCCTTCGCTGGAGCGTGATTTCCCCTCCTAACGCAAGAAAGCAAAACCAAACATCATTAAAGAGCCAGAAATTGGAGTACGCACGTGGTGGGCTCGGGCGCTGTTCAAATGCTGTTAACCAAGCAGTGAAATTGCCTGCTCGCTGCCTGTTGCTGGGGCAAATACGAAGTAGGGCCGCAAAGCACTTACTCCAATGATTCCAAACTAGACGAGCGTAAATAGTGAAGATGTACAAAATATTCTCAAAATAAACGTTTGACTGTAAATATAAAAATGAGAATGTATATTTATATAAGAGCTATGAAACCCCCAAACCTGTTTATCAGAACAAGATCTCAGCATCTACACTATCTTCTTCAGTCCTGTTAGAGAAGCAGCTCATGTGGCTCCTCATGATGAAGCTGCTGGTCAGAATGTTCAAAGTATGTAAACCTGCATCAGAGCAAATGAGCTCATTTCTAAAAAACTATACAAACATTCTTTAAACACAATCAGATGTTTTATTCTGCTCCAGGAATAATTCCATACCTCTTATCTATAGATTTGATCACTTCATAATTATTCACTAATATTATTACTATTAATATAGTAGAAACAAGGAACACCTGGGTAGGCGTGCCCAAACTTTCAACTGATGTCATTCCACTCAATGAGCATGTCAGGAATAACAACCAGCATAACAAACAAACATATATACTGTATATATATATATATATATATATATATATATATGTATATATATATATATATATATACACTACCGCTCAAAAGTTTGGGATCACAGTGAAATGTTCTTGTTTTAATGGAGTATCTTCTTCCTTAACACAACAATGGACTGACGGGTCTCTAAAGAAAGTTGTTTTTTTCTGGTCATTTTGAGTCGGTCAGCAAGCCATCAACTGCTGATCTTCAGATACTAAACTAACCTAGAATGTTGTTCCCTTTTATACTCACTTATTAGTAGAATGTTTTTCAGCTGTGCATCACAATTGAGCAAGAGTGTCCTAACAACCAATTAGTCCAATAACATCCTTAACTTGGATTGGCGGCTGTACCAGGAGATTTAGACAGAGGACTGAGAATTTGTAAGAAAAATCAAAATATCAGGATTCTATGTTTGGTGATACTGTATAGATTCTCAAAACCACAGTATCGATACACATTTACGGCATTTAGCAGATGTTCTTATCCAGAGTGACCTACATAAGTGTTTGTGTTCAGTGTTTAAACCTCTGACCACTAGATGGCAGTGTTGTAATCAATTTTCAGCTTCACTCCAACATTAACAAGCAGCACAAGGGCGCAATGCTGTTGTAAGCATTGGAAACCTGTTCATATAGTGGTGTGTTTTAATAGTAGGATTTGAAAAATCACAATATATCACTTTACCTGAAATATTGCAGTATCATGAAACATATTGTAATGCCAGATTCTTGCCAATACACACACAGACCATATATATATATATATATATATTACTGTTTTAATGCAGCATCTCATCCAATGCTGGAGTAATAATCCTTGAACAATAAGTTGTGATGTAATCATAAATAATGAAATGGAATATTATATGAAAACTTGTTCAATTATGTTGCTGTTTAATAATAGCCACTCGAGGCTGTGCAGACAGCAATTTTACCACTCGGCTGTAGCTTCTCGCCGTACTGAATTATGGAACATATGCAAAGTGCCTTGATATTCTGCTGGCAGAGAACCTCACCTGGACCCTAAACTCCAGCTCCATAGTCAAGTAAGCCCAGCAGCGCAGTGGAAAGCTCATCCACCATCCTTACAACCTTCTACGGAGCCGGAGAGCATCTACGGAGAGCATCCTGAGGAGCTCTATCACTGCCTGGTTTGGGAATTGCAAAACTCTTCGGGCGAATTGTGAGGACAGCTGAGAAAGTCATCAGGGTCTTTCCATCATGGACATTTACAGCACCTACAAAGCCACCAGCACTGCAGATGACCCCCCTGTCATCCGGAAGGAGGTACCAGAGTATTTTGGGCCCTCACAGCCAGACTCGGCAACAGTTTCTTTCCACAAGCCATCAGATTCCTCAACTTCCAGAGAGAGACGGAGCTGACAGACACCTTCTCACACATTCAAGTGACACCATCTCGCTCTCAGCTTCTGCAGCTCCAAATGAACGTGTGATATACTGTATTTAAATATAATAATTATAGCTGCAGATATACTCCACTTGATCTATATATCTATAAATGACCTATATTTATCCATATACAGGGGTTGGACAATGAAACTGAAACACCTGCCATTGTAGTGTGGGAGGTTTCATGGCTAAATTGGACCAGTCTGGTGGCCAGTCTTCATTAATTGCACCAGTAAGAGCAGAGTGTGAAGTTCAGTTAGCAGGTAAGAGACAGTTTAGCTCAGAATATTGCAATAACACAACATTATGGGACATACCAGAGTTCAAAAGAGGACAAATTGTTGGTGCACTACTTGCTGGCGCATCTGTGACCAAGACAGTAAGTCTTTGTGATGTATCAAGAGCCACGGTATCCAGGGTAATGTCAGCATCCCACCAAGAAGGACCAACCACATCCAACAGGATTAACTGTGGACGCGAGAGGAAGCTGTCTGAGAGGGATGTTGGGTTCTAACCCGGATTGTATCCAAAAAACATAAAACCACGGCTGATCAAATCACGGCAGAATTAAATGTGCTCCTCAGCTTCTCCTGTTTCCACCAGAACTGTCCATCAGGAGCTCCACAGGGTCAATATACACGGCCGGGCTGCTATAGCCAAACCTTTGGTCACTCGTGCCAATGCCAAACGTCGGTTTTAATGGAGCAAGGAGATCAAATCTTGTGCTTCTTGTTTTAATGTTGGTCAGACTTAGGCTACGTGACAGCTGTGAGTAAATAAGAATTTATGAGTAAACCAGCTCCTCAGAACATAGACTGCCATCGGTTGTCGGTAGAAAACTTTCTCCACTGGATTGTGCAAATCTTTTTCTGTAAGCTTTGTTTACGCTGGACATTCCTACTTGGATCATTAGTGCCAATAGTGTTTGGGTCTGGAATTACACACACTTCTGATCTGATCATCGCTCTCGGGCAAATAATAGATGAGTGACAGGTCAGGGGCAGTTAAGGGGGCCAATCAGTGATTATCATGAAACAAGTTGATCACCTGACCCAAGAAACCTAATCCAAAAACATGGGGCTCGAACCCAAAACCCATAAGATTAGGGAGAACTTAAGTCATGTCCTGTGGGTTTCCTAACCTCCAGCCCACAACTGCCCCACAACAATAAAGCACTAGTAAAGTTACAGCCAACGCAGGGTTGAAACCCATAACCTGGAGATTGAGTGTCTGGTGCCAACCGAACTAGCCTCAACATTGAATCTATGTATACACACACACTAGGGGGCAATAAACACACACTTGCCGAAAGCAGTGGGCAGCCCTATCCACAATGCCCAAGGAGCAGTTGGGGGTTTAGGTGCCCTAGGTGCTAGCACAAATGGTCAGTGTGTTGTATTGTATTATATTGTCAGTGATTATCATAACACAAGAACCCATGACCCATGAGATTAGGGCCACTTTAGGGATGTCCTATGGGTTTAGGGAATTAAACTAGCAACCTTCTAGTCAGAAGGCTACTTTCCTAACCTCCAGCCCACGACTCCCCCAAAACAATAAAGGACTAGCAAAGTCACAGCCAACATGGGGCTCAAACCCATAACCCCTCAGATTGAGAGTGTCACACGACGCGACACTGACCATTTGTGTTTGCACTAAAAGAAAATTTGACCCCTGCATTTAATACATACACACACAAACACTAGGGGCAGTGAGCACACCTGCCCAGAGCAGTGGACAGCCCTATCCACAGGACCCAGGGGGCAGTTGGGAGTTAGGTGTTTTTCTCAAGGGCACTTCAGTTGTGCCCTATCAGTTCATGGAATGGAACCGACAACCTTCTGGTCACTAGGCTGGTCCACTAACCTCCAGCCCATAACTGCCCCACAACAATAAAGCACTAGCAAAGTTACAGCCAACGTGGTACTCGAACCCATAACCCTGAGATTGAGAGTCTCATACAACACCACACTGACCAATTGTGTTTGCACACATATAAATTTGACCTCCGCATTAAATCTATACACACACACACTAGGGGGCAGTGAGCACACCTGCCCAGAGTGGTGGGCAACCGTATCCACAGCACCTGGGGTGGGCAACCGTATCCACTGCACCCAGGGAGCAGTTTGGGGTTCTAGGGCACTTCAGTCATGTCCTGTTGGTTCAAGGGATTGAACCAACACCTGTCTGGTCACTAGGCTGGTTCATTAACCTCCAGCCCACAGCTGACAAAGGCTCTACCAAAAAACTGATCAGAGGAACATCTAAGGCCGGTCAGAATGCTCAGCACACCTAGCTTTGAGGGCCCATTTCCATATTGTAGTCATTCACAAGGCTAGTATATTGATACTGATATTGTTCAGCCCCCATAGGAAGAGCGTTATTAAGCAACTGTTTAAATTGTAAAGCAGCAGCAAAGTGCTGGACGTTGTCGTGACACCAGTCGTGGTTCCTCGACTGTGCCGAAGTTCAAAACAAGCCTCTAAAACAATGGCTCTCTCAAATTGCAATTTGCTTAGCGCCACAAGGTTGGACCATTAATCCACAAGAGGGTTCTGAAAAAAGCTCGGTGGAAAAAACAAGCGCGGCTGGTAAACAAGGGAGGATGATGTTGTACAGTGCTGCTGTGAAAAACATGAGTCACTGCATTGTTATAGCTGCGAAGCTGCTGAGGGTTCGGGTGCAGAGCGGAGAGGCCACTTCAGTGCAGGACAGTCCACAAGGTTTTTGGCCCGAACTCCTGAAGCAGGGCTAATGTTTTCTTTGCTGATGATCATTGTGTTGACAGGCTGAGCCCCGATATGCGTCCCGCGTCTGCTTTGTTGGTTCTGCACTGGAGCTATGAGGCTAATGTCACTGAGATATAACGATAGCTTCAAGCGCACTACTACTTAGCATCCAGCGAAATCAAGAGCGTGTCGCATCACACTGGCCTCAAACTCTGAGGAGCCGATAAGTAAGCTCACGTAGACGTAGTTATGGGGTTTACATGATTCTATCTTACTATATAGTAAGTACAAAAGTTCAGGTTCTATCATGGCTGCTACTGTTTCAGGCTAATGCTAGATGGTTGAAGTCTATGTTCTATTATATATAATAGATATAAAATATAAAATTTTATATTTGTTATATATATATATATATATATATATATATACACTGCATATATAGCAGTTGGGCAGTTGTCATTTCACTGCTAGTTGGAAAAAAACCTTGACTTGAATTTACAGCTACACAATGTAAGTTTTGGGGATTTGGAGACCTCTCTGGTGGAAAGGTGTAATTGCAAGCAAAATGTGGAAAAACACTTTGTAGTGTGGGTTGTGCTTCAGCCTCCTCCCCTGAGGAGATTAATCTGATGGTTGATAAAGAATTCAAAGTGAACTCCATCAAAACTCGGTGAAGAAGGATGTGAGTTAATTATCTATGATTGTGATCTTCTTCAGTATAATGTTGATTTTGCTAAACAAGGAGCCAGACCTTCATTTAGAGTCTCTGTGGATGCATATGACGTGGTCCAAAATCCCAACTTTCAGACTATTATTCAGGCTTTCCAGGTTGATTCAGCATCACCTTTATCAAAAAAACCCTACAGAGCACAGCATTCAAGGGGATTATCAACCACAACATAGAGGTTCCGGCCCCCTCCCGCCCGCAGTGCCGTACAAGGGTTTTTGACTCTCTGATAACAAATAAATTAATTTCTCCTGAAACAATCACAACTGAGAATGAATCGAGAGAACATCTTGCGCTCAACAGTTTGACAGTTGATAGTTTGGGCCGAATGCAATTGGTTGATAGCACCTGGTTACGTGACTGACCGCTCACAACAAACAGCCTCTCAAACTACAATATACATGGTGGCGGAAGAGAAGGAACAGAGTTAGATTAAAAGTTTGGTTTATCTAATTTATAATAATGATTTAATAGTCTTAACACTTTTTATGAGCATGTGTTCACTCGAACACGTTGGGCAAGTTAGACTGATATTGGATATTTGGCAGATATTCGCGTTTCGCCATTGCTGTAGCTCACAAACTCACAAACAGTTTCTATCAAAATAGCTGGAATCGCCATGGCAGATGATGAAGATGGTAAGGGACCGTCTGTAAAGGGTGGTACAACGTACAACACTTAGAGAAATGAGGGGTCTGAAATACATAGACTGTCAAACAATGTGGTAAACAATGCAGGCATAGTACGTTAGGGGTGTAAGAAAATATCGAAAATATTGAATATCGGGATATTATGTTTTGTGATACAGTATCGATTCTCAAAAACACAGTATTGATACACAGATTCCTGGCAGACAGTGAATCATTGTGTTGTGTTTAAACCTCTGACCACTAGATGTCAGTGTTGTAATCCATTTTCAGCTCCACTCCAACATTAACAAGCAGCACAAGGGCGCAATGCTATTGTAAGCATTGACAAACATGTTCATATAGTGGTGTGTTTTAATAGTAGTATTTGAAAAATCACAATATATCACTTTGTTTGCAGTATCGCAGTATATCGTGATATATTGAATCGTGACAGCCGTATCACAATATGTATTGTATCGCCAGGTTCTTGCCAATACACAGCCCTACAGTACATAGACTTAACCAACACCTCCTAAAACCTTAAACCTGCTGGAACATAAAGTCACTTGTAGTCTATTAAAGAACATCTTACACACATACTACAATCGTTACTTCAGTATGAAATGCTGTGCTTGATGTTTATTACTTTACTTTATTATTATTATTATTATTATTATTATTATTATTATTATTATGTACAGAGCTGTACAGTACTGTGCTGGAGGGGGGTTGTACTGGGGAAGTCCGTGCAGCCGCTGCAGACCAAGGAAAAAAGAAAATACACAGTAATTAACTTCCCAGCATGCATGTAGGCTTCCTGCTTTTCCAGAGCTACCGCGTCACTCTCTCGCACACACTCGGGGGCTATAGGAAGAGGAAAACACACACATTACGAAGGCTGCTAATTTTGCCTCGCGACACGGACCCCTGACACACTGACAATGGCAGGAATTTTGTGCATTGTGAAGAGCTTCCTTAAGTTTAACGCTCAGGAGTTGATGGACGCAGCTGCAGAAAGGCAAAGAAAACGCAAGAGAGAAAAACTCAGGCTAGAAACAACAAATACAGCCGATAATAAAGACAGGATACAACCCCTTTCTGCCCGCTCGATATGAAAACGCTGATATTTTTAGTATGACCAATAAGATTTCTATTACACAGAGCTAAAAACAAGACCTGCCTATGAACCCTGTATTTATAATGCATTCATAAGATGGCAAAGATAAAACCTTATAATGCCTGACATAAGCCTGTATATCTGCTAATAATTACATGCAATTACGTTTGAGAAGAACAAAAACATTTGATTTACATATTTAATAACATGTTTAACATGTTTAATGACCTAATACAGGTCTGTATTGGCTATTAATACAGGTTTACATGGCTATTAATAAAGGTCTGTATTGGCTATTAATACAGGTTTACATGGCTATTAATACAGGCCTATATTGGCTATTAATACAGGTTTACTAGAGTATTAATACAGGTTTACATGGCTATTAATACAGGCCTATATTGGCTATTAATAAAGTTTATAAGACTATTAATAAAGGTTTACAAGGCTATTAATACAGGTTTATAAGGCTATTAATAAAGGTTTACAAGGCTATTAATACAGGTTTATAAGGCTATTAATAAAGTTTATAAGGCTATTAATACAGGTTTATAATGCTATTAATACAGGTGTACAAGGCTATTGATACAGGTCTGTATTGGATATTAATACAGGTTTACATGGTTAATGGATAATAACAATAACAATAACAATAACAATAACAATAACAATAATACTAATAATAATAATAATAGATTTGTACAGCATGTCCATAAAGGGCTGCAAATGGTCACCAAGCACGGAAACTTGGTGGGGCACTGGTCAATAACGTGTTTAGGTGGACCAGTGGACTCCAAACCAATGCGAACCCACCACCAGCCTCAGAGACACCGCGTGTTTGTGGATCTCCTCTTGTGTCAGCCACGCAATTAAAAGCTGCCAGTGACGGCGTCACTCACTGGCCCCGATACGGAATCTGCCCTTTCCCTGCGTAAACTTGGGCACACGCATCACAGTGCTGACCTTTCACCGGCGAGCAGAGTGGGACATTTTATTAGATAAAAGCTCCGCAGCCTGAGGTACACGCTGAGTCAGGCCTCCTGGGGACGGGCTAAAACTCACCCGAGCCTCTCGCGTAATATGCGGCCGCACGTAATATGCAGGCACATCTGATTCATATCAGCGCTTCTCAGTGTGTGTGAGCGAGTGAGAGAGTGAGAGAGTGAGAGAGAGAGTGAGAGAGAGAAAGAGAGAGTGGGGTGCATCTCTGCGTCATTGCAGGTTCTTGAGAAAGTGGGGTCAGTATGGATACAATCAGGCTGGAAGCTGCTGTGGAGGAAGGTGATTGAGCATCAGGCAAGACATGTGTCCACATCTCAGTGGTGGTTATTATTGTTGAATTTCAAGGGGTCATATCCTCTATTTTGGGGGGGGGGCACCAAATGTTTGGGCACCCAATTTATATTGGATGCTGATACAAGTACTGTAGTAAAATCCTATTAACCAAGTGGGGAACCATATCAACCGCCTAGCAACCACCTGGAATAACACAGCAACCACCTATCAATACCTAGCAACCATCTGGGCTACCAAACCAACCACCTATCAACACCTAACAACCATCTGGGCTACCAAACCAACCACCTATCAACACCTAGCAACCATATGGGCTACCACACCAACCACCTATCAACATTGTTGCAACCACCTAAAATACAAAAGTAAGTGTACAGTAAATACATAATAGATACCATAGCAACCTCCTAGCAACACCCTAGCAACCATCAGGAGTATAATAGTCATGTAGGATATCATAAAAAACACCAGCATCCACAGCACTGACAGTAACTATTTAGCAACCACCTGGGGCACCACAGAAATGCAGTTTCCAGTTTTACATTTATGGACCTTATAGACTTTATAGACCCACCGGTCACTTTATAAGTCCACCTCCTAGTGTTGCTAGTGTCCACTCACTGTCCACTCTATTAGACACTCCTACTACTTGCTGGTCCACCTTGTAGATGTAAAGTCAGAGACAGTAGCTCATCTGCTGCTGCACAGTTTGTGTTCCTCTAGTTCTTCATCAGTGGACACAGGACGCTGGATAGTTTTGGTTGGTGGACGATTCTCAGTCCAGCAGTGACAATAAGGAGGTGTTCGAACACTCAGATCCACTCACACCAGCACAACATACACTAACACACCACCACCACTACGTCAGTGTCACAGCATTTCTTAGAATGTTCCACCATTCTAATAGTACCTGCTCTGTGGTGGTCCTGTGGGGGTCCTGACACTTAAAGAACAGGGTAACAAAGTATACAGAGAATCAGATGAACTGCAGTCTGTAGGTGTAGAGCTAATAAGTGGTAAGTGGAGCTGATACATTGCACAATTACTGTAGCTGATCAATGTTAGCCACCACTTAACCTGAAAATCAATACTGCTGCTAGTGTGGACCGTATATCAGTAACGGACAACAAGCGCTGGGTACCTTCACTAACACAGTAACCCCAAAGTAGATCCCACTTTGTTGTATTACTGTATAAAAGCCTAATGCTCGCTAGGCCAGTTCAGTGAATACAAGCTATTTTCCTTTCAACAAATAAATCTTAATCAGAACAAACAGCCTCTACTGTGATATTACACTTAATATCGATATTCAACTCTGATTCATCCTTTATTATCCAACATTCATCTTCTGACTTAAAAAAAAAAGAACTAAGACGAATGACAGAACCGCTTTCCGTTCCTCGTCCTCACTCAAACCCCTCTCCATTCTGTCCAGTCATGTTTAAATAGCTGTACCGTAGAGCTGATTTGGGAGCAGTGCACTTATTAAGAAGATAATGATTGCCCAGGGTTGTTGTCCTCTCATTAGCTCCATGCACTGTGCATTTGATAAGTGCGTTGGCAGCAGCCCCTCTAAAAAACGTCCCGAAGAACCTTGAAAACCACCCAACCATTAAACGCGGAGCAGATTAACGGGAAGTGTGAAGGAACATTAAAGAACCCATGTCTATTTCCAAGTATAAAATGTATATAATCTTATGACGTGGGCAATATGAGAGTATTTTATCGTTATCGTGATAAATGATGTCATGATTGTTGATGTCATCAGGGCTTAAAGAACATTGACCAACCACATATCTCATAACAAGGTTAGTAGAATTAGGCCACAGTTGAATGCAGTGAATAGCAGTGAATGAGGTAATTGGAGGTCTATTATTATTGTTATCATTATATTTTGTAGTCATTTAATCTCTAATCCTTATACCTTTGGGTTGCTGTGGGGGGCTAACCCAGTGCTCATTGGGCAGCAGAAGGCAGGAAACACCCTGGACAGGCTGCCAGTCCATCACATGGCAGGTAAACAGACATTTTATATATATATATATATATATATATATATATATATATATATATATATATATATATATATATATATATATATATATATACAGTTGAGTCACATTATTATGACCTACTCTAGGTCTGGGGAACGCTTTGGTGGCATTCTCTGGACCCACTCATCCATGTGCACTCTCAACCGATTTGGGTTTGAATCCATCCTTGCAGATCACGTACACCATACATGCTGATGGTCTTCTCTGGGGTGGATTGGATCTTCCAGCAAGACAATGCGACACGTCACACGACTAGAAATGTCTCACACTGGTTGGAAGAGCTGACCAAGACTTCCAACTACTACCCTGGACCCCCAATACCTCAGACTTGAACCCAATTGAGCATCTGTGGGACCACATGGATGGTGGTGTTGGCTCTATGAATCCTCCTCCACGCTCCCTCCAGCAGCTGTAGGATGCACTGCAGTCAGCATGGCTCCAGATACCTGTGACCACCTACCAGAACCTCTGGATATTAGCTGGTGGTCATTATAATGTGACTTGACTGTACATCGAGTGACGGTTCAATGAGCCCTGTTAGCACCCGACTACAACAAAGGCAGCACACAGCTGTTTCTTCATTCCTTTAAACCTTGTTTACATCCTTAACCGTCCCCTGTTTCAACGCAGGACAAATAAGAAAATGATGCAAGGGGATTAAACTCTGTCACCATCAAAGCTGTTCCAGGCCCGAGGCCTCCTCCACACATCGTTAGCCGCGCGGCGAACAAAGCGGCAGCTTGAAGTCTGAGGCGGCTTGAAGTCCCGTCCTCGGCGCTGGCTCGCGTTATTAAAGGGCTTTAGCACGGATTAATGTCAAAGCCATGACATCAATCAAACGCCCCCAACAGATGCTTATCTCACAAATAATGAAGCAATCAGCGCAACCACTCAGCGCGCTAATTACCCAACGCTAGCCTGGTCACCAGGGATGCTAGTCGCTGAAAGAGGGGTGGGGTGTGTCTGCGTGCGTTTCCACAGACAGACGTTTAATTACCAGAAGATGGAGAGCTGCGGTGAGGCCATGTCATCAGTCATGAGTGAATAAATGAATAGGTAAACAGTGCAGGACTGTCAAAGAGCCGGCCAGGCAAGCATAGACTTAGCATAGGCTAGCAGTAGGACCATATATGTATGTATGTATGTATGTTTGTGTGTATATATATATATATATATATATATATATATATATATATATATATATATATATATATATATATATATATATATATATTAGAGATGGAAGGATCGATCAGCAATGTATCAGTATCGGTCTATTTTTAATCGAAATATGTGATCAGTGATCTGACAATATTTCTACAATATGAGCCTAATTTCTGTATTTCCAGCTAGCGTTTCATCCCGGAAATGTGTAAAATCACTGTGTCTCGTGGGGGAACTAAGACGAAGACATTTAACTCTAATAATCTGATACAGCACTGCACGCAGCTGAATACAGTGAGTATCAGTAAACAGCAGAGCTAGCACACACAGCTAACACAAACTAATAACCCAGAACACCTACAGACCAGATCTGACCTGTACAAACAGAACAGCAGCAGAAATTCAAGATCTACATTTAATGATTACAGATTTAGTTTAAAATAACAGAGTCTGAGTTTAATGACTGCAGTTTTTACTGTATTTATTTAATTATCTTTTTTTGTTTTAAATTAAGGGTCTAAATGTAATGATTGCAGTATTGGAGATATTTGTTTGATTTACTTTGTTTATTTACTGATAATTTAGTTAAAAATATTATGCTGTTTCACATGACATCGTTAAAAATGGTAATAAACCAGTTTAGACCATGTTTCATGACTTGCTTGCGTTAATAACTACATGTAGCCCTGCCGTGGCATATAGCTTTGTCTGAGTTTGATATGGTCATAAACTGCCAGACTGACCACATTAGCATACACAAGGCCTGCAGCTTTAGTCCCGTAGCCAAAAGTCAAAGGGTCTTTATTTACCCTTTGAATGAGGAATTGCAGGGTCCTGTAACCAAGTGGCCTCACACAGGGCTGCAGCAATCCTTAACTCACATAATATATCTATAGGTTATTGCATATGTCATTACATCCTTGATCAACTCTCAGGATCGGCTAAGCTAAATAAATTTCGGACGATTAACCTAATGTAGAAGAGGTTTATTCCATGCAGGCTTGGAGCCAGACAATCAAGTTTTCAGACCCTACATAGGTAATGTTCTCATCTCTTTACACCTTTAGCACTAAATGAGCACTAAACCGATAAACTATTGAGAATGGTTTAATTTTGATTGTGTTGTATTGTATTTTAAGAGGCGGAGCTTTTCTCGTCTTTACGGTATACGGGCTTTGCGGCACAGTAAACTAAGAGATCAATTGCATGCCCTGTAAGATCAATGAAGGCTCCTCAGCCAGTCAGGTCTGTGCACACTGGGGCGTGGTGCGAAGGCAAGGTACGAAGTGAGAAAGCAGCAGTCGGAGACTAAAGCGAGTCAGAAAGAATAACGTGTCAACAGTAAAACAGTGAAAACTGAGTGTTTAACAGGAACGGTTCTGGAATAGACCTGCTCGTCTAGTTCTGGAGAATACCACTCTGTACAACCAACATGTTAATCTGTGAAGCTGAGTTAACAAGAAGACACACATTTTATTTACTTTCTCTATAAATAAACACTTTAAGATGAACTTTTGTTTTCAAAAGCTTCTGTTTTTTTAAATGTAACCCTTGTTTTTTTACTTGAAGTGAGGACAAAAACATTTATTTGTAGTTTTATAAATAATTCATTCAGTTCAGCATTTAAACAGTAAATTTACTGAAATATACTGAACGGTATTTGTCTTTCAGTTGCTGATTGTACACGATGCTAATACATCAGTATACAGGTTATAGGCACTGAATCATAACACAAGTTAGAAATGATGATGGTCCGGACCTTGGCCTGAGGAAATCTCCTCTAACTGAACTGTACTGAATTCTAATTCAACACCCCTGAACTAGAAAATTCCATTTCCTAAAGGAACCACAGGACGGTTGCACATAAACGACAAATAGAGGAGTGCAGGTCAGTATGTTTGTGGATTAGAGGTTGGGTATCTGCCCTGAGTGAGTATAGGCAGTTTGGTGGCTGTAGGTTAAACTAAACTGTACTGTTTGGGTTTGGCCGAAAATGAATGGGGTTCTATGGGAGGAATGAGGAATGAATAAACAACAAATAGAGGAGTGCAGGTCAGTATGTATGTGGATTAGAGGTTGAGGATCTGCTCTGAGTAAGTACAGACAGTTTGGAGGCTGTAGGTTAAACACAACTGTAATGTTTGGGTTTGGCCGAAAATGAATGGGACCCAATCGGAGGAATGAGGGATGAATAAACAACAAACAGATGAGTGTGGGTCGAACCAACACTGAAGTCGTGGTCTGGGGGTCTATGTGAAACGTGAAAGTCAGTGTATGTGAAACAAAGTCTGACTGTCCAGCAGAAGATAACTGGATATGAATGTTTTAATGTAATTTGGTACAATGGGCTGTAAACCAATCCACCTTAATGCATCTGGTTTATGGCTGCTGATAAAAGAGGAGGCCAGTTGAAAACAGGAGGTGGCCAACACCTCCTCCTCCTCCTCCTCCTCCTCCGTAATGGAAATCTTGATTAGTGAGAAAAATCGATCAACTTTCGAAAACTTCCCCACAACTTTCATAATTAAGGAGCTTCATAGACAAAGCAAATTCACGCCTCTGACTTTTGCTGCTGGTTTTGGGGGCTGAGTTATGGCTTATTACACGGAGGAGGACGCGGCTTTACGAGGCCGAAATGCGCCGTGTGATTTGATGGATCGCGGCAGAGCACAGCGAGGAGACCGAAATTCAGCCGGAGAAAAAAGTCTGCCAGACGGAATGAATGTCAATGGCATTCCTCCGGCCCGTTTATGACTGGACTAGTTAAATGTCAAACGCCTCTCCCTCGGGAGAGAGCGCGCCCCCGCAGCAGACACACTCTGAATGGGCAGGTGTTTCACTGCCTCTCTCTCTCTCTGTTTCTAGCCATATACTCATATGTCTCTTCTTCTTCCTCATCATCTCTGCATGTTTCAAGTCGTTTTTAGACAAGGATTCAACATTATATATATATATATATATATATATATATATATATATATATATATATATATATATATATATATATATTCACTCACCCATCCAACTTATTGAATTCAGCACCTAGTCATGCAGACTGCTTCTACACACATTAGTGAAAGAGTGGGTCTCTCTCAGGAGCTCAGTGAACTCCAGCGTGGTACCGTGATAGGACGCCACCTGTGCAACAAGCCCAGTGGTGAAGTTTCCTCACTACTAAATATTCCACAGTGGACTGTCAGTGGTGTTAGAACAAAGTAGAAGTGATTGAGAACGACAGCAACTCAGACACCAAGTGGTAGAACACGTACAATGACAGAGCGGGTCAGCGGTTGCTGAGGAGCATAGTGCACAGAGTTCACCAACTTTCTACAGAGTTAATCACTACAGACCTCCAAACTTCATGTGGCCTTCAGATCAGATCAAGAACAGAGCGTAGAGAGCTTCATGGAATGGGTTTTCATGGCCGAGCAGCTGCATCCAAGCCTTACATCACCAAGAACAATGCAGAGCGTCAGATGTAGTGGTGTAAAGCACTCCATCACTGGACTCTAGAGTAGTGGAGACGTGTTCTCTGGAGTGACCTATCACGCTTCTCCATCTGGCAATCTGATGGACAAGTCTGGGTTTGGCGGTTGCCAGGAGAACGCTACTTGTCTGACTGCACTGTGCCAAGTGTAAAGTTTGGTGGAGGGGGGATTATGGTGTGGGGTTGTGTTTTGGCACCTTAGTTCCAGTGACCTCTTAATGCTTCAGCAGACCAAGAGATTCTGGACAATTTCATGCTCCCAACTTTGTGGGAACAATTTTGGGACGACCCCTTCCTCTTCCAACATGACTGCCCACCAGTGCACAAAGCAGCTCCATAAAGACATGGAGCAGTGAGTTTGGTGTGGAAGAACTTGACTGGCCTGCACAGAGTCCTGACCTCAACCTGACAGAACACCTTTGGGATGAATTAGAGCGGAGACTGTGAGCCAGACCGTCTCATCCAACATCAGTGCCTCACAAACGAGCTTTTGGAAGAACGCTCAAACATTCCCATAAACACTCTCCTAAACCGTGTGGAGTGACTTCTAAGAAGAGCTGAAGCTGTTATAGCTGCAAAGGTAGGGCCGATATTGTATTAAACCCTATGGATTAAGAGAATGGGACCTCACTCAAGTTCATATGCGTGTGAAGACAGACGAGCGAACACTTTTGTCAATATTGTTTATATAGTTGTGTGTTGAGCCTGTGAGGTCAAACATTCCTGTTTTCTAACATTCAAAACCAGTTTAAGCTGCTAGAACCTTCTGAAGGATCCATTCTCTTCGCTAACACTTGCAGCTAAAGTTAACAACAGCTTAGCGAATCCTTTACTCATCCAGGAAAAGGTGGCAAGCACATTTACACGACCAATAAGAGCACCAGAATGCAGAATAGGACATAATTTTATGTGTTTACTGGTATATTTCAGAATTATTACTTTATACAGAGTTCCACATGAGGCCACACTAGCTAAACAAAGCTATTAGCATTCGTGTTAGCCATGACTGAACATTCGCCACAGAGCACCTGTTTTCACATCTAAGAGGAAAACAATGAAGCTATATTTGATTCTTTATATGATTCTGTGTAAGTGTAGACCTCTATGTGAGTTTATGTGCTGTGTAGTGTTTCATATGAGCCGCTAATGTGAGCTAACTGGCAAGCAGGATGGCTAGTTAGCCAAACTACATGGTATAAAACATCCAAAAGTCCATTCAGTGGTTACTATAAAGGGATCCGTCTGTCTCTCAAACAGGTGGGAAAAGAGCTAGAACTGTAAGTTCTGTTGGTTCAAAAAATATCATAGAAATCGTTAGAAGTTTCTGTCGGCTCCTGGTTGGACTAATTAGTGTCCATTAGTCACTAATGGAATTTTGGGTTTCTCACCGTGTGAAGGATTCTAATGGTGTAACAGGTGCTCTGGGCTTGATTACAGATGCATTATATTGGTTTCCTAATGGGATCTAAATGTGCTCTACAGAAAACTATGGTCTCCGATGGTAACCATTAAGCTGTTTCTCGTTACAAAGCAAAACCATTAGGTTTTTAATCTAACTAGCTCTAATTGCCTTTTTTCAGCAGGGTAGCTTTTGACTATAGAGTGGAAAATATGGCACCTTTATAAAGTGAATGCTTCTTTATTAACCCTTTGATGCACAACCTGGGTTCAAAGAGATTTTAATGTCTGTATCTTTGCGATAAGTTAATTTCATAATTTAGGCTTCCATGAATTACCCAAATCACCCCAAAATCTGATTTTAGTTAAATGATTTACTTTTTTTTAATAAATATTATTTTTGTATCTGCTTTTTAACACACAACATGGGTCAGTATTAACCCATGGGTTCATTATGGAGTTTGATAGGAACTGTTGACGTTTGTAAACATTTGCAGTCAGGAACATATTTACAAACACTGCTTTTGTTCATGAAGTAAAAAAATAAGAATTAAAATAATGATTTAAGATCAAAAGCACAATTTTTAATGAACAATTGGAGCTTTAATTAATCTAATTAACCAATTTTAATAGATTTACCAAAGAGATACTCAGCAGTACATACAATAACATAGGAAATGAATATGGTTGACCCATGTTGTGCATAGGTGGGGGTTTGTGAAGAGTAATGAGAAGGAAAACATTGGAAAGCATTTTGATTTGGTGCTTGTATGTCATACCTAAATAAGATTGTGATACCGCAGTTCTATTCTGATTATTAATGAAACTGGAGTAAAAGGAAGTAACTCACTACTTGAGTAGTGTTTTTACTGAATACTTTCTTACTTTTAGTTAAGGCTATGTATTTTAATTAAAATATGAGATCGGCCAATATTTCTCCAATTTAGCCGATCCCAAGAGATGATCGATAGTGTTAAACAAAGGAGCCTAATTTCTGTTTTTCTGGCGTTTCATCCAGGAAGAGGAGAACCCCCTCCAGCCAGCTCCCTGCAATTCCTATCTGAACCACTAGGTGGAAAAACATACCCTTCTATTTTCCACAGACTGACTAAAGCAGCGGCCTCGCGAGAAAAGTATGCGCTGATAGAAAACATGTCGTCCGTCTGGCAGTGTTTACCGTATGTGACGCAGACTCATCCAGGACGTTTTTAAAATTTGTAAAATCAGCGTGTCTAGTTGGGGAACCAAGACAAAGATATTTAACTCTACTAATCAGATACAACACCACACAGCTGAATACAGTGAGTATCAGTAAACAACAGAGCTAGCACACACAGCTAACACAAAACAAACAATCCAGAACACCTACAGAACAGATCTGACCGGTACTAACAGAACAGCAGCAACAATTCAATATTCTACATTTAATGATTACAGATTTAGTTTCAAATAACAGAGTCTGTGTTTAATGACTGCAGTTTTTACTGCATTTATTTAATTAGCTTTTTTAGTTTTAAATTAAGGGTCTAAATGTAATGATTGTAGTATTTGGTGATATTTGTTTGATTTACTTTGTTTATTTACTGTTAATTTAGTTAAAAATATTATGCTGAACTCGTTAAAATTGATAATAAACCAGTTTAGATCATGTTTCATGACTTGCTTGCGCTAATAACTACATGTAGCCTGCCGTGCCATATAGCCCGGAATCGGCCTCAAAAACTCTGATCGGTCCTTCTCTACTTTAAATTACTACTTTTACTTCCACCCGAGTTCCACAGTTGTTTATTTGGGAAGACTTTCTACTCTTCTTGCTCAAGTAAGTTTCAGAATTAGTCCAAAACCCAGCTGTACCAGAGCAGGGCTGCCTGGACTATCCATTCTGAAGGAAGTCTACTTGCTGCTTATATTGCTGTGGATAACAAACACATGATGGAAGGTTTAACATTCACCGAGCATTGGACTGTGCACAGCTATGTCTGATCCACTCACACCAGCACAACACACACATTAACACACCACCACCATGTCAATGTCACGGGAGTGCTGAGAATGACCCACCTCCCAAATAGTAGGTCCTGTGGGGGTCCTGATCACTAAAGAACAGAGTAATAAAGTATACAGAGAATCAGATGAACTACAGTCTGTTGGTTAGTGGATGATTCTCAGTCCAGCAGTGACACTGAGGAGGTGTTTAAACACTCCAGCAGCAGCAGCACTGCTGTGTCTGATCCACTCACACCAGCACAACACACTCTACTTACACACCATCACTACATCAGTGTCACTGCAGTGCTGAGAATGATCGACCACCCTAATAGTACCTGCTCTGTGGTGGTCCTGTGGGGGTCCTGATCATTAAAGAACAGAGTAATAAAGTATACAGAGAATCAGATGAACTACAGTCTGTGGGTGTAGCTCCTATATGGTCAGTGGAGCTGAAATCCAGTGTAACACTCTGAGGTGTCCAGTCGGAACTACTATTGGCGGAAGCAGGAAGAATGAAGGGAATGGTGAAAGGATGGGAGCAGCTGCTTGAGATCATTGAGAGCATTCTGTTGGAGTTTGCTGTGGTGACGGTTTCCTCAGGAGATGACTACAAGAAAACACAACAGCAGGATAAAGAGGACGGACAAATAAGGAGGAAATGGAAGTCGAGGAGTGTCTGCTGAAATTCCTTCACACTGAGTCACTGGAAGTGCAGGCACGATCCGATAGCTAGCAGCAGAACGCTGGATCAGATATTAAAGCAAAATGTTATAGTCTGATATCCCATCAGCTCCACTGACCATACAGGAGCTCCACTTACAGACTGTAGTTCATCTGATTCTCTGTATACTTTATTACTCTGTTCTTTAATGACCAGGACCCCCACAGGACCACCACACAGCAGATACTTTTTGGGTGGTGGGTCATTCTCAGCACTGCAGTGACACTGACATGCTGGTGTGAGTGGATCAGACCCAACAGTGCTGCTGCTGGAGTGTTTAAACACTGTGTCCACTCACTGTCCACTCTATTAGACACTCCTACTACTTGCTGGTCCACCTTGTAGATGTAAAGTCAGAGACAGTAGCTCATCTGTTCTTCATCAGTGGACACAGGACGCCGCCCACAGGACACTGCTGTCTGGATAGCTTTGGTTGGTGGACGATTCTCAGTCCAGCAGTGACACTGAGGAGGTGTTTAAACACTCCAGCAGCAGCACTACTGTGTCTGATCCACTCACACCAGCACAACACACTCTACTAACACACCATCACTACATCAGTGTCACTGCAGTGCTGAGAATGACCCACCTCCCTAATAGTACCTGCTCTGTGGTGGTCCTGTGGGGGTCCTGATCATTAAAGAAGAGAGTAATAAAGTATACAGAGAATCAGATGAACTACAGTCTGTGAGTGGAGCTCCTGTATGGTCAGTGGAGCTGATACAGTGGACAGTGTGTGTAGATACATGATTAGTTATAATGTTATGGCAGATCAGGGTATGTATGATTCAAGAGCTGAGGCACTCACATTTGGCAAGTTACAAATTCTCCACAAGGGGGCGACAATGCCAGTCAAAAGCTATTGATATATGGAATTATGTTGCTACATTATATTGCTGAGATGTATCTATTAGTATTTGTTTAAGATATTTATTATAATTTATTCTTTTTTACTTCGCACAACAGTCAATTTTATGTTTGTATAACGCAAACTGTCTCAGGAGACTCGTACATTTCAACAGTGAGCATCAAAGACAGATGAGAAGACAGTTAGAACAAATAAAAGAGAGAGAAACCAATACGACAAGATATTTAACTAAGAATTATTTTAAATTACCGAGAGCTAAAGATAAATATATATGTAGAGCAGTGATTTATAGAGCTATTAAAGAGTGGAACTGCTTACCTGACTCACTGCTCAACACTGACAATAAAATATGGTTTAAAAAACTACTAAAAAAACACTACCTAACTGATCCTGATCAAAAAACTAAATAAATAAAAGTTAAAAGTAGATTTTTTACTTTCTACTTCTTACATGTTTTTTTTCTTACTTATCTACTTTTATTTATTTATCTGAAATGTACATGGAGTACATGGATTCTTTTCTTTTTATTTGATGTATATGGATAATGTATATTCTTCTGTTGTATACATTTGGAATATACATAGAATATGATCTTGTTTCTTTTGTATATATTTAATGTATATGTATGTTTTTTATGTTTGATGGACTCCAGGAAGAATAGCTGCTATTTCTATAGAAGCTAATGGGGATCCAACTAAAATAAACAGAAGATCGATCACCGAGTCAGTCGATCAGTGAGTCAGTCGATCAGTGAGTCAGTCGATCACCGAGTCAGTCGATCAGTGAGTCAGTCGATCAGTGAGTTAGTCAATCAGTGAGTCAGTCGATCAGTGAGTCAGTCGATCAGTGAGTTAGTCAATCAGTGAGTCAGTCAATCAGTGAGTCAGTCGACCAGTGAGTCAATCAGTGAGTCAATCAGTGAGTCAGTCAATCAGTGAGTCAGTCGATCAGTGAGTCAGTCGATCACCGAGTCAGTCGATCAGTGAGTCAGTCGATCAGTGAGTCAGTCGATCAGTGAGTCAATCAGTGAGTCAGTCAATCAGTGAGTCAATCAGTGAGTCAGTCAATCAGTGAGTCAGTCGATCACCGAGTCAGTCGATCAGTGAGTCAGTCGATCAGTGAGTCAGTCGATCAGTGAGTCAGTCGATTAGTGAGTCAGTCAATCAGTGAGTCAATCAGTGAGTCAGTCAATCAGTGAGTCAGTCGATCAGTGAGTCAGTCGATCAGTGAGTCAGTCGATCAGTGAGTCAGTCGATCACCGAGTCAGTCGATCAGTGAGTCAGTCGATCAGTGAGTCAGTCAATCAGTGAGTCAGTCGATCAGTGAGTCAGTCGATCAGTGAGTCAGTCGATCAGTGAGTCAGTCGATTAGTGAGTCAGTCAATCAGTGAGTCAATCAGTGAGTCAGTCAATCAGTGAGTCAGTCGATCAGTGAGTCAGTCGATCAGTGAGTCAGTCGATCAGTGAGTCAGTCAATCAGTGAGTCAATCAGTGAGTCAATCAGTGAGTCAGTCGATCAGTGAGTCAGTCGATCAGTGAGTCAGTCGATCAGTGAGTCAGTCGATCAGTGAGTCAATCAGTGAGTCAGTCGATCAGTGAGTCAGTCGATCAGTGAGTCAGTCGATTAGTGAGTCGGTGAGATGGCAACTATGGCAGCCTGGCTTGAAAGTAAAGCCGCCTCGGCACCAAAAAACTCTTATCATGTCCTCTCTAACTGGATTCACCACTTACACCGCTGATGGCACACGAACTGAACCGAGTTAACCAAGTGAGCTGGCTGAATATGAAGAACCCAACGCCACGCGTTCCCGCTGCACCACCCGATTCCTAAAAACCAACACTTTTCCTAAAAGCCCCTGCAGTGGTTAGAGACTCTGCAGTGTCTGTACCGGCTCCAAAGTGGCTGCACTGCTGCAACAATCACTCCAGCCAATTTACAATCCCTCACAGACTTGAAAAGAAACGCCAAGTCATCCGTTTCCTCTCCGGCCCGAGAAAAGAGTCTTGGAGGAGCCTTCCAAAACATGCTGGAGGGGAGGAGGACGCACTCCGACCAAGCTGCCGTCCAAACTGTCAGACGTAGCGGGAAGCTTAAAGGCAATCTCGGAGAAGCCCTTGAAGAAGCTGAACCTCCCTTCATCTCCCTAAATGCATTATTTATACGGTACCAGAGATGCCAAGCGCTGGGAGCGGAACATCTAGAACATGAAGCTGGAGGCAGTCTGGAACTGCTGGGTCTGCACTCTCTGTTCTCGCTTTGTAGGTCGCTGCTAAAGTGCGAAACCTCCGTGCAGTTTGCACTCGGATCTCTGACTAAGGGGGACGGCGACACCCCTCCGCTGAAGCGGATCATCTCCGCTCATTGATTGTTGGCGGGCTGGTCGGCCGCAGAGGAAAGGAATATTGATCTCTCCCGAACGGCCCGTATTGAGATTCCCATGTGCAGCCAGACGCCATTCACAACTCAGTATTGAACTGTTGCTAAGGAGCAGACAGACACGCAACCACCATATCACCAAAACACCGGGACCACCCCTCGACCGGCTGACCGGCCAGCTAATCAGCCGTAGAGTTCCTGGCCAACTCAGACTCACTTACACTCCTTATTTTTGATTATTGAGATATCTATTTACTTGTTTACTTCTAGGCATGCACTGATATGGAATTCGTGAACTGATCACTATTAATTTTAGTTATTAGTTCTAGTCTTATCATAAGAATATAGTCTAGATTAAATCTACAATCAATTCCGTCGACTAAAATATAAAGGGTGTATAATGTAAACGCTTTTTCCTCAATTATTTAAATCATTATATACACTTACACAAAACTATAAACATTTATTAACCAGTATTATTACCCATATTTGAAAGACCAATACACACATAAACAGATTTAACAAAGAACATCTGAGCTCGTCTCCTTGTATCACTTTTTATTTATCTCTTATTTATTTAATAATTGTTTCTAGTGCTGTCAATCTAATCAAATTACATGCTCTGTGATTAATTCATCTACATTAATTGTATTTATCACTTCTTGCTATGAAAGTATTTTTAATTTTAGCATAAAAGTAAATCAATGAACTGCCACATCTCTAGATCACAGTGTTCACTAGAGACACACACTGCATATTACATGCACTAATTAACTGTAAATAAAACTAGCTAATGTGTTTTGTGCACTTTCTAGTCTGTACGGAGAGATTTGGGACATGATCATAGTCTCCCGATGCTGATGCTGACACTATCTAGATAACGTAGTTCCATCATGAGTAACAACAGTTCACAGGCTCATATGGTCTCCCCGAGTTTAGACCAGATTGTGTGCGTTTGATTGATGGCTACCCGGCTTGTCCCGCCTCTCCATATACGCTGAAGTACCCTTACAAAAAAAGAAGTTTATTCAAGTGTACCATTAGTTTACTTCTTTTAAACTAAAAGGAAGTGAGTATGCTCTCCGTTTACTTTTTATGTACTTCTCAGTGATATACTAAACATAGTTATACTTAAGTATGCTGGGGTTTTACTGACAAGTACAGAACAGTCTAAAAACACATCCAGTACAATATTTATTTAAAATTTGATTTATAAAGATTTATAAAGATACAAATATGTTTCTTAATCCGAGTGTGTCTTATTTATTTTTCGTGTGTTCACTGGTGAGTAAGTAAACATTGTTAAGTTCTATTTTAGTTAGAAACCCTTAAACCTAGTCATATACTTTAAAGTACAACAATAATATAAGCAGTAAATTATAAGTATTATGTTAAGTTCACTTAAAGAAAACCTATAAGCTAGTAAACTAACAGTAAAGTTTACTTTTAGTGTAGTTGCAGTACAAAAGATGTAAACTAGTTGTATACTTGGTTTACTACTCTTACAGTTAAAGTGTACTAAAAAGTATCCTTTAAAAACTAGAAAGTGGCCAATTTAGTCCAAGGAAGTATTAAAATAGTACATATACAAGTGTACTACTAGTACAATGACATTAGTATAGTAACTGGATAAAGTATACTTAATAAAATGAACTTTAAGTAGACTTATTTTCTGTAAGGGTAGTTATGATTGGATGTTTTCCTAACTTGTCCCCGCCTTTCACAAAACTAAATAAGTTCTGATTGGATGTCGTCCCTGTCAAACATTTTCGTCTTGTTTTTATTCGTTGACTAAAGTGTCAATCAACTTCGTCATAGTTTTTATCCTTTTACGTAGTTTTTATTTAGTTAACGTCTCCTGTAAAGTTTTTGGCGAGCACATTTGTTTTATTGGTGAATGTAGTTTAGCCGACTAACAGTTCAGTTCAGATCGCTCCACGTAGAACCTGATAAAAAATTTTTAACTTTTAGGTGAAACCGATTAATCGTACAGTCTCAGATCTGGATAGACTGATAGCTGGCACAGATGTATCGCACCATAAACTATTTTATTATTTATTAAATGTTCTATAAGATAAAGACCTGGTACTTATATCATTTATACTGGCTGCAGGATTGACCATATGACCTAGACAGTCAGTCATTTTAGCCTGGTAACAAAATAAACGTACGATAATGATGTAATATCGTCATATTGTTCACCTCCACATGAGTGCTTAGTTGCTTTTGTTGGACCTAAATGATTTACTGGCTGATCACAAGCTCTATGTTTTAAAGCCAAACAGTATTAATAATACAGGCTGTTATTACAACTGCAGCTCCTGTGATTTGGAACAGAATTGACATTTTGATTAAACAACAACAAAAAAACGAGTGATCCTTCTGTTCAAGAGTCCCCATTATTCCCCCGAAACCCAGCACTCGCCGTGTTGTACTGTATCCATGGTGACACCGTTGGCACTGACTGATTGACTCTGCACAGCTTTCATTCACACATACACACATTTGTTTCTGTGAATTGTGGGGACATCACATAGACTTACATTCATTTCCTGGAAACTTACCTGAACCTTAACCAGAACTACTACTAGCCCAACCTGAAACTCGTCCTAACCCCAATCTTAACCCCTAACTCTAGACTAACCTTAACCAGACCTACTACTAGCCCAACCTGAAACTCGTCCTAACCCCAATCTTAACCCCTAACTCTAGACTAACCTTAACCAGAACTACTACTAGCCCAACCTAAACTCGTCCTAACCCCAATCTTAACCCCTAAATCTAGACTAACCTTAACCAGAACTACTACTAGCCCCACCTGAAACTCATCATAACCCCAATCTTAACCCCTAACTCTAGACTAACCTTAACCAGAACTACTACTAGCCCAACCTGAAACTCATCATAACCCCAATCTTAACCCCTAACTCTAGACTAACCTTAACCAGAACTACTACTAGCCCAACCTAAACTCGTCCTAACCCCAATCTTAACCCCTAAATCTAGACTAACCTTAACCAGAACTACTACTAGCCCAACCTGAAACTCATCCTAACCCCAATCTTAACCCCTAACTCTAGACTAACCTTAACCAGAACTACCACTAGCCCAACCTGAAACTCATCCTAACCCTAACCTTGACCCCAACCCTAAACATATCCCAACCCTAACCATCTCTCTTAACCCCAACCTTAACCCCTAATGCTAAACTCATCCCAACCCTAACCTGAACCCCAAAACCCAAACTCATCCCAACCCTAACAATCTCTCCTAACCCCAACTTAACCCCTAAACCTAAACTCATCCCAGCCCTAACCTTAACCACTCATCCCAGCTCTAATCTTATCCCCTAACTCCAACTTTAACCCATAACCCTAAACTCACCCAACCCTAACCTTAACCCCAAAACCTAAACTCACCCAACCCTAACCTTAACCCCAAAACCTAAAATCATCCCAACCCTAATCTTAACCCCTCAACCTAAACTCATCCCAGCTCTAATCTTATCCCCTAACTCCAACCTTAACCCATAACCCTAAACTCACCCAACCCTAACCTTAACCCCTAAACCTAAAATCATCCCAACCCTAACCTCAATCTAACCCGAATCTCACCCTAACACTAACCTAAGCCTTACTTTACCTTATCCCCAACCTTACCCCACTTTAGCCCTGACCCTAACCTCACCCTAACCCTAATCTCACCCTAACACTAACCTTAGCCTTAGTTTACATTGTCCCGAACCTTACCCTTACCTTAGTCCTGACCCTAACCTTACTCTAACCCTAACCTCACCCTAACACTAACCTTACCCTTAGTTTACCTTATCCCCAACCCTACCCTACTTTAGTCCTTACCCTAACCTCACCCTAACACTAACCTTACCCTTAGTTTACCTTATCCCCAACCTTACCCTTACCTTAGTCCTGACCCTAACCTTACTCTAACCCTAACCTCACCCTAACACTAACCTTACCCTTAGTTTACCTTATCCCCAACCCTACCCTACTTTAGTCCTTACCCTAACCCTAATCTCATCCTAACACTAACCTTACCCTTAGTTTACCTTATCCCCAACCTTACCCTACTTTAGTCCTTACCCTAACCTCACCCTAACCCTAATCTCACCCTAACACTAACCTTACCCTTAGCTTACCTTATCCCCAACCCTACCCTTACCTTAGTCCTGACTTGAACCTTACTTTACTACTATGAGGCTAACCCTAACCTTCATCCCAACTCTAACCTTACCCTTAGTCTAACCATAACCCTGACCATATCCTTTATACAACCCTAACCATGACCACAACCCTTACTTTAACTTTAACCCTTAAAACTTGTCTTTACTTTGAAATGTAATGCTTTAAGCTGCAGGGACCAGTTTATGGAAAGGTCGAGACATTGCCAAGACAAGGGCGAGGTTTTGGTCCCCACAACGTGGCATAAACATGCACACACACACACGTGCCATTGTCTTGCCGACTTTTGTCTGTAGCTTCTTTATTCGTTACAGTCAGCAGCTCTGTGGGCTGTATGGAAATTAATTTGCCAGCCTGACGCGTCTCTCCATCTTATTCAATGTTAATGTCATCTCAGATTACCAGACACTTCTACTCCATCCTCACGAGACACGGAAGCTGCTTATACAGAGACGGAGACACGGAGAGAGACAGGAAGAGAAAGGGGAAAGAAAAAGAGATCCAGACAAGAGAAAGAAAAGGAAAGAGTGACAGCGCTCATTTAACCCAAACACAGAGTTCGTCCTCTAATTAAAACACATCAGACTAAACCTTCAGACTGGACTCTTATGGAATTACCGGTCAGTAGAGAGGTAGAGAGAGAGAGAGAGAGAGAGAGAGAGAGAGAGAGAGAGAGAGAGAGAGAGAGAGAGAGAGAGAGAGAGAGAGAGAGAGAGAGAGAGAGAGAGAGAGAGAGAGAGAGAGAGAGAGAGAGAGAGAGAGAGAGAGAGAGAGAGAGAGAGAGAGAGAGACGGGCAGATCTCAACGAGGAGCTAATTCAGTGATTAACAAGCATCAGATATCCAGAACATCTCAACGGAGGAATCGTTTACAACAAATTAAACACACATGCATACTGAAGATACCTCCTCTCATCTCTCTACATTAGATCAGACTGGGTAGTGCATGTCCATGCCATCACATTGCCTCCACCATCTTCTACAGAGGATGCGGTGTGCTTTGGTGCTACGGACTCTGGTTGGTGTGGTTCGTTTTGTCAGGTGTGAAAACAGTAATCGCACTCTGGTGAGGACCAAAGCAACCGCACCGAGACCCTCAAGAGGAGGTGGTCTTGGTCTGGTTCCAAACGAACTCTGGAGCGCTTCGTTTGTGGTGAGAACTTGATCCAGCCTCGATCCGACCCAAGTGTTAGGTGTACTCCACAAGTTTGATCTAAACATCTCCTGCAGCCAGGTGTGCTTTGCATTATGGGATCCAGCAGATGGTGTAAACAGAGAACTGGAGAACTGGAGCAGCTAACAGGGCGAGGACAATGAAGCCAGGTCTCTCTTGGACTAGCAGTGAGGGACGTTGTCTACTTGATGTTTGGAGTGAGCTGGGTGGTCTGCAGGTGGACTGTAGTGCAGGTATATTATCAGATTATTATTACAGCTATGAACAGATGCTGTCTCTGCCGCTGCTCCGTGATACGCTCTACAAGAAGTGTGCAGTAGTTTAGAAAAACGGATCTTCTCCCTGTGTTTACTTTCTTGCTTGCACGCCAGATAGCTCTGACCAATCAGAGGAGACGACAAGCTCACGTGGTTTGTTGGGATGCATTTTGGAGCGTTTCGTTTTTTGTCTGTGTGAAAACAAAGAGGAAACACTCCAATTAAACAAACTCATTAACTGATCTGGACCAGTTTTCATAGAATGCTGTTCCAGAACTGGGCTGGCTTCTTTAGATGTTTTGTAGCTAAGTGTAATCTGGCCTTTCTATGTTTAAGGGTTAATTCTTGGTTTGCACCTTTTGGTGAACCCTCTGTAATTGCTCTCATGAAGTCTTCTCTTTATGGTAGACTTAGATACTGATACACCTTCTTCCCGGAGAGTGTTCTTCTTCACTTGGGTGGATGTTGTGAACGGACTTTTCTTCACCAAGGAAAGGATTCTGCGATCATCCACCACTGATGTCTTCCAAGGACGTCCAGACCTCTCGAGTTCCCGAGCTCACCAGTGTGCTCTTTTTTTCCCCAATGCAAATGCCACACCTGGAATCACCTCCACACCTTTTTACCTGCTTAACTGATAATGGATTAATGAGGGAAAAGCCCATGAAATAGTTGTTGAGATAGTTGTCCAATTACTTTTGGTGCCTAGAAACAGCTTCATGTATAAAAAGCAAAAATGACAAAACTTGTGTCACTGTCCAAATATTTCAGGACCTAACTGTATATATATATATATATATATATATATATATATATATATATATATATATATATATATATATATATATATATATATACATATATATAGCTCCACTGATCATATAGGAGCTACAACTACAGACTGTAGTTCATCTGATTCTCTATATACTTTATTACTCTATTCTTTAATGATCAGGACCCCCACAGGACCACCACAGAGCTGGAACTAATAGAGAGTTGGATCATTCTCAGCAGTGACACTGACATGGTGGTGGTGTGTGTTGTGCTGGTGTGAGTGGATCAGACACTGGATGTGTCCACTCACTGTCCACTCTATTAGACACTCCTACTACTTGCTGGTCCACCTTGTAGATGTAAAGTCAGAGACAGTAGCTCATCTGCTGCTTCACAGTTTGTCTTCCTCTAGTTCTTCATCAGTGGAGACAGGACAGTTGGTGGGCGATTCTCAGTCACTGCTGTGTCTGATCCACTCACACCAGCACATCACACACTTCCTCTGAATCAATCAAATGTGAACAGACGCTGATCTATGTTTTAAAGTGGAGTGCTACAGAGCCACGGTGGTGCCTACTGGAGGTGCTGTGCCAGAGGCATGGTTCTCATTTACTCGCTGACAGTCAGACTAGAAGTGATCATGGGCGGCCATGAATCAGATTTTACTCTCTACCTGACCGCGGTCGGGGGTTCAGACGTAGGCAACCTGCACCTGCTTGAAATTTCAGCTGAATCGACCTGTTTAGATGTTACTGTGGCTGTTTAGCCTTCAATGAAAAGGGCAGATGTGTGTCAGGTGCATTGGGGCAAAAAGAAAATTGATATATATATATATATATATATTTATTTAAATATATATATATATATATATATATATATATATATATATATATATATATATATATATATATATATATATATATATATGACGAGTGAAGACTCAGTTGTCTTGCAGCTCAGGCAATCCCCTCTGGCCTTGAGGAGCGCACGGGGAAAGCCATTAAGACTCTTTCTAAACAATCAATCAGAAGCCCAGCAGCCATGAAATGAGCTGAGAGGAGAGAAAGCGAGAGCGAGGGAAGCTAATGGTCAGTTCACTGGTTCATGACTAGTTCATGACCAGCTCGCAACAGGAGAATCCAGTGGCTAGCTAACACTGGCCGTTCAGAGCCTGAACTAAACAGCAGCTCTTCACGGAAAAAGAGAAAAAGGATCTACAGCGAAGCACCACGGATACCTGGAACCAACCGACTTGTCATGGATATCTGAGCCTGACACTAAATCTGGCCGGTTCACCTCCACAGTAGCTCAACCAAAACAAGGCCGACAGACTACCAGGTGATACAGGGGTACAGGAACAGCAAGGCACAGGCTGAGGAGCGACATTTTTAATTATTTCATAAAATAACATAAGTAATCGTGAAAGAAGTAGATGAGATCTTGAGCTCCAGTTTGAAGAACAAAGTTAGGTTCCAGATTTCTCCTGGACGCCCCAGACATTGTATAAATGTGTTCAGCTCCTTCAGCAGCAAATCTTGATTTAGCTTAATGAAGTACTGAGCAGTCAAAGCAGGTATTAGATGAGAACTGAAAATAATACTGGGTTGTTTATAGAAGGAGAAGCTTGGAAAGGGTTAAATATATATATATAAATTGCTATAGTCCAAATAGTACGTTTATAGGAGAGACTTAAAAGAGGAGGTTTAATCCAGGTGATTTTTAATCCAGGTGATTTTTGATTTTCTATTGGTCCATCCATCCTGAAACCTTTACAGGATATAAAGAACAGCTGTCGTGTTCAAATGATATAAAAAAAAATGAAAATCAACCAAAGTGTAGGTAAAGTACACAATACTGATACTAATGATAAAATCACAATATATATAAATATAATCAAGACTCAATTTTAATGTAAGTTAATGTAAAGAGGGTTTTAATCAAAGTGATTTTGAGCATTTCTATTGGTCCAATTATCATAAAACCTTCACACACTATAAAGAGCAGCTGTCATGTTTAAATTATTTCTAAAATGAATACATATATATATATATATATATATATATATATATATATATATATATATATATATATATATATATATATATATATATATATATAAAAAACATATATAAAATGCTGATTAATCTTGGATATTGGCTGGTTTGATCAAACAGCTAACTATCAGATTCCATAGAAACCAGAAGTAAAGTTCCAAGTAAAGACATTACACACAACCAGTAGAGGCAGGTTTGTTTGTTTAATTTTGGAGCATTTCTTTTGGTCCATCCATCCTGAAACCTTTACAGGATATAAAGAACAGCTGTCGTGTTCAAATGATGTAAAAAAAATGAAAATCGACCAAAGTGTAGGTAAGGTACACAATACTTTTAATATAATAAAATCACAATATATATAAATATAATCAAGACTAAAAAATATTCTTCAATTTTAATGTAAGTTAACGTAAAGAGGGTTTTAATCAAAGTGATTTTCGAGCATTTCTATTCGTCCAATTATCATGAAACCTTCACACAACATAAAAAACAGCTGTCGTATATATATATATATATAAATATATAATGCATATTAATCTTGGATACACTGTGTGAACCTTTGATGACAAATGGACCAATGGAAAGGCCCCAAAACAGTTTGAAAATAAAAATTATGGTTCCATAGAAACCAGAAGTAAAGTAAAGTTCCAAGTAAAGACATTACACACCACCAGTAGAGGCAGGTTTGTATGGACAAAACTCTTCTACAACAGTGGTCCCTCTTTCCCCACCAGCCCAGCAGGTCCCACTGATTAAGAGTACGTTTAGGTTAACAGCTTTCGTGCATATGGCACAGAGAATTAAACTCTGCATGGGGTCTAACACGGCCAAATCATCTAAAGGCCCCAGATTTACCCACTAACTTTTTTACAGGAACCCATTTGTGAGTAATGTAATGGTGGAGAGGATCGGGCCGGTTCTCGTCCAGTTCCAAGCCATCTTAATAAGCTTAGATTGGTTGACTGAGCAAACCACTGAGCTCTAAAGCAGCTCTTCAGTTAAAGTACTTCAGAGCAAACCAGAGTTTGTTTGAGAAGTTTATAAAGCTCAGGTTTTAGGGCGGAGCTCCTTTTCAGTCAGGAAAGTAGCAACACATTGAGGCGATGCTCTATATATCGTCCCTTTTTACGATTTTCATTTTTCTACATCATTTGAACACGACAGCTGCTGTTTACATTGTCTGCCAATCTTATGATGAATGGACAAATAGAAATGCTCCAAAATAGCTGGGAAAAAAATCTGGTTCCATTGACTTACACTGAAAGTAAAGACGGTTTTTGGCCTCTCCTGTAAAGTTACTACTTTTGGGATACTTGTTTTTCATTGGACAGTGACTATATACATAATAAACTCTAGTTATAAACAATATGTGATAATTGTGTCTGAAAATGTGCAGAAGTGTCCTCTGGGTAGGGTGTGTTAACTTAATTTTCATGATACATGACCACGGCTGTCAATACAGTTGTGTATTGTTGTGTCCTTTCAATTGAAAAAGTGTTTCTCAATCAATAAAATGACTTGACATGCATTCCAGTCACCCTCGTAGTTGCCTGCAAAGTGGGCTGCACAGAGAATTTAGCCATTTTAAGGGTGATTCCAAAAGGTTCTGCTGGAAGGCGACTTCAAACTGAGCCGGAAGTAGAGAACAATGCTTTATCACTTTACAGGAAGCTGCAGGAAACGTTAACCCATCAGCCACAGCATGCATGTTTAATTGTGCTGCTATAAGACGTCTCATCTTCAATAGCAGTTCCAATACCCAACATTCTGTGTCTAGAAAAACACATATATAGCTTTTTTGCCGATTTTCATCATTCTTCATTTGAATTCGACAGCTGGTGTTTACATTGTGAGACGATTTCATGATGAATGGACCAATAGAAATGCTACAAAATAGCTTAGTAAAACTTTCGGTTCCATTGACTTACACTGTAATGAACTGCTATAAATATACTGCGGATATAACAACAGTATCTTAGTGTATTTTATAGTAATTGTAAAATACTGTTAAATTATCACTCATTGTATGTTAATTAACAGTAATGCAATTTGTTTGCCAATAACAGCCTATAACTAATTCATCAGCATACTACAGTATTTTCTTGTATATATTGTGCCATCATCCCTTTACACGTCCAGTCATTATCCATCCAAATCGTACTGATGATCGGACACCATTGTTTCTTTTTTCATGATAATCCTTTTTTATTAAACAGCCCAAACTGCTTATACTCATTTAAGTGACATTCAGTCGAGTATTGTGTATTGTGTTCATTCATAAAATAAAGAAATCTAATCTAAATCGGTTCTTAGATGAGGAGACACGAGTTGGTGCATTTAAAACGGACATGTTTGGACTGTACAGCTACAGATATTCATTTTGTCAGCATAATTACTCAACTTTAAAGATTAAAGATGTTGTTACTCAGGTCTTTTTCATTAAACGACTAAATTTAGTGAAGAAACTGTAGCTTGAACAGTATTAGCCAGTTAGCTAGCTGGCTGACTAGTTTTTATTTCCATAAATGCACATAAAATTTAAGGGGTGTAAGAAAATATTGAAATATCGAATATGGGGATATTATGTTTAGTGATACTGTATCGATTCTTAAAAACACAGTATCGATACACAGATTCATGACAGACAGTGAATCATTGTGTGTTGTATTTAAACCTCTGACCACTAGATGGCAGTGCTGTAATCCATTTTTCATTTTTCAGCTCCACTCCAACATTAACAAGCAGCACAAGGGCGCAATGCTATTGTAAGCATTGATAAACCTGTTCATACAGTGGTGTGTTTTAATAGTAGGATTTGAAAAATCGCAGTATATCACTTTGCTTGCTGTATCACAATATATCGCCATATACTATTGTATCACGATACATATTGTATCGCCAGGTTCTTGCCAATACACAGCACTGGTTATTTTACTGTCATATACTGTAATAAAAAAAATGCCTAATTTCGAATAATTTTTTTTACAATGTACATTAAAACTAAAGATATTTTTTTTTCATTGGACAGCTAATATATATGGAATATACTGGAACTTGTTAAGGATCCTGTGGAATGGAAAGCATCTATCGCTAAAGACTGATCTGCAGTCAGTTTGACCAAAATAAATTATAAAATTATATAATTAAAATTAAACGTATATGCTGGATACCATGAATACTAGGGCTTTCGCGATTAGTCAACATTAAATGCATTTATGTAAGTACTGTAAACCAATTATTATTTTTAAAATCATCTTTATACATTTGTCTTTTTGGTTTCCAATAATGCTTCAAATCAAACAACATATATGCTTATTGTTTCTACACCGCTAAGTAATTGCTGCATGCATAATGTCAGATTCCATTTGTCAACCGCCTCCATTCAACACTACAGACTTAAATGATTTAAATTAAATGTTTAAATAAATAAATGTACAATATTCAACATTCAAATAAATGTAAATAATTGTCTTCTGCAATGTATGGGAGGACTTCAGTATGTCTCAATGGGACCTTACCTGATTATTATTTCTGCTATTGTTTTATTGACATTACTTTGTGTAGGTAATGCCATAATTAGAATTTGTGGTTGGAGATGAATTGCATTGATTAACCAATTAATCAGCATTTGACATATTCATCAATAGAAAGATATTTGGTGGCAGTTCTAATGAACACCTTGATTCATCAAAACACGCACAGCAACCAATATATGGATCGTGATTGGTTAGAGAGCTCGTTTGCATGCTGTAGCCCGCCGAGATATCAGTAAGACCAGCATCACATCACTGAGTAACCAAGCAATATTTCATACAGACCCAGCTGAAGCTAGAGAAACACAACACTGCACACATATACAGGTATAACCCCAAACCCATAATTTGCTAATTAAAGATCTGGATATGTTTCTGTTCTGCAGCTCATCCAGCTCAGAATGCACAGCAAGCCTTCCCAGGTACCCTGACCACAAGGGTTAGGGTTAGCTGAAACTTAACCCCAACCCTAAATCTCAATTTAACCTTAACCCCAACGATAAACCTCAATTTAACCTTAACCCCAACCCTAAACCTCAGTTTGACTTTAACCCCAACCCTAAACCTTATCTTAAACTTAATCCCAACCCTAAACCTCAGCTTAACCTTAACCCCAACCCTAAACCTCACCTCAACTTTAACCTTAACCTAAAATACACCCTAATCTTAAACCCAACCCTAAGATCTCAATTTAACCTTAACCCCAACCATAAACCTCAGCTTAACCTTAACCCCAACCCTAGACCTCAGCTTAACATTAACCCCAACCCTAAACCTTATCTTAACATTAACCCCAACCCTAAACCTTATCTTAAACTTAACCCCAACCCTAAACCTCAGCTTAACCTTAACCCCAACCCTAGACCTCAGCTTAACCTTAACCCCAACCCTAAACCTCACCTCAACTTTAACCTTAACCTAAAATACACCCTAATCTTAAACCCAACCCAAAGCCTCCTCTAACCCTACACCTCATCCTAACCTTAACTCCAACCCTAAACCTCAGCAGAATCTTAACCCCAACCCTAAATCTCACCCTAACCTTAACCCAAACCCTAAACCTCACCCCAACTTTAAATCCAATCCAAAACCTCCTCTAACCCTAGACCTCATTCTAAACTTAACCCCAACCCTAAACCTCACCCAAACTTTAAATCCAATCCAAAACCTCCTCTAACTCTGGACCTCACCCTAACCTTAACCCCAACCCTAAACCTCACCCTAACCTTAACTCCAACCCAAAACCTCCCCTAACGCTAAACCTCACCCTAAATCTAACTCTTTCCTTAAATTCAATCCTAAATCTCACTCTAGCGTTAACACCAACCCTAAACTTTGGATCACCCAAGCTTTTGCATGTAACTGTATATGCATTCGTGCTCAGATATCCATGAGCTGTTATTGTTCAGTTAAGTCCAATTTCATTGTTTGGCTTTTGAAAATAAATCAGATTAAATAACACAGCAAAATATTTGCCAGATTACTGGATTACTACTATAATCAGTCTGGATCAGTTAATGAGTTTGTGTACTTGGAGCGTTTCCTCCTCGGTTAAGTTTGTTTTCACACAGACAAACACAGTAACGATCCAAAATGTGCCCCAACAAATCACGTTCAATTTTCCAAAAAACAAAAAGTTCAATTTTCAGGTCAAATCACCTGTGAATTCTGTAAATTCTATGGATTCTGTGGTTTCTGTGGATTCTTTAGATTCTGTGAATTCTGTGAATTCTTTGAATTCTGTAAATTCTATGGATTCTGTGGATTCTATAGATTCTGTGAATTCTGTAAATTCTATGGATTCTGTGAATTCTGTAAATTCTATGGATTCTGTGGAGTCTGTGAATTCTGTAAATTCTATGGATTCTATGGATTTTGTGGATTCTATAGATTCTGTGAATTCTATAGATTCTATGAATTCTGTGGATTCTATAGATTCTGTGGATTCAATAGATTCTATGAATTCTGTGGATTCTATAGATTCTGTGGATTCTATAGATTCTGTGGATTCTGTGAATTCTGTGGATTCTATAGATTCTGTGGATTCTGTGGATTCTATAGATTCTGTGGATTCTATAGATTCTGTGGATTCTATAAATTCTATGGATTCTATGGATTCTGTGGATTCTGTGAATTCTGTAAATTCTATGGATTCTGTGGATTCTATAGATTCTGTGGATTCTATAAATTATGTGGATTCCATAGATTCTGTGGATTCTGTGAATTCTGTGGATTCTATAGATTCTGTGGATTCTGTGAATTCTGTGGATTCTATAGATTCTGTGGTTTCTGTAAATTCTATGGATTCTATGGATTCTGTGGATTCTATAGATTCTGTGGATTCTGTAAATTCTATGGATTCTGTGGATTCTATAGATTCTGTGGATTCTGTGAATTCTGTGAATTCTATGGATTCTGTGGATTCTGTGAATTCTATGGATTCTATGGATTCTGCGGATTCTATAGATTCTGTGGTTTCTAGGGATTCTGTGGATTCTATGGATTCTGTGGATTCTATAGGTTCTGTGGTTTCTATGGATTCTATAGATTCTGCGGTTTCTGTGAATTCTGCGGTTTCTGTGGTTTCTATGGATTCTGTGGATTCTATAGATTCTGTGGATTCTATAGATTCTGTGGTTTCTGTGAATTCTGTAAATTCTATGGATTCTGTGGATTCTATAGATTCTGTGGATTCTATAGATTCTGTGGATTCTGTGGATTCTATAGATTCTGTGGATTCTGTGAATTCTGTAAATTCTATGGATTCTATGGATTCTGTGGATTCTGTGAATTCTGTGGATTCTATAGATTCTGTGGATTCTATAGATTCTGTGGATTCTATAGATTCTGTAGTTTCTATGGATTCTGTGGATTCTGTGGTTTCAATGGATTCTGTGGTTTCTATGGATTCTGTGGATTCTATAGATTCTGTGGATTCTATAGATTCTGTGGATTCTGTGGATTCTATAGATTCTGTGGATTCTGTGAATTCTGTAAATTCTATGGATTCTATGGATTCTGTGGATTCTGTGAATTCTGTGGATTCTATAGATTCTGTGGATTCTATAGATTCTGTGGATTCTATAGATTCTGTAGTTTCTATGGATTCTGTGGATTCTATAGATTCTGTGGTTTCTATGGATTCTGTGGATTCTGTGGATTCTATAGATTCTGTGGTTTCTGTGGATTCTATAGATTCTGTGGTTTCTATGGATTCTGTGGATTCTGTGGATTCTATAGATTCTGTGGTTTCTGTGAATTCTGCGGTTTCTGTGGTTTCTGTGGATTTTGTGAATTCTGTGAATTCTGTAGATTCACAGAATCTAGATGTGGGTTTTAAACTCACGAAAAACAATGTAAAACAGACAACCAGCAGCAACAAGCATCTCTCTGGAGGAAAAATAAGAGACATTCAACAAATAACGTGTCTCTCGTAGCGAAACGGCCAGAACTAAAGTTCACAGTAATCAACAGCGATAATAAAGCAGCATCCATGAAGCGCCACATTTCCTTTCACAGGTATTGCCATGGAAACTGTATCATCTAACTCATGACATCCATTTGCCGGGATCCGGAGCGCATCCCCACCTCGGAGTCTGCTGTTTTCTCAGGTTGATCTCTTCGGTGGCTCATTAGCACTCACCATAACCTCTTGACCATAAAGTCGGGGTCTAATCCCAGAGCTTGGGACAAGCCCGCCTGCTTTGGGCCTAATAAAGGTTTAATCAGTGCCAGACACCTGCCAGCATTGTTCTGCTAAATCACATGACCCCCGCAAAACCCCTCCCTCTAGGGTGGGCCATTGCGTGGGAGGGGGGTCCCACGCAATGGCCCACATTCCCTACTCCCTGTCCCCAGCCCAGTCGGGCTAATCCTATTAGTCTATCTGGCCAACGCTGCTCAAAAACTGCTGATGTGCTACATAAACTCCACGTCTCTGGACCCGAATTGGGAATTTCGTCCATGGAACCACAAAGTTTCTCCAAAACAATGGAACAAAATGTTGCTGCCACTTCAGAAACTCTCTTAAGAAGCTGAAAGACACAAGTAGAAGTTACAGCGCGTCTAAGCTAACATGGAAAGACATTCATGTGACTAGTTGCACTATGTGAGTTACATGCAACATCATGTCCATGCACCCCAAAAGTTTCATAAAGCAATTTGAAATTGGCCATGAAAGTTGCATGCAACACATTCAGTTAGTACAGCATGGTTGTGTGGTTAAAGTTTTTTGATTGGACGCACCGATTCCAGATAACAACAGATTTTGTATCTGGAATATGTTCCTAAAAAAATGGTTGCAATGTTTTGCTGTGTCATGAAAGTTTAGACTATTTTCTGGAGCACACAGTTGTTTACTTGCTATGTAGTTGCTATGGTATCCCAGATGGTTACTCAGGTTACTAGGCCATTACTAGGGTGTTGTTGGGCGGTTACTATGGTAACCCAAGTATTGCTACGATGGTGCTAGGTAGTTGCTGTGGTATCCCAGATGATTTCTTGGGTGTTGCCTGGCAGTTACTAGGGTTTTGCTATGTTATCCCAGGTGGTTCCTAAAATGTTGCTAGGTGGTTGCTATGGTATCCCAGGCGGATGCTAAGATGTTGTTAGGTGGCTTCTATGGTAATCCAGGTGTTGCTTGGTAGTTGCTGTGGTATCCCAGATGGTTGCCTCGGTGTTGCTAGGCAGTTACTAGAGTGTTGCTATGGTGTCCCAGGTGGTTGCTAGGTAGTTGCTATGGTAACCCAAGTATTGCTACGGTGGTGCTAGGTAGTTGCTGTGGTATCCCAGATGATTGCTTGGGTGTTACTAGGCAGTTACTAGGGTGTTGCTATGGTATCCCAGGTGGTTCCTAAAATGTTGCTGAGGGTTGCTATGGTATCCCAAGCAGATGTCAAGATGTTGTTACTTGGCTTCTGTGGTAACCCAGGTGGTTGCTAGGTAGTTGATGTGGTATCCCAGGTGGCTGCTAGGTAATTGCCATGGTATGCCAGGTGGTTGCTAGGTAGTTGCTGTTGCTGTGGTATCCCAGGTGGTCGCTGGTGGTTGATACTTGGATATGGATCATTATGTAATAAATTCCATTTGCCCTGTCAGTCAAACAGCTCATAATAATTTTTTCTTTATGAATGCACAAAAGTTTTCTCACATGCAAATCATAATTAAATATCTCCTCTCCTGCTTAGCAACTGGGGCTGTGCACTGGCAAGAGCCGACGGTGAGAAAGGGCGCAGGGCCGTTAGCTGTGCAGTTGCAAAGGAGGTTGCATAAGTCTTCACTCTTGCAGTGCATGCGAAGAATGCAGCAAAGCTGTGCTTTTAGTAGCTTAAATTAGGCGACAGACAGAACTGAGCTTTAAGATCAAGCGCAGGGAAAGCTCAGCCTTATGACTGACGCTTACAAAGGGTACCAGAGCCTTTCAAACCAGCCCCTTCAGGGGGGATTTAGCCCAGAACGCTAAGCTGACAAATCTCACCATCTAAATATCTCGGGCTGGTTAGTAAGAAAGGCTCTTCTCAAGAGACTGAACCGACATCTCTTACCAGCAGTGTAGCGCTGGCTGGGTGCTGCTGTGTGTTCTTCAATATTATAGCGCTGTCCAATGAAAAACAAGGTAACTATACACAAGAAGACAAAAACCTTAACTTTCAACGTAAGTCAAGGGAACCAGAATTCCTTCTAAGCTATTCTGAAGCCTTTTCATTCGTCCATTCATCATGAACTTTGCATACAGTATAAAGAGCTGCTGTCATGTTTTAATGACAAAAATCAACAAAAATGGATTCAGTTTGTTTTTGTTTTTTTTTGGATACCTGTGTGTATACATGTGTGTATATATGTGTGTATAACCATGTGTATACTTGTGTATATCTGTGTGTATACTAGTGTGTATATCTGTGTGTATACCTGTGTATATGTGTGTGTATACCTGTGTGTATATGTGTGTATATGTGTGTGTATGCCTGTGTATACTTGTGTGTATATGTGTGTGTATATATGTGTGTATAACCATGTGTATACTTGTGTATATCTGTGTGTATGCCTGTGTGTATATCTTTGTGTATACTTGTGTGTATGTGTGTGTATATCTGTGTGTGTGTGTATATCTGTGTATGTGTGTGTATATGTATATGTGTGTATATGTGTGTGTATACCGTGTGTATATCTGTGTGTATATGTGTGTGAATATGTGTGTGTATGTCTGTGTGTATGTCTGTGTGTATACCTGTGTGTATATCTGTGTATATGTGTGTGTATATGTGTGTGTGTATACCTGTGTGTGTATACCTGTGTGTATGTGTGTGTATGTCTGTGTGTATACCTGTGTGTATATCTGTGTATATGTGTGTGTATATGTGTGTGTGTATACCTGTGTGTGTATACCTGTGTATATATTTGTGTGTATGTCTCTATGTATATGTGTGTGTATACCTGTGTGTATATCTTTGTGTATACTTGTGTGTATGTGTGTGTATCTGTGTGTATATCTGTGTGTATATCTGCGTATATGTGTGTGTGTATATCTGTGTATATGTGTGTGTATATATGTGTGTATATCTGTGTATGTGTGTATGTGTGTGTGTATACCTGTGTATATATCTGTGTGTATATCTGCGTATATGTGTGTGTATATATGTGTGTGTATATATCTGTGTATATGTGTGTGTATATATGTGTGTATATCTGTGTATGTGTGTATGTATACCTGTGATAAAGCGTGTTCCCCCAACCACAAAATGTGGCCAAGAAGACACCCTTTATGGGTAGAGTCGGGCGAATGGTCTGGAGCACCGGATAAAAACGGCAGAGAGGCAAAATTAGTCCATCACCTTTTATAGCCAGGCTCCTCCAAATACACACAACGCCAAAAAAGCGATAAAGATAAAGAAAAAAAAAGAAATAAACACACAAACAGAAAACAAACGGCCTCTCAGAGGTATAAGGCAACGACTATAACATCATAAGTTACAAAATTTTTCTACTAGCTTACACAGCATCATCTCTCACAGGCAGCTTAGCGAAGAGTCCCCTTTTCCTCCATCATTGGGGGGTATAAATACAGGTAGCCCCTCCCTGGCATATACCACCATCAATTACAGGTTAAAACCCCACACCCCAATCACTCACACAAAGCCCCAAAACCTCAACATAGCAATGTCACGGCACACGGTCCCATCACAAACAACGGCCGTCTCTGGAACAGACAGTCAACCTGCATACAATGATCAATACACATATTCTCCTTCAACTCTTCCTCCCCTCCCCGTCTACACAGGTCTCACCCACGTAAGTTAAATTCAGGAGCTACCCCACTGGTACTCTTTTGGAACCCTGAAGGTAAGTATCAACAGTGCCAATTTGAAAAAGTTAAGGACCTATGCCTGAGTAACCGGGTAATGGGTAGGGGTAACCTACATCATTACAATACCTGTGTGTATATCTGTGTGTATATCTGTGTGTATATCTGTGTATATGTGTGTGTGTATATATGTGTGTGTGTATATCTGTGTGTATGTCTGTGTGTATATGTGTGTGTATACCTCTTTATGATTAGAGTAATCTGTTATTATCTATCAAAGATGAAGAGGTGCTACATAAGGTTTAAGGCTTCTGATCAGGTAAGATCACATGACAGGTCTAGGATCTGTACTATTGGTAGGAATTTTATGTGTAAAATCCTCACAAATCCACCGCAAACATTAAACGAGAGTCATTAGGCAAATGTGTGTTGGCGTACTTGATTAAGTTTCTAAACCTCATTTGAAAAGCTCAAGGCCATGTGTTTGCGTTTATTGCTGTGAATGACTCTCTAATACAGATCAAAAGAAAAAAAAGATTATTTAAACATGCGCACGGATAAATGTAGCGTGTACCACAGACTCTAAACGCAGAAATAATTCTTCAACCTGGTCCCACCATTACATTACAGTTTAATATATTTTATTACTTTACTAATACACATTCATTGCAGTTATTAGTGACTGCACATTGGAAAGTAATGTACAACACTGCTGTTATCTGAGGGTACATTCTATTTTAGATTTTCTAACAAATTCCAGTATGCAGCTTTCTGATTGGACATAAGATTTTTGTACAATCACTGATTTTTCAATTATAGGAATGACAAAAATCCATTAAGCTTAAATCACACTATTACAAAATCATTGGTAACTCTGTTAACCATGCATAACAACCACCAGCCACCATCTACAAACCACCTGGGACACCATAGCAACTACCAACCTTCACCAGCAACCCCCAGCAACCACCTGGGATACCATAGCAATCACCAAAAACCACCTGCAACCAGCTGGGATACCATAGCAACCACCAACAATCACCAGCAACCAACTGGGATACCATAGCAACCACCAAAAAACACCAGCAACCACCTGGGATCCTATAGCAACTACCAATAACCACCAGCAACCAGCTGAGATACCACAGCAACTACCTAGAAACCAACTGGAATACCACCAACAACCACCTGAGATGCCATAGCAACCACCAACAACCACCAGCAACTACCAGCAACCAACTAGGATAACGTAGCATTCAACAAAAACCACCAGCAACCAGCTGGGATACCATAGTAACCACCAACAATCACCAGCAACCACCTGGGAAAACATAGCAACCACCAGCAACCAGCTGAGATACCACAGCAACTACATAGAAATCAACTGGGATACCACCAACAACCACCTGAGATGCCATAGCAACCACCAACAACCACCTGAGATACCATAGCAATCACCAGCAACCACCAGCAACTACCAGCAACCAACTAGGATAACGTAGCATTCAACAAAAACCACCAGCAACCAGCTGGGATACCATAGTAACCACCAACAATTACCAGCAACCACCTGGGAAACCATAGCAACCACCAGCAACCAGCTGAGATACCACAGCAACTACCTAGAAATCAACTGGAATACCTCCAACAACCACCTGAGATGCCATAGCAACCACCAACAACCACCTGAGATACCATAGCAATCACCAGCAACCACCAAAAACCACCAGCAACTACCAACAACCAACTAGGACACCAAAGCATTCACCGAAAACCACCAGCAACCACCTGGGATACCATAGCAACCACCAACAACCACCTGAGATACCATAGCAACCAGCCACTTGTGTGGCTTACAGTGAGTTCATGGTGACCAACAGAGCAGTATTAGGTCATTTATTTGCTTTTCTTGCATCACAGTGTCCTCCCTCGTTCCCTTTCCCAGCGGACCAAAGAGAGGAGTTGAACGGTACTGAAGTTGAACGGGTGGAGTTGTGGGGAGGAGTGGGGGTGGGGGGGGGGGGGGGGGTCATTACTCCTTACTGAAAGCTGTGAAGAAGCTACGTGAGTGAATGATCTGCTGAAACCAAACAACGCTCCTGAAGCAAAAACATTTTACTTTCAATTACTTTTCAAAGTCAATGGAACCAGATTTGTTTCCAACCTCTCTTGGAGCATTTCTATTGGTCCACTCATCACAAAGTTTTCATACAATGTAAACAGCAACTGCTGAGTTCAAAGGATGTACGTGTACGACCCATTAAGACAGCGAAGCGGAGACCAGAGTGGCAGAGCCATGGGTGAGGAATTTCAGGAATTCCCCCTGTACACACTTTCCGCTCTATCAGCCTCCTCCTCCTCCTCCTCCCTGCCTTCCCGTCCCCCTGCTTATCTCCCCCTATCCATCCATCTCTCGCGCTCTAATCGCTGTAATGGGTGGCTGCACCCACTCGGTTCCTCTCCGCTCTCTGTGGTCCTCATGGGGATGAGGGGGCAAAGACACACACACACACACAGACCTGCCATGACCACCACAGCGTCCTTCCCTACTCATGCCAGCACACACAGCTTTCTAATACGAGCCAAGTGTTCGTTTTTATTCCTGCCTGAAGTTAAATTAGAGCTTTTCTGTGGCCTGTATGTACAATAAACAATCATATTTCATACTTATTTTCCAGCCTCCCGTTATTATACTATAAAGATACTATTTTCATTACTGCACCTTTAATATACAGAAATTGTATATACACCACCGTGTAAACATCTGAGGACCTAAGCTGACTGTCTAAAAGCCTTTATCTGATCAATAAGTGTATGTTCACCACTAGATCTGTTTAGAACTGATGTAAATAATCATACATACAATACAAAGTAACATGAATATGTTATTGTGAGAGAAGTAGATCAGATCTTGATCCAGTTTGAAGATCAAAGTTAGGTTCCAGATTTCTCCTGGACGCCCCAGACATTGTATGAATGTGTTCAGTTCCTTTAGCAGTAATCTTGATTTAGCTTAATGAAGTACTGAGCAGTCAAAGCAGGTATTAGATGAGAACTGATAATCATACTGGGTTGTTTATAGAAGGAGATAAATAAATAAACATACTGATGTATGTAAAAGCACTAATTATTGTATTAATACTGTTTAATATTTAATAATAAAGTGTTTACTGAGTAAATAAAAGCTTCCTGTCTGGAAATAATAGCTTTTTATATTTAATATTGTGCCCAAGTGCCTCAAACTATTGAACAGCACTAAATATATATTTACTTTCAATGTAAGTCAATGGAACCAGAATTTTTTCCAAGCTATTTTGGAGCACTTCTATTGGTCCATTCATCATGAAATTTTCATGAAATGTAAACAACCATTGGTGTGTTTAAATGATGTAGAAAACTCAAAATCAGCGACGATATATATATATATATATATATATATATATATATATATATATATATATATATATATATATATATATATATATATATATATATATATATTCAACCCATTTGCTTCAGAGAATTCGCAGTAACAACACTCCCTATCGCTTCAACATGAATGGGCAGCTAATGTAATGCAGACTGAATGGCCAGTCGTATGCAAAAGTGATGATTGGTTGTGACATCACAACCACAATCAATTTAACTTGGGTTGCCATTGGGCCTCATTCGCCAACCCACAGTTTTCACAAACACTCCATCTGGCATTTTTTGGGATTTGGAGAGCCTGTGCAAACGCTTCTCCTCCCAACGTAGGCGTGAACTACAGCCGTGATATTCGATTATCAGTCACACCAGCACATCAAAGCCAAGCCTGTGCAAATGTCCTGGAATATCGAATGCTGCCCCCTCCCCCCATACTCCCCCCTTTCTTTCTGCCCTGCCCTTATTTCTCCATCCATAAATGCCGTCGTTCGGCTCGACTGACCAGCGGCCTGGCTCCGTCCTCTGGGACAGTGTCCTGGCTGATAGGATCATCCGAGGAGGAAAGGAAACGAGAGGGAAGTGCATTTCCCTCCGGACCGCCGGGATTCTTCTCCGCTCGGCATCCTGCGTGTTCTGTGCATTACTGAACGCCACAGCTGACCACCTTCGCCCGCCTTAGGAGAGGAGAGCAGCTTGTGTCCTGTTGCTTCTTCCTGTCTGCAGGTCCACTCCAGTCCAGGAAGCCCATGGAGCGTTTACGCACAGACAACACACGTCCAGTACTTTCCGCTGAGCCTAAATGTAGTTGAGGAGTCAAGATATCGTCGCTGTCTAAAGTAAAGCAGGCATCTCCAGAAACGTTCCTGACTTTATGTTCCAAGTGACTCTGGAGCATTTCTATTGGTCCATTCATCCCGAGACTTTCACAGGATGTAAAGAACAGAGTGAAGAGCAAACAAGGCTGCTTTAATAATTATATATCAAATCAGGTCTAATATACAGTCAGTGCAGCACCATCTACTATCTACTGTCTCTACTGAAGCTTAATGGTGAGATCAGGCAAAACGGGAACCTGCAGCTGCGGCGGTGGCGGTGGCTGCGGTGGTGGCTGCGGTGGTGGCTGCGGTGGTGGCTGCGGCTACGGCTGTGGCTGCTGTGGTCATCCACTAAGAGCCTCAGCAGCTATGATTATGCTGACCACATCTGTTAGCTTTCACAATCTTATATTTACGTTGCAGTCATTGCAATTACTGGTCCTCTAATCGGCTGCCTGTTCTTAAACAATCTGTTCTAGATAGTTCTTGGCACTAGATAGCATTAACAGCCAAGGTAACATATTAATGAAGATGTCATGTTCTAGACGGTTATCAGAGTTTAGCATTAGCTCACTCCAACAGCGGAGTTAATACATTAATGGAGATGTAATGTTCTAGATAGGCCTTGGAGTACATAACTAGCTAACCCTAACTGCCAAGGTGATGTATTAATGATTTCTTTGAGTTTAGCACTAGCTAACACTAACAGCTGAGGTAATACATTAACAGAGATGGAATGTTCTAGGTAGGCCTTGGAGTATAGCAGTGGCTATCGCTAACAGATGAGGTAATATATTAATGAAGATGTAATGTTCTAGATAGGACTTGGAGTTTAGTACTAGCTATCACTAACGGCCGAGATCATATATTAACAGAGATATAATGTTCTAGACAGACCTTGGAGTACATAACTAGCTAACCCTAACTGCCGAGGTGATATATTAATAAACATTTAACGTTCTAGACATTTCTTTGAGTTTAGCACAAGCTAACACTAACAGATGAGGTAATAAATTAACAGAGATGGAATGTTCTAGATAAGTCTTGGAGTATAGCACTGGCTATCGCTAACAGATGAGGTAATGTATTAACAGAGATGGAATGTTCTAGATAAGTCTTGGAGTATAGCACTGGATATCGCTAACAGATGAGGTAAAATATTAATGAAGATGTAGTGTTCTAGATAGGTCTTGGAGTTTAACACTAGCTAACACAAATGGCGAGGTCATATATTAACAGAGATGTAATGTTCTAGATAAGTCTTGGAGTATAGCACTGGCTATCGCTAACAAATGAGGTAAAATATTAATGAAGATTTAATGTTCTAGACAGACCTTGGAGTATATAACTAGCTAGCCCTAACTGCCGAGGTGATACATTAATGAACATGTAACGTTCTAGACATTTCTTTGAGTTTAGCACTAGCTAACACTAACAGCTGAGGTAATACATTAACAGAGATGTAATGTTCTAGGTAGGCCTTGGAGTATAGCACTGGCTATCGCTAACAGATGAGGTAATGTTTTAACGAAGATGTAATGTTCTAGGTGGGTCTTGGCATTTAGCACTAGCTATCACTAACAGATAAGGTAATGTATTAATGAAGATATAATGTTCTAGATAGGTATTGAAGTTTAGCACTAGCTATCACTAACAGCTTAGGTAATACATTAACAGAGATGGAATGTTCTAGGTAGGCCTTGGAGTATAGCACTGGCTATCGCTTACAGATGAGGTAATATATTAATAAAGATGTAATGTTCTAGATAGGTCTTGGAGTTTAACACTAGCTAACACTAACGGCCGAGGTCATATATTAACAGAGATGTAATGTTCTAGATAAGTCTTGGAGTTTAGCACTAGCTATCACTAACAGATGAGGTAATATATTAATGAAGATGTAATGTTCTAGATAGTTTATATTTATATTCCAATCATTGCATTTACTGGTCCTTTAATCGACTGCCTGTTCTTAAATGATCTAACCGGGAGCAGCACCTTCAACATGAATGATGACAGGTTAGAATACAGCGTCGGGGCAGCAGTGCTACTGTTTTACTGATGACTCCTCCTACAGTGACTCACTATCGCCTCCTGAGGTGCGGAGTGGTATTACAACATATGACAGACATTAACCAGACATCATTTACACAGTCAACACTGATATTTCTTCACCTTTGGTTGAGAATGGTAGTTAATTTTGGAATGCTTTAAACTAAAAAATTACATATTGCTCCTTTAAATGTTAGCACGATGCTATCTGTTAAGGTATAAGCTTTATTTTTCTTATCCATCAGCCCGTGTTCACACCTAGTACATACACTTCTGCAGGTACTTGAGATGAACACAATTATTTTTATGCTTAACGTAGCCGTTAGCTTTTACAATCTTATATTCATGTTGGAACAAATAACACATGAATGGATGCGTATTCATATCATGAGTTTGGGCAGAAACATGTCACTCTCACTCTCCCAGCTCTCTGAACTGTCACGAGTCAGAGCGAGGCAGACAGAAACCCAGAGAGACAGAGGAGGAGTGTAAAGGAAGAGGAATGTGCGTACGCGCTTGCCTTATTGTTTCCACGCTTCTGGCCTTTCCAAGATAAGGCAGTGGGAAAAGCTTCCCAGATAAGAAGCCAAGGACATTCCCAGATGTTGGCTGTTTGGCAGGACAGCGGCTCTTTAACCCTGCAGCCCCTCGATAAGGCAGCAGAGAGCCCGGCCGCAGGCCTCGCTGCCCACGCGTGAGCGATGCCGAGCTGGAGCAGAGGTCATGACGCGGGACAGCTGATCTGTTTTGCTGCGTCCATCGCGCTGACATGACCCCGATTTGCGCGGGTGATGGACGACGGCTCTGACGTGGACATAATCACTCCCATCGGGGAGGAAACGAGGTGCCCGTGTCACTCAAACATTTATGAGGTGTGCATTTCAGGAACACCTTGACCTGTTAGCTTTTAGCAGAGCTCCTGTAAGTCACACTGCATCCTTTAAACAGGACAGTGAACCAACAATGCAAGAATGCTCTAGTGTTCTAGATAGTTCTTGGCATTTAGCACTAGCTAATGCTAACAGATGAGCGAATATATTAATGAATATGTAGTGCTCTAGATAGTTCTGGGAGTTTAGCACTAGCTAATGCTAAGGTATGAGGGAATATATTAATGAAGATGCAGTGTTCTAGATAGTTCTTGGAGTTTAGCACTAGCTAATGCTAATATATGAGGGAGTATATTAATGAAGATGTAGTGTTCTAGATAGTTCTTGGCATTTAGCACTAGCTAATGCTAACAGATGAGCGAGTATATTAATTAATATGTAGTGCTCTAGATAGTTCTGTGAGTTTAGCATTAGCTAATGCTAATATATGAGGGAGTATATTAATGAAGATGTAGTGTTCTAGATAGTTCTTGGCATTTAGCACTAGCTAATGCTAACAGATGAGCGAGTATATTAATTAATATGTAGTGCTCTAGATAGTTCTGGGAGTTTAGCACTAGCTAATGCTAATATATGAGGGAGTATATTAATGAAGATGTAGTGTTCTAGATAGTTCTTGGCATTTAGCACTAGCTAATGCTAACAGATGAGCGAGTATATTAATTAATATGTAGTGCTCTAGATAGTTCTGGGAGTTTAGCACTAGCTAATGCTAATATATGAGGGAGTATATTAATGAAGATGTAGTGTTCTAGATAGTTCTGGGAGTTTAGCACTAGCTAATGCTAATGTATGAGGGAATATATTAATGAAGATGCAGTGTTCTAGATAGTTCTTGGAGATTAGCACTAGCTAACGCTATCAGATGAGGGAGTATATTAATGAAATGCAGTGTTCTAGATAGTTCTTGGAGATTAGCACTAGCTAACGCTATCAGATGAGGGAGTATATTAATGAAATGCAGTGTTCTAGATAGTTCTTGGAGATTAGCACTAACTAACGCTAACAGATTAGGGAGTATATTAATAAAATGCAGTGTACTAGATAGTTCTTGGAGTTTAGCACTAGTTTAAGCTAACAGATGAGGGAGTATATTAATGAAGATGCAGTGTTCTAGGTAGTTCTTGGAGTTCAGCACTAGTTTAAGCTAACAGATGAGGGAGTATATTAAAGAAGATGTAGTGTTCTAGATAGTTTTTGGAGTTAAGCACTAGCTAACGCTAACAAATGAGAGAGTATATTAATGAATATGTAGTGTTCTAGATAGTTATTGGAGTTAAGCACTATCTAACGCTAACAGATGAGAGAGTATATTAATGAATATGTAGTGTTCTAGATAGTTATTGGAGTTTAGCACTAGCTATCACTAACAGATGAGATAGTATATTAATAAAGATGTAATGTGCTAGCTGGTTCCTGAGATTTAGTACTAGCTATCACTAACAGATGAGGTAATATAATGATAAAGATATAATGTTCTAGATAGTTATTGGCGTTTAGCACTAGCTCACGCTAACAGCTGAGGTAATACATTAACAGTGTTCTAGATAGTTCTATTAAGTAGTTGAATGTCTGTGAGATGAACATGGTCTGATCAGCAGGTAAATCAGGTGAGAGTAATGAGAGAATGTGTACTGTCATCAGGACACGCCCCCATTTTTATGGTATATGGTATGTATGTCGACAACAGTTAAGTCCCGCCCACTTGCACTGAGGTTAAAAGTAATGTGTTTTAGCCTGGACAGCTTATGAATGAGGCAATACAGGACAGCCAATCAGAACCAACGTATTTACATATCTCAGTCTTAAAGGCACAGTAACAATAACAACATGTTTCATTGTAAGGGATCAAGAGAGGCTAAAAAATAATAATAATAATCATAATTGGACTAATATATATATATATTTATATATATATATATATATATATATATATATATATATATATATATATATATATATATATATATATATATATATATACACACCACTATATGAACAGGTTTGTCAATGCTTACAATAGCATTGCACCCTTGTGCTGCTTGTTAATGTTGGAGTGGAGCTGAAAATGGATTACAACACTGCCATCTAGTGGTCAGAGGTTTAAACACAACACACACGGATTCACTGTCTGCCAGGAATCTGTGTATCAATACAGTTTTTTTGAGAATCAATACAGTATCACCAAACATAATATCCCGATATTCGATATTTTCACTATTTTCTTACACCCCTAATATATATATATATATATATATATATATATATATATATATATATATATACAAACAATAATCTATAACAGTGGCATATGAACCACATCTTCAACAAAAGCATCTTGTCCACCTACAACCACACGGAATATCTGTGTCAGGAAGCCAGCGTGTGGCTAAGTGTCCAGATATTTTTGTCAGAAAGACAATGTCTGGCTAATGTGGTCACATGTTGCGCATCATGCTCGCTTGCCCATGTGAAAAGGTCCCGCTGTCCTTTGCCCCCGCATCGGCCCCCTTCGGCCCTTAACCACATAACAAACACGCTCTCGAGCTCAACCCTGACACTGAAGAAGTTGTCAGCAACATATGTCACTGCGTTACCACTTGACCCCCAACCCCCCAACCCCCCAACCGCCGGCTCCCTTTCCCAAATTCCTATTGGACGAACCAGCAGGGAATTGTCCCCTTAAACAAAGCGGACGCTGGGGGTGCCTTCTTAAGGACTTTGGCCAGCATTCCAATCACAATGGTCCGCGGAGATGGAGTCTTCTAATGACCCGCCACTTCTAAACATTTACCATTCCACAGAAAGGGGCATGCTCTCCCCACAAACGGACCCCTTTTACGGCCAGAGCTGGGTTAAGAGACTTGGTCCATTGTTTACAACTGAATTTCAATGGACAGGACGGCCACATGACTCCAAGTCTCCAAGTTACAATCAGCCCAAACAGATGACCAGATCGTTTAACCAGACGAATAAAAACCCCAACCAGAACAAAACAGTCGCAGCAACTTCGGAGCTCAGACCACCCAAAGCACGGCGTGAGTATCCTGAACCACACGGTCCATCCAGCTCGGCACAGTCAGCCAGTGTCACTCCATAGCGGCGTGCTGCCTCGAGTGGAAAGTTCCAGTCTCGTCATTCTGACACTCTCATTGTGCACAAAGTCGGCTTTCCTCTGACACGCCGAGCCGCCGGCGCTCCGGTGAAGCACAGAGCCACAGTTAGGAAGCTCTGTCTGCTCCTGCTCAGCCCACGCAGCTGTAGAGCTCAATGGGAGAATCAAAAAAACGTATGGAATTGCTCAGCGTCTTACCTTATCCTGACAGGAGGGAGGAGATCAGGGACGCAGTGCACACGGCATGGTGTCTGGCAGCGCTGTATCCTTTGGATCCTGAGATTTTAGAACATAAAAGTTGGAGGAGTCTGAGGAGCCTCTCCTGTCGCTCACACTGCTGCGTCAAGTGCATGTACAGCTCAACATGTACACAGAGAGAGAGAGAGAGAGAGAGAGAGAGAGAGAGAGCGAGAGAGAGAGCGAGGGGGGGCAGGGGGAGGGGGAGGAGTGAGGGGGAGAGAAAGAAAGAAAATGACAGATAACAGGAGAGAGGCAGGGAGAGAGAGAGAGAGGGAGCATAAGACATTCTGGAAGACGAAGGAGAGCAGGAGAGAGAAAAGGTATGACAAAACAAGAAGGAAGAAGTGAAAGACTGTAGGAGGAATGAAAAAACAGAGGGAGAAAAAGAAAAGAGAAAAAGAAGTAAGAGGCAAGAAGGAAAGAGAGAATGGATGGAGAAAGAAGAGAGAAAGGGGGGTAGAGAGAGAAAGAAGCAAAATATAGGAACAGAATTAGAAAAAGAAGAGAGAGAAAAAAAGAAGTGACAAAAGAAAGAGAAGCAAAGGAGAAAATGAGAGAAAGAGAGGATGGCAAAAAAGAGTACGAACCAAAAGAGAGAAAGAGAGTTAGAGAGATAGAGGTAGAAAGAGAGGGGAAAAGAGAGGTAGAGAGAGACAGACAGGTTGAGAGAGGGGTGTAGAGAGAGAGAGAGAAAGAGAGAGAGGAGTAGAGACAAGGAGAGGGAGAGAGAGATGTAGAGAGAGAGAAGTGTAGAGAGAGAGAGAGAAAGAGGTGTAGAGAGATAGAGAGAGAGGTGTAGAGAGAGAGAGAGGTGTAGAGAGAGAGAGAGAGGTGTAGAGAGAGAGAGGTGTAGAGAAAGAGGTGTAGAGAGATAGAGAGGTGTAGAGAGAGAGAGAGAGGTGTAGAGAGAGAGAGGTAGAGAGAGAGAGAGAGAGAGGTGTAGAGAGAGAGATAGAGAGAGAGAGGTGTAGAGAGAGAGAGAGAGAGAGAGAGAGAGAGAGAGAGAGAGAGAGAGGTGTAGAGAGAGAGAGAGAGAGAGAGAGGTAGAGAGAGAGAGGTGTAGAGGTAGAGAGAGAGAGGTGTAGAGAGAGAGAGAGAGAGAGAGGTGTAGAGAGAGAGGTGTAGAGAGAGAGAGAGGTGTAGAGAGAGAGGTGTAGAGAGAGAGAGAGAGAGGTAGAGAGAGGGATGTAGAGAGAGAGGTACAGAGAGAGAGATGTAGAGAGAGAGAGAGAGAGGTAGAGAGAGAGAGGTAGAGAGAGAGAGGTAGAGAGAGAGAGGTAGGTAGAGAGAGAGAGAGAGAGAGAGAGGTAGAGAGAGAGAGGTAGGTAGAGAGAGAGAGAGAGAGAGAGAGAGAGAGAGAGAGAGAGAGAGAGAGAGAGAGAGAGAGAGACTGTTATACAGAGGTTAGAGAGAGAGAGAGAGAGAGAGAGAGAGAGAGAGGTAGAGAGAGAGAGGTAGGTAGAGAGAGAGAGAGAGAGAGGTAGAGAGAGAGAGAGAGAGAGAGAGAGGTAGAGAGAGAAGAGAGAGAGAGAGAGAGAGAGAGAGAGAGAGAGAGAGAGAGAGAGAGAGAGAGGTAGAGAGAGAGAGGTAGGTAGAGAGAGAGAGAGAGAGAGGGAGAGAGAGAGAGAGAGGTAGAGAGAGAGAGGTAGAGAGAGAGAGGTAGAGAGAGAGAGGTAGAGAGAGAGAGGTAGAGAGAGAGAGAGAGGTAGGTAGAGAGAGGGAGAGAGAGAGAGAGAGAGAGAGAGAGGTAGGTAGAGAGAGGGAGAGAGAGAGAGAGAGAGAGAGAGAGGTAGAGAGAGAGAGGTAGGTAGAGAGAGAGAGAGAGAGGGAGAGAGAGAGAGAGAGGTAGAGAGAGAGAGGTAGAGAGAGAGAGGTAGAGAGAGGTGTAGTGAATGCTATGTTATCGTGGGTCTAGTCTAGAATCAGGTTCTGATGGTCTCCAGTGTTACTGTATTAAATGTTAGAGCTTTAGTGCCGGAGCTGCTGCGTCCTCAGTGCGCAGTTCACCTGCTGTGAGATGAAGACAGGCTGCGTTAGTGGCGGCAAAGCTGTTTCTCTGGGGAGCTTTAATCGCTCCTGTCGCTCCAGCAAACAGACACCTACAGCCGGAGAGTCCGATCTGTCGGTCTGACCACGACCCCACTGCCCGTTTAGCGCTGGAGACCCAGAATCAGCAGGAAAACAAACAACCCCCCCAAAAGAGCTCACTGCTTACCTACACGACTCGGGGCTCCTCCTGCGGGCTCAGCTCGCCTCTCCGGGGCGGAACGGAGCGCGCGCGCGCGCGTGTGTGTGCGTGCGTGCGTGCGTTTGTGTATGTGTGCGCGCGAGCGTGTGTCACCGTACAGACGCCGCGCACATGTTTCCCGTTGCGGTGTGAGAGAGTGACTTAGCCTGGTTCCAGTGCCTCGACCCCGGCCACGGTCAGCAAGTCCCCCCTGGGGGAGCTGCCGGACTATCCGGAAAGCTCCGCCCCCATCAAATACCCAATACGACCCCCAACACCGAAGCGGGCAACAGGCTAGCAGCCCCCGATCCGGCTCACTGATCCTGAGCAGAACATGCTGGACATCACCGGAGAGCTGCGTGTCACCTAAAGCCCGGTGCTCTCCCTGGACGGTGCACGAGCGCGGAATTTTAATGAGCGCATATTGCTGCACCAGCAGGCTCTGCCTTTTTCTCTTGCTGTTGGGTCTTGACTCAGATTAGAGGCACGGTTTACAAGAGCTCCAGCAGATTAGCATTAATTGTCCTGTTAGGAAAACTATCCTGGAGGTCAGCTGGAGCAGAGCAGGTCCATCCAGCACAACCAGGAGCTGAAGGACAATCCCAGCATGTTCCTCACTGATTCATTCCAACTCACACACAAACAGACTCTCATACACACATTATACAAAGAACACACACACACACACACATCATACACACACACACATCATACACAGGACTCTCTCTCTCTCTCACACACACACACACATCATACACAGGACTCTCTCTCTCTCACACACACACACACACACACATCATACACAGGACTCTCTCTCTCTCTCACACACACACACACACACACACACACACACATCATACACAGGACTCTCTCTCTCTCTCTCACACACACACACACACACATCATACACAGGACTCTCTCTCTCTCTCACACACACACACACATCATACACAGGACTCTCTCTCTCTCACACACACACACACACACATCATACACAGGACTCTCTCTCTCACACACACACACACACATCATACACACACACACATCATACACAGGACTCTCTCTCTCTCTCACACACACACACACACACACATCATACACAGGACTCTCTCTCTCTCACACACACACACACATCATACACAGGACTCTCTCTCTCTCTCTCTCACACACACACACACACACACACATCATACACAGGACTCTCTCTCTCTCTCACACACACACCACACACACACCACCACACACACACATCATACACAGGACTCTCTCTCTCTCTCTCTCACACACACACACATCATACACAGGACTCTCTCTCTCTCTCACACACACACACACATCATACACAGGACTCTCTCTCTCTCTCTCTCACACACACACACACACGTCATACACAGGACTCTCTCTCTCACACACACACACACACACACCATACACAGGACACACACATACACATCATACACAGGACTCACACATACACATCATACACAGGACTCACACATACACATCATACACAGGACTCACACACACACATCATACACAGGACTCACACATACACATCATACACAGGACTCACACACACACACACACACATCATACACAGGACTCTCTCTCTCTCTCACACACACACACACACCACACACATACACACACACACACACATCATACACAGGACTC
>CM038727.1:5944563-6072063 GCA_021613375.1 Megaleporinus macrocephalus | reverse complement strand
TCTCTCTCTCTCTCTCACACACACACACACACACACACACTCACCATACAAATGACTCACACACACACACACATCATACACAGAACTCCTGCTCAGCTGCACTAGCTGCACTTTCATTTACTTCATCCGCACTGCTCACTTCTGTCTGTCTGGACTAAGCATTCGAGGCCCGTCGCACCAACAGGAGTCCCATTTTCTCTTTTACTTTTTTTAACCTTAATATTAGGGTCGGCGCTAGGAGGGGGCTGAGGGGGGCATTTCCCTGCCAGATTTTGTCTTTGCCCCACCAATCGCAATACAAGCAATGGCTATTATCTCTAAACCAATCACAAAAAGGCATTTTGCTGTGCAGTGTGTGTGTGTGTGTGTGTGTGTGTATGAAGGTGTTGTACTGTAATAAACTGAGTACAGCTTTGTGAACAGTGTCAGGAGACCATACAGTACTATGGTGAGTAAAGCTATGGTGATATATGAAGCATTCAATAAAGACAATATCAAAATATAATAATAAAGATTAATATTTCTTGATTTTTAGAAATAAACTTGCCTCAAAAGGGCCAAAAAAGTCCAGAGATGAGACAGAAATACTATTATCACCAAAGATTTAGTGGCTGTATGAGCTCACAATTCATATTCTTTTTTTATTACTCATTTTACCAAGAAATCAAGCATAAATACACAATAAAGAATGATAATTAGAATCTGAAAGACTAGAAAATCAAATCAAATTTATTTGTATTTACAGGAATTTAGTGATAAGAAAAGTTCAATTGAGCATAAATAAGCCTAAGAAGAAGGAAATAGAACATAACATAGAAGGAAATCATAAGCCATAGGCGACAGTGGCGAGGACAAACTGGCGAGGAACCAAGACTCACAAGGGGGGGTGGCCCATCCTCCTCTGATCAAACTACTCAAACAGTACTGATATACTGACTGTACCACCTTATACTTCTGTTCAGCTGCTCAGGTGGGCTTATATAATCATAATATGATATAACTAAGATTAATTATAGTAGAGATGAAGAACAGTTAGAATATTGATGACAGTTAATGAAGGTAGAAAGTGAGTGGAAACTAATTAGAGTCCATATTAATTTCAATATAGTCTATAATGGAGGTTAGGCAGCTAGTCTGAAGCTAGGTAGGTGGTAAGAAAAGTGATAGTAGTAACAATAATATTAGTGAAAATAAAATATTAACACAAAAATATGAACACAATTACATTTAACTATGTCTTGAGATCTATCCGAATGCTCAGCCCAGCGTAACAATGGCTGATGTGGTAAAGTGGTGCTCAAAGGTACACCATAGGCTCTCATTGCAGTCTGCAGAATTTGCGTAGACCATTGTCATCAAAAAATATCATTGAAAGTATAAATACCTTGAGAGGACCATGCATAGCAAGAAAAGGTCCAACCACCAGTTAGCAAGTGATAATTATGCCATAGAGGAGACTACCATCATTTCTATTCATATTAAATACTTTGGCAGTAAAGAGATCTGTGGCTGTAGCCCAATGGCCAAACCCTCAACACACCCCTGGACCAGCTCCAGGTCTGGAGTCAGCATGTTGTCACTGCCCAAAGAAAAACATGCATCTCAATTTTGGTTGGTTTTTAGTTTTCTACATCATTGTGTGAACATTATACAAAGAATGGACCAATAGAAACGCTCCAAAATAGCTTTAAAATTCTGGTTCCATAGACTTTCAAGCAAGACTGCTTTCCGACTGCTAACCAACCATTGACCGACCAAGCTGTACCCATACATCGCTCCTGGTCATCGCTGAAGTCTCCAGACTCTTGACTTCTGAATTGAAATTCTAACAGTGACTCACTTTGGTGCCACACACGAGGTGATAAAGAGGAGATGTTACGTGACAGACCATTTGGACATTTCCAACCAGGACTGTTATGATGGAATGCTCAAAGAAGTGAGAATTCCAGTTTGGAAAGTCATGGGTCAAGGGTCTATTAGATACAGCTAAATACTAATTTTCCTTCTAAAACATGGTTTGTTGTTATAGACGCTCGTAATTGTGTGTCTGATTCCAATCTGCAGTGTATCTGGCGCAGAGGTGTCAAGTAGAAATACTTAAATACTTACTTAAGTAGAATTTTTGGTTATTTATACTATACTGGAGTAATTACTTTACATCTGACTCCTCCTTACTCCTTACATTTACACTCCATTATCTGTACTTTCTACTCCTTACATTTACACTCCATTATCAGTACTTTCTACTCCTTACATTTACACTCCATTATCAGTACTTTCTACTCCTTACATTTACACTCCATTATCTGTACTTTCTACTCCTTACATTTACACTCCATTATCTGTACTTTCTACTCCTTACATTTACACTCCATTATCAGTACTTTCTACTCCTTACATTTACACTCCATTATCTGTACTTTCTACTCCTTACATTTACACTCCATTATCAGTACTTTCTACTCCTTACATTTACACTCCATTATCAGTACTTTCTACTCCTTACATTTACACTCCATTATCAGTACTTTCTACTCCTTACATTTACACTCCATTATCAGTACTTACTACTCCTTACATTTACACTCCATTATCAGTACTTTCTACTCCTTACATTTACACTCCATTATCAGTACTTTCTACTCCTTACATTTACACTCCATTATCAGTACTTTCTACTCCTTACATTTACACTCCATTATCAGTACTTTCTACTCCTTACATTTACACTCCATTATCAGTACTTTCTACTCCTTACATTTACACTCCATTATCTGTACTTTCTACTCCTTACATTTACACACCATTATCTGTACTTTCTACTCCTTACATTTACACACCATTATCTGTACTTTCTACTCCTTACATTTACACTCCATTATCAGTACTTTCTACTCCTTACATTTACACTCCATTATCAGTACTTTCTACTCCTTACATTTACACTCCATTATCAGTACTTTCTACTCCTTACATTTACACTCCATTATCAGTACTTTCTACTCCTTACATTTACACTCCATTATCTGTACTTTCTACTCCTTACATTTACACACCATTATCTGTACTTTCTACTCCTTACATTTACACTCCATTATCTGCACTTTCTACTCCTTACATTTACACTCCATTATCTGCACTTTCTACTCCTTACATTTACACTTCATTATCTGTACTTTCTACTCCTTACATTTACACTCTATTATCTGCACTTTCTACTCCTTACATTTACACTCCATTATCTGCACTTTCTACTCCTTACATTTACACTTCATTATCTGTACTTTCTACTCCTTACATTTACACTCCATTATCTGTACTTTCTACGCCTTACATTTACACCCCATTATCAGTACTTTCTACTCCTTACATTTACACTCCATTATCTGTACTTTCTACTCCTTACATTTACACTCCATTATCTGTACTTTCTACGCCTTACATTTACACCCCATTATCAGTACCTTCTACTCCTTACATTTACACACCATTATCAGTACTTTATACTCCTTACATTTACACTCCATTATCAGTACCTTCTACTCCTTACATTTACACTCCATTATCAGTACTTTCTACTACTTACATTTACACTCCATTATCAGTACTTTCTACTCCTTATATTTACACTCCATTATCAGTACTTTCTACTCCTTACATTTATACTCCATTATCAGTACTTTCTACTCCTTACATTTACACTCCATTATCAGTACTTTCTACTCCTTACATTTATACTCCATTATCAGTACTTTCTACTCCTTACATTTACACTCCATTATCAGTACTTTCTACTCCTTACATTTACACTCCATTATCTGTACTTTCTACTCCTTACATTTACACTCAATTATCAGTACTTTCTACTCCTTACATTTACACTCTATTATCAGTACTTTCTACTCCTTACATTTACACTCCATTATCTGTACTTTCTACTCCTTACATTTACACACCATTATCAGTACTTTATACTCCTTACATTTACACTCCATTATCAGTACCTTCTACTCCTTACATTTACACTCCATTATCAGTACTTTCTACTACTTACATTTACACTCCATTATCAGTACTTTCTACTCCTTATATTTACACTCCATTATCAGTACTTTCTACTCCTTACATTTATACTCCATTATCAGTACTTTCTACTCCTTACATTTACACTCCATTATCAGTACTTTCTACTCCTTACATTTATACTCCATTATCAGTACTTTCTACTCCTTACATTTATACTCCATTATCAGTACTTTCTACTCCTTACATTTACACTCCATTATCAGTACTTTCTACTCCTTCTATTTTAAACATAGTCTCGTTACTCCTGTTTAATTTCAGCTTGTTTTCATTCATGTACATTTACATTCCAGTAAAGATTATTGATAACATGTCTTTGAAGTTTGACTTCATTACAATACTTATAGACAACTAGTCATCATATCTTCTGCTCCATGAAACACATGTTAATGTTCAGTAGTAACAGATATGCTTCTTTAATATATTTACATTGTACTAAACTACATTCATGTTTAATGGGCGTATATGGGCTGAAACAGGAAGCCTAGCGCATCCCAAATTTATCAACATTCACATTTTAATATAACATTATAGTCATTATGGCTTTTAGAAGAATGGGGTTTTGGGGAGGTGGGCTAGTGCGGTATAGACCCCTGTGGTGCAGTCTAAGCTTTTTTTTTTTTTTTTACTTTTACTTTTATACTTTAAGTAGTTCTGAAAGCAGTGCTTTTACACTTTTACTGGAGTAAAAAGCTTCAGTTGATACTTCAGCTTCTACAGAAGTATTTTAAACCCTAGTATCTATACTTCTACCTGAGTACTGAATCTGAATACGTTTGACACCTTTGATATGGAGGGATTTATGCCGGACAGGTAGATACAAGTGGCTCAACTGCGTCACACCAAATCTCCCCCCAACACATTCCTCAAAGTTGGCAGCCCTGCGGTGCCGTTCATCACAGTACAGCCTTGATTCTGAAAAGTGGTGCACTATTGACTTTTGAGACAGCAAAAGTAGAGTGAGCGCTGTTCTAGCTCTTTGCCATACTTGTGCTGGTTCTGTCATACATGCTGTTTTTCTTGGGGGAATGAATGGGTGGTCTCTGACTTTGGCACAGTTGGCTGAAAAATGATGGCTTTGTCCTTTAAGAGTCTCAACATTTCTATAAGTAACTAACTGGAAATATAGGCTGTGTCTCAAATCCTAGTGAGTGTCTAAGTAGGCTGTCTAGGTAGCAGCTGTGTAAGTATCAGCGTTCTCTCCTCATCTCTCCTCATAAAACAGATTACTGAGACGCTCTAGTTAGAGAGAGACTGCGTCACGGCTTGTTCCCGCCCACTGCAGCACACCACCGGTGGTTTAGCTGGTTGCTAAGCTACCAACCGGCATCCAAAACAATAGCCCGAGGTGTAAAAATCCTCTAGCATAAATGCTAATGTCTGGAGTATAAAGTGTAAATGGTGAAGGACTCGTTACAGAGTTGATAATAAAATACTGTTTTGTGTGATTATATGACCAGAAACACATTAAAACTCCAGAGAGAATCAAAATAACTCACATTTTAAAACCACTTCACTGCTCCTAGATTAGCCTGTGTTGCATCATGGGATTGTCTTAGCGGCTGAGGAAGCGTTCAATACTTTCTTAAAATCTGGTCTAAATAAGGTTCCTCAGTAGACAGCATGTTTAAGGTATGTAAGAATTGGGACAGTCTACATGTCGGGAGCGCATACTATGACGTCAAATGCTGCCTATGTAGGAGCTCACTAAGATTTGAGACACAGCCATAAGTAATGTTGAAACCTTCTATTATATCCCGGAGGGCATCTTTCAAACCCCTCTGCACTGGTGTGGCAGGTTCGCAGGCTCTGAGCTCTGAACTGGAGACACTGGACTGTAATCTGCTGGCATTCAAACAGCAATTTAACACCACTTCTCAGCTCTGCTTCTGACAGGGCTTAAGCCACAGACGCGGTAAACCACTTAGGTCCCCATATGGGCTGCCAGACCTTGTACCGTGGTCTTCGCAGGCAAACCCGTCACTGGCACAAAGGATGTGGGCAAACAGGCCGGCAGACAAACTCTGTGAGGTAAGCCAGTCTGCGGTGAGCAAACGAAACCTGTTTGTTTAGGAGAGCGGGAAGGAGAATGTTAATGAAGGAAAGGATTTCAGGCCCAGGTGTGGAAAGAACGTTCAGTATCCGCCTGAACTGGTTATGAAGAGACGGTCAGACTTGGCAGTGCAGCTTTGAAAACAGTGTTTGTGTTTTTTGGAGCTTCACTATGAAATCCCTTAATGCACTCTAATGTCTGGGGAGCCAAAAAGCAATGGCTGGTTAATCCGTGTTCCAGGCTATTCCACAGGAAACTCCAAACACAATATTAGGTAATGCCGAGCAGCTCGCTGTACACAAACCATACATACAGTCACTGTACCTTCAAAATCAAAACTTTACAGGAGTGGCCAACAACCTACTTTACTTGCAATGTAAGTCAATGGAACCAGATTACTAAAACGTTTCTCTGGTAGCGTATCTAAAACGTTTGACTGGTAGCGTATCTAAAACGTTTGACTGGTAGTGTATCTAAAACGTTTGACTGGTAGCGTATCTAAAACGTTTGACTGGTAGTGTATCTAAAACGTTTGACTGGTAGTGTATCTAAAGCGTTTGGCTGGTAGTGTACTAAAACGTTTGACTGGTAGTGCATCTAAAACGTTTGACTGGTAGCGTATCTAAAACGTTTGACTGGTAGCGTATCTAAAACGTTTGACTGGTAGCGTATCTAAAATGTTTGACTGGTAGTGTATCTAAAACGTTTGTCTGGTAGTGTACTAAAACGTTTGACTGGTAGCGTATCTAAAACGTTTGACTGGTAGTGTATCTAAAACGTTTGACTGGTAGTGTATCTAAAACGTTTGACTGGTAGCGTATCTAAAACGTTTGACTGGTAGCGTATCTAAAACGTTTGACTGGTAGTGTATCTAAAACGTTTGACTGGTAGCGTATCTAAAACGTTTGACTGGTAGTGTATCTAAAACGTTTGACTGGTAGCGTATCTAAAACGTTTGACTGGTAGCGTATCTAAAACGTTTGACTGGTAGTGATCTAAAACGTTTGTCTGGTAGTGTAACTAAAACGTTTGACTGGTAGTGTATCTAAAACGTTTGACTGGTAGTGTATCTAAAACGTTTGACTGGTAGTGTACCTAAAACGTTTGTCTGGTAGTGTATCTAAAACGTTTGGCTGGTAGTGTATCTAAAACGTTTGACTGGTAGTGTATCTAAAACGTTTGTCTGGTAGTGTATCTAAAACGTTTGACTGGTAGTGTATCTAAAACGTTTGACTGGTAGTGTATCTAAAACGTTTGACTGGTAGTGTATCTAAAACGTTTGACTGGTAGTGTATCTAAAACGTTTGACTGGTAGTGTACTAAAACGTTTGACTGGCAGCAGAGCCCAGAGGACGACAGCAAACACGGACGCTGTGAGGACACCTAAAAGGCGGCCAAGTAAGGACAATAGAGTCAGACACAGTCCTCCAGTAATGACACGAGCAGACACAGAAGTTGAATGAAACGACTAAGGAGGCATGAAGAAGGCCTGCCTACATGAGCCCCAAGGACTCTGCTGAGACTCTTCCCAGGTTCTGTGAGGTCACCTGGTGTTTTTATATAGGCTAGCATTTTAATCAAACTTCTTCAACAAGAACAAACTCTTTAACAAGCCAACGAGGCATCACGGCTCTCTGTACTGTCCGTGCACGGCTATGCATCATAAAACACTGACTTTTCTTCCGAAGCCAGAGTACAGCCTTAGTAATTAAATGATTCCAGAAGCAGATGTATTTAAAAGGTGAAGCATGACACCGGGGTCAAACCAGCCCCCCGGTCATCACCTTGAACAAACGCAATTACTCTCGAGCAGCAGCTGGAGCGACAGGGCAAATCACCGAACATGCCACCAGTCAGCGAGGACACGGAATACATTTTCTGGACTTGCTTACCAGGAACTACAGAAATCCTACAAGCCTGACCGATTCTCTGACATAGCTTTGCGTACCAGCTTAACCCCAGTGCCGTCGTTGCTATAGGACCACGTTAACATGTTATAGTACATGGGGTCTTTATATTCCAAAACATAGTTACATCATTAGTTCTAGTTACGTTTAAATGATCCAATGAAGGAAACTTGGTTGCATCCATCTGGGAGCAGTGCCTTGCCCAGGGGCACAACCATGAACACCCAGTCAGCCCTGGGATTTAAACCATAGCCTTCTGTTTGCTGACACACAGAACAGAGTGTCATATATTCAAACACCCAAATAGTATCTGCTCTGTGGTGGTCCTGTGGGGGTCTTGACCACTGAAGAGCAGGGTAATGAAGTATACAGAGAATCAGATGAACTACAGTCTCTAAGAGCAGATTCAAGGAGGAGCACTTAAATGTCAGCCAGGCAGAATTGCTCCTACTTAAGTTGGCACAGTGCTCCCTCTTGTGGATATGCAGTGGTAATACAAGCATTAAAAAGCACCCATGCTTGAAGTCCATCAGCCCATTATCCTCCACTTTATCCTGCTAGTCAGGGTAATGGGGCAAGGATGGAGCCAATCCCAGTGTCATTGGTCGAAGGTGGGGCCACATGGTGTTTGGACTGTGGAAGGAAACCGGAGTACCCGGAGGAACCCACTCAAACACGGAGAGAACATACACACTCCACACAGAACCACCCGGACCGGGAATCCAACCCAGATCATCTTACTGTGAGAAGACAGTACTGACCACTACACCACCATACTGACCACTACACCACCATACTAACCATTACACCACCATACTAACCACTACACCACCATACTAACCACTACACCACCATACTGACCACTACACCACCATACTAACCACTACACCACCGTACTAACCACTACACCACCGTACTAACCACTACACCACCGTACTAACCACTACACCACCGTACTGACCACTACACCACCATACTAACCACTACACCACCATACTAACCACTACACCACCATACTAACCACTACACCACCGTACTAACCACTACACCACCATACTAACCACTACACCACCGTACTGACCACTACACCACCATACTGACCACTACACCACCGTACTGACCACTACACCACCATACTAACCACTACACCACCGTACTGACCACTACACCACCACACTAACCACTACACCACCATACTGACCACTACACCACCATACTAACCACTACACCACCGTACTAACCACTACACCACCTTACTAACCACTACACCACCGTACTGACCACTACACCACCATACTAACCACTACACCACCATACTAACCACTACACCACCGTACTAACAACTACACCACCGTACTAACCACTACACCACCATACTAACCACTACACCACTGTACTGACCACTACACCACCATACTAACCACTACACCACCATACTAACCACTACACCACCGTACTGACCACTACACCACCGTACTGACCACTACACCACCGTACTGACCACTACACCACCGTACTAACCACTACACCACCGTACTAACCACTACACCACCGTACTAACCACTACACCACCATACTAACCACTACACCATTGTACTAACCACTACACCACCATACTAACCACTACACCACCGTACTGACCACTACACCACCATACTAACCACTACACCACCGTACTGACCACTACACCACCGTACTGACCACTACACCACCGTACTAACCACTACACCACCGTACTAACCACTACACCACCGTACTGACCACTACACCACCGTACTGACCACTACACCACCGTACTGACCACTACACCACCGTACTAACCACTACACCACCGTACTGACCACTACACCACCATCCTAACCACTACACCTCTACATTTAACCCATCTGTTCAGTGAAATACCCACATTTACACACACTAGTGAACATACACACTAGGGGGCAGTGGGCACACATGCCCGGAGCGATGGGCAGCCCTATCCACGGTGCCCGGGGAGCAGTTGGGGTTAGGTGTCTTGCTCAAGGGCACTTCAGTCATAGCCTGCTGGTCCCGAGGATCAAACCCAGAACTTCCATTGGCTGTTCAAACAGAAGACTCTCTCATGGTCTTTGAATGTAGACTGAAGACCACCCTCTCTTTGTGCACTGTTATGGGCATGAATTTCCTTGTGTATTTGCGTGTTCCTTCTGTGCTTCTGTCCACTGTTTAGTGTCCAGTTCGCAATTCCTGTGGCGACCTTCTAGTCACAAGACCCGATCCCTAACCTTCAGGCCACAACTGCCCAGGTGTAGCTATGCACACACAGCCAACGTACCGCTTTTCACAGTTTTTTCCTCCGCGGCTCACAAGGAATCATGGGATAGCATAATGTGCTGTGGCTGCATCATTGCAGTACGTCATCCAGAGACTTTTTCGTGTACTGCTCGACGAAAACTGGGTATTCAGACACCATAGTCATCCTCACGTACTGCTTTTGTGTACTGTTTAGTATAGAAGTACTTGATTTCAGGTGCCCTGCTAGACCGGGTCGGAACGAGCAATTATAGGCACAAATCCACTGAATCACTGGAATTAATAACAACTGCACTTGGGCAGGAACGCTGGTTAAGCATTACACTTATACAGTATGTAGTCTTGTATAGAGATGGACAGATCAGCGTTTTTGAGGCCGATTCCGATCGTCATTCACCTTTCAGCGCGATTGGCCGATAGCCGATACTGATAGAGGGCGGGGCTATATGCCACGGCAGGGCTACATGTAGTTATTAGCGCAAGCAAGTCATGAAACATGATCTAAACTGGTTTATTACCATTTTTAACGAGCTCATATGAAACAGTATAATATTTTAAACAAAATTAACAGTAAATAAACAAAGTAAATCAAACAAATATCCCCAAAACTGTAATAATTACATTTAGACCCTTAATTTAAAACTAAAAAAGATAATTAAATAAATACAGTGAAAACTGCAGTCATTAAACACAGACTCTTATTTTAAACTAAATCTGTAATCATTAAATGTAGAATATTGAATTGCTGCTGCTGTTCTGTTTGTACCGGTCAGATCTGGTCTGTATGGTGTTCTGGGTTATTTGTTTTGTGTTAGCTGTGTGTGCTAGCTCTGCTGTTTACTGGTACTCACTGTATTCAGTTGTGTTCAGTGCTGTATCAGATTAGTAGAGTTAAATATCTTTGTCTTGGTTCTCCAACGAGACACTGATTTTACTAAATTTAAAAACGTCCTGGATGAGTCTGCGTCACATACAGTAAACACTGCCAGACGGATGACATGCTTTCTATCAGCGCATACTGTTCTTGCGAGGCCGCTGCTTTAGTCTGTGTAAAACGAAAGGGTATGTATTTCCACCTAGAGGTTCAGATAGGAATTGCAGGGAGCTGGCTGGAGGGGGTTCTCCTCTTCCTGGATGAAACACTAGCTGGAAATACAGAAATTAGTCTCATTTGTTTAACGCACTCGATCGGCTAAATGAGAAATATCGGCCGATCATATATTTTGATTAAAAATCAGCCAATACAGATACATAGCCGATCGATCCTTCCATCTCTAGTTTTGTATTTTATCTTCTTATCTTCTTTCTATGTGTCGCACTTGTATTGTATCAAACCTGTATGTTATTCTCTTCTCTCCAGGTATCAGCACTGGCCCTCGTTTCTGGCAGTGCTTGAGCGCAAGTGTAATTTGTACCAGCTAGAGATACATACTCTGACCGAGTATCCAGTCGCTCTGGATAAGAGCCTCTGCTGAACGCCCTAAATATACAGGTGAACGTAGTGGCCCAACACCAAACGTGACATCACAAGGCCGCTTCAGGCTTAGCTCAAAAAGGACGAGACCTAGGACTGAATAAACAAATAAGCCAGGTCGACATTTTAGCGCCATTGCATTTATTTTTAATAAACAAAACAAGCATATTATTTAGTTCCTATCTACACATATTAATACTTAATAAAACGTTTATAATTCACATTAGAGTCATTTCATTAACGGCTCAGATATGCTGAGGCTCGTTTCACCTAACCCTGCTCTTCTTTAGGCTGGACGCATCTCCTGAGGCTTTGCGCTTGCGGGACGGGGTAGTCTGCCCTCTGTCCAAGCCCTCGGGAAGGCCGCTCGGGGCTGCTGAGGGTAGATAGTATGCGTCCATTGGGGGTGAAGGGTCCTGTGAAGATATAAACAAAAACAAAAGGTTACCATTCACAGCAATTATGGAATGGATTTCTGCTGCTGATTAGTTGTTTATGAATTTTATTATTTGGGTGACTTGTACTGATGTGTAACCAGGACTGGACGTGTCTAACACACAACTGATAATCAGCCTATTTGTTGTTGCAGCTTTATGTTGTAAACAAGAGTCAAGTAAGTTCACCATCACTGCAACTGTACTACATGTAGCACTTCACCCACCATATAGGAGCACTTACACTTACAGACTGTAGTTCATCTGATTTGCAGCATACATTGTTTACCCTGTTCTTTAACGATCAGGACCCCCACAAGACCACCACAGAGCAGGTACTATTAGGGAGGTGAGTCATTCTCAGCACTGCAGTGACACTGACATGGTGGTGGTGTGTTAGTAGAGTGTGTTGTGCTGGTTTGAGTGGATCAGACACAGCAGTGCTGCTGCTGGAGTGTTTAAACACCTCCTCAGTGTCACTGCTGGACTGAGAATCGTCCACCAACCAAAACTATCCAGACAGCAGTGTCCTGTGGGCGGCGTCCTGTGTCCACTGATGAAGAACTAGAGGAACACAAACTGTGCAGCAGCAGATGAGCTACTGTCTCTGACTTTACATCTACAAGGTGGACCAGCAAGTAGTAGGAGTGTCTAATAGAGTGGACAGTGAGTGGACACTCCACTCCACTGATCCACTCACACCAGCACAACACAAACTAACACACCACCACCCTAATAGTACCTAATCTGTGGTGGGGGGGCTTAATCATTAAAGAACAGAGTAATAAAGTCTACAGAGAATCAGATGAACTACAGTCTGTAAGTGGAGCTCCTGTATGGTTAGTGGAGTATGTTTAAATACAAGGAGGTGGTTTTAAATGTTAAGGCTGATCGGTTGAACTTGTGACTTTGGCTGACAGAAGTAACAGAAATGTGCTAGGTGGTGGTGGCGGTGGTGTTAGTGTGTGTTGTGCTGGTGTGAGTGGATCAGACACATTATGAAACATTATTGGTAATCGGTAATGTTTCATGCACTGGCAAGAAGTATAGAAGTCCTGCGGATGGCCTCGGTTTCTGACCTGCATGAGATAATCAGCGATGTATTCCGGTCTGAGGCATTTGACTCCGTAGGCCGCAGCCTCGGCCACATCGACTCTCGTATCATTTGGACCCAGCCGGCTGAAATCTGCGAAAAGGTGAGTGGTGTCCTTATACAGAGACGGAGACGGGCCCGGCAACACCTGCACATATTGAGAAAAGGAGCAGGTTAGACTTCAGGAGGACAAATAAGAAGTACTTATGTAAAGATTAAATTATAGCATATTTGATCATTTTTATCCTCAATAGGCTGCATGTCTAGCAGAGACAGGGTGAGAAACTGAGACCCTGTTCACAATTGATTGTAATAAATGTCTGAAGTGATCCTGGTGGACAGCAAATCATACAGTAGTTTACATCTGGAGCTTCTCTTTTTCTCAAAAGTGTCTCCCGTGACTACATACAATCAGCTTCTATGACTGGAGAAAGTATTAGGGGATACAATACGTATCGTGATACAGCGGTCACGATTCAATATATTGTGATATATTGCGATACTGCAAGCAAAGTAATTTATTGAGATGTTTCAAGTCCTACTATTAAAACACACCACTGTATGAACAGGTTTTCCAATGCTTACAATAGCACTGCGCCCTTGTGCTGCTTGTTAATGTTGGAGTGGAGCTAAAAATGGATTACAACACTGCCATCTAGTGGTCAGAGGCTTAAACACAACACACACTGATTCACTCTCTGCCAGGGATCTGTGTATCAATACTGTGTTTTTGAGAAACGATACAGTATCACTAAACATAATATCCCGATATTCGATACTTCAATATTTTCTTACACCCCTAGAACATATGGTGCATAAATGGTGCACACTACTTATGTCATTCGCTCACGTAAACGTGAGGCGGTTAGAGCATCAGACTGCTAATCAAATGGGAGAGGGTGCATAAAAAAAAAATAAAAACTTTAGCTGGTTTAAGGCAGTTCTGTGCTGCTGAAGATGTGGTCATATGTCTCCATGTACCATTCACACCTTAGTGCTGTCCAGCTTTTATTAGATCACCTAAGCTGTGTGTTGATGGCAGGTGAAAATGGGACATACCCTCGCTCCTCCAGACTGCAACAACCTCCTGAAACCTGCGTCTCGGGCGTGGTCTATATTCAGCATCACTGTCCAGCCACCAAAAGCACCCTAACAGAAAGACAGACAGACAGACAGTAAATCTTGTACCTGTTTTGAAGTGTTGGAGTGAAAAGGAAGAAAAGAGTGAAGTTCGTACGTCTTTGTTCATGCGCCCTTGTAAAGATTTTCTCCATCGCAGGGCAGCAAGCGCCAGCCTCTTTTGCTGGGAGGTTATGGTGGGAACTGCATCCAGAATAGAGCGGCTACCCCATTCGAAATTCTCCTCCTAAGAGACGAAGCTTCAGTGAGTCACAAGATACACTCGAGAACAGACACTGTGCTCTCCAGGCTATACCAGAACACTCACTGGTAAGAAGTGTCCCTCCGCGCGGCAGGCCTCCAGGTATGAGCGGTGAAGGATCCACTTGCCTGCAGCCATGGCAGCCAGGTACTTCTCATTCCTCAGAGGAAAACCCACGATGATGTGAGAACAGCTGGGGTCAAAGCACTGCTTCTCAAGCACGATACCACCTGCACACACGTGTATACAGCATTTACTTGATGAACTCAGTCACTCAAAGTTTCCAAATACTCCAGCTTCAATGTCTAAAACCACTCTGGAAGGGAAACAACAGCTTACTTGTATGCAAATGTAAATTTTAACTGAATTTAAAGGCTCTTTTCGTTCTACATTCAAATTATTAGTACTTAACAAAAGCCGAAATGACCAGCTCATTAGTTTGTGCTCCGCTGAAGACTTACATGTTGTCCCTGTTCATCAAGTCACATTATTTTAAGAGAAAGAACAAATGATACTTGTGTACATAATTATTTTACACCAAAGATTTTATTTAAAATGTTTATATGTGGTGTTGATGCACATTTGAGCGCATGATACAACCGTTTTCTAATGTAGAAGCTGGAGTGACTGAAGAATTAGGAACGCCTGAATCTTCAAGAACAAAGCACATTCTCTGAACTGGTTACAACAATACTAACTAGAGATGGACCGATCAGCATTTTTGAGGTTGATTCCGTTCGCCGATCACCTTTCAGCACGATCGACCGATAGCCGATACCGATCGAGGGCGGGGCTATATGCCACAGCAGGGCTACATGTAGTTATTAGCGCAAGCAAGTCATGAAACATGGTCTAAACGGGTTTATTAACATTTTTAACGAGCTCATATGAAACAGTATAATATATTAACTAAATTAGAAGCTGGTCTAAATTAGAAGTTGGTCTATGTGGGAGTAAACTGCTTGATAAGCTCCAGAAGAGCCACATCTGAAAAGTATCTCTACTAGGAACAGCAGAGCGTGGATCCAGGTGGAACATTAAGCAGCAGAATGAACGTCTTCTACAGCCGAGAAGAGCTGCTTATCTAGAACTATAAACTCAATCACTCTGGCTGTGGTTCTTTAGCTCCCTGGCTGTTTCTGCTGCTGTTCTGTTGGTACCGGTCAGATCTGGTCTGTAGGTGTTCTGGGTTGTTTGTTTTGTGTTAGCTGTGTGTGCTAGCTCTGCTGTTTACTGATACTCACTGTATTCAGCTGTGTGGTGTCTCTGAAGTGTGTATCTGATTAGTAGTGTTAATAGCTTTGTCTTGGTTTCCGTGAGAGACGCTGATGTTACTAATTTTATAGATGTTACAAACTGTCCTGGATGAGTCTGAGTCACATACGCTAACAAACTGCCAGACAGATGATGTTTTCTTTCCGCTCATGCGGTGAACGGTATGTATTTCCACCTAGTGGTTCAGATAGGAATTGAAGGGACCTGGCCGGAGGGGGTTTTAAGGACATCTCCTCTTACTGGATGAAACGCTAGCTGGAAATACAGAAACTTAGCTCATTTGTTTAACGCCATCGATTGGCTCTCTTGATCTTCCATCTCTAATACTAACCCAACTCCTCTATGAGGTGGCTGTAGTCAATACGCTCCTGTGGGCTGAGGGAGGACAGCTGAAAGCGAGGAGGCTCCTCCTTCTCCTTTTCGGTCTCCACTTCTTCAGGCTGGATAAAAAAAATAAATAAATAAAATAATATAAGTCAGTCAGTGTAACAACTGGCCAGTCATTTCCAGTTACAGCAGGTGAGCAAGTGAACTGAGACCACAGATATTTCCAGTGTTGAATAGGTTTTTAGCAAACAAATTGATGAAAAGATGTTGGTGAAAATGGTTTGCGAGCCTCTGTCTGCTGTCAGGTCAAGGCTGGAGGAGCTTCCTGGTCAAGTTTCATGTTAGTAGTTAACATTTGACACTGTTTTTTGTAGCTGTTGTTTTAAATATATTACCAGTGCACAGTCACGGCACCCACCGACGAACTGTTCGCAGTGTATCACACGCTCTGAGTGTGAAGTCAGCTTTTATTTCCTGGGTTTCCCTGTTCCACCTTTCATACGGCAGCAAGTAGAAGAATGGTGGATAACTGCTGCACTACGTAAGGAGGAACAGAAAAACTGGTGAATAAAAAGCTGACCTTAATGTGCGATTAGTAGGAGTAAGTATTGTATTGTGTACAGTTGATCTTTGGGTGATAGATTTAAAGCCTAACGTTACATTAACATTAACGTTTGTTGCTGGTTAATCCACAGGACAGTAAAAGAAACCAAACCACAGACATTGTGGAGCTCCTGGGTATTGAGGTCAACCAACAAACAACTTCTGTATGTTTTCGTTTGTTGCGGAGAAGGACGTCGGGAAGGTAGTTCTTATATCAGCTGCCTGGACAGCAGCTGATCTTTCAGTTTAGTTACAAACCTCTCCTCCGAACATCAGGATCACATGCAGCTGTGTTGCGATTTCGTGTTTGTGTCTTTCTCTCGTAATATCATCTAAACCAGCGCAGTATGAGCTCCTCATCTCCACCTCCTTTTTTCTGTTTTCGTACTTACTGCCTCCATGTGCATTTCAAAAACTATATAATCAAGAATCTAAAAAGCACATGAAGCGGTTAACCACTCTGTAAGCCATGAGTGCGTAAGAGTTCATTACCTGTGGCTCAGGTGGCACTGCGGGTTTGGAGATAGGGAAAGCAATACTGGGGGCCTCAGGGGTTTTGGGGACCCGCTGGTCGATGTTAAGCCTCGGAGGGGTCACTTTCTGTCTCATCTGCTCCTCTATCACGTCACAGGCAGCTGAGGTGAACATGGTGAGCAACAATACAGTCATTTCTTCTATTACTGGAAAATTCCAGACCAACCTATCAAATCTCATACATCAGTCACATTAGGCCCACAGGGTAAGGACATAACCTGCAACGTCCAGTGAAGCCATTGAATATAAACATAGGAAGAGCTACATTCTTTATTAAAACAGTGTGTATCTGACTGGATGGGCCGTGTTTAGACTTTCTTTAGACTCCTCTTACCCATCTCTACCAGTTCAGAGTCAGTCATGGAGTATTTGGCATGTTGGGGTTCATCGGTATGAGGTGGGGGCAAGATGGTGAGGGGGTCTGAGTGTTGAGAAGGGCTGCCGGGCCACTGCAAGTTATCTGCCAGCTTTGCTCTCTCTTCTCTCGCCGTGGGGTCGTCCCATACGATCTGTTCGCTCTGAGACGCCTCTGTGTTTATGTCCATCGCAACCTGACGTGACTTTCTGCACAAACACAGTTAAAAAAATCTAAGATAATTTTTAAGGAAAACTTAACACACAAGGACTACAACTCATTGATGCCCTTATGAAGCATTCTTTCATGGTTTCTTGCTATTGTAGCCATCGGTTCATTACTTTTGACATCAGATGCACTAATACTGTCTTAAAAGCTGTCCCACAATGGCAGCTCTGATTCTTCTCTCCATTTCAGTGTCGTGTCTGAAGTCAGTCACATGCTTGTGAGTACCGTAAAGCCTCCAGCGTCTGGCTACGTCTGCCCACTCGGCCCAGGCTCTCTGGAGTGTTGGGGGAATCCAGCCCCGCTGAACCCACTCGGGCCAGTCTAGAGGAGGCTCGCCGGCCACTGCTCAGCTTAGTGGCGGACATAATCTCCTGCAACTGCCTTTGAAGGTTCTCCCTCATCTCCAGAGTCTCTGACAGATCTGACGGAGAAAGAGACTAAACGGTAAATTTTAAAGGGAAAACATGCAGCAATGTTGGGAATTATTGAGTAAGAGGAAAGACTGTATATCTTAAAGATCTAATTCGATTTTTTAAAAAATCAAGACAAATACCTTAAGTAGAGATGGAAGGATCGATCGGCTATTTATCGGTATCGGCCAATTTTTAATCAAAATCTGTGATCGGCCGATATTTCTCCAGGTAAGCCGATCCCGAGAGCCGATTGATGGCGTTAAACAAATGAGCCTAATTTCTGTATTTCCAGCTAGTGTTTCATCCAGGAAAAGAACAACCCCCTCTGGTCAGCTCCCTGCAATTCCTATCTGAACCACTAGGTGGAAACACACACACCCTGATATGGCCGGTACGAACAGAACAGCAGCAGCAATTCAAGATCTATATTTAATGATTACAGATTTAGTTTAAAATAACAGAGTCTCAGTTTAATGACAGCAGTTTTTACTGTATTTATTTTATTTTAAATTAAGGGTCTAAATGTAATGATTAGTTTTGGGGATATTTGTTTGATTTACTTTGTTTATTTACTGTTAATTTAGTTAAGAATATTATGCTGTTTCATATGAGCTTGTAAAAATGGTAATAAACAGTTTAGACCATGTTTCATGACTTGCTTGCGCTAATAACAACATGTAGCCCTGCTGTGGCATATAGCCCCGCCCTCTATACGTATCGGTGGTAAAAGGTGATCGGCGATTGGAATCGGCCTCAAAAACGCTGATCGGTCCATCTCTGACCTTAAGTAACCTTATCTTCTTTTATCTTTTAAAAAATACCAGCTGACAGTGTGTCAATCTTCCATGGCACACAAACCAGTAAAAAAAAAAAAAAAAAACCCACTTAAAAAAAAATAAATAAAATAAAAGCTAACTCCATTTGTCTTATTTTTTTTTTTTTTTTGGATTAAGGTTTTGTTCTGACAACACTGAAATAGAAAATATATTAAAAATATCACAGTCTAGCACAGGAACCAAACAAAAGTTCAAAAAGTTCAGCTGAAAGCATCACAGGTTCAGCTCTCACCAGTCTGCAGGACATTTATACCAACAATGGGAAGAAAGGAGCTTTCGAGATCCTAGTCATCAAAACAACAGTCTGTTTGCAATCACTGGATGAAAGTGAAATCAGAGTAGAACACATAGAACTTGGAGTGGACACCATTTACCCCCTTTACCATGCATACATGACATGTTCTATGTTTAAAAAAACAAATAAACACTATTACTGCAAAACCCCTGCACACCTTTTACTGTCTACTGCAGATGTTCTAAGCCTGAATTGTAGTTTGCCCATGCACCCAACGCACCAATCAGGGCAGTCGTGGGCTGGAGGTAAGGGGAACCGGTCTGGCGAGCAGAAGGCTCGAACCATGGACGATCAGGACATGACTGCAGCGGCCTTGAGCAAGACACCTAACCCCCACAACTGCAGGTACACTGTGGATATGGCTGCCCACCACTCCGGGTAGCTGTGCTCACTGCCCCCTAGTGTGCATATGCATGTTTGTGTGTGTGTGTGTGTTTCAAAAAGCAGAGGTAAAATAGGCAAAGTGGCAAAAGGTTCTAAATTCTAATCAGCTCATGGACAAACCCTTCATGACTTGAACTGCATACGTAGAGTACAATGTGAAGGACATCCAGGTACAGTGTCCAAAACCTGTCCTGCGTTTGTAATGCAGTCTGTCTATTCTCTGCTTGTTTGTTTTCAATATTGCTAAATATGGTTTCATAATTGTACAAGATCAGAACTAGTCATCAGGCACTTTCCTATGTGTAACGCAACACAACTCTTGCACATGACACATTTATAAACTTGTATACAAAAACAATGCTGAGCATGCATCAGGACGCACCTCTCCTCTCAGTGCTGCTCGGCTCTTTCATTCTCTCCGGCTCCACCAAACTCCTCCGCTGTGGGGTGGACATACTGTCCTCTGGACCCTTCTGCAGAAGAAAGCCATCAAAGAGTGACATCATAAACCCTTATTAATGGCTACTAGTAGATGTGTGTGTGTGTATATATATATATATATATATATATATATATATATATATATATATATATATATATATATATATATATATATATATATATAAGAAATGGAAGGATTGATCAGCTATGTATCAGTATCGACCGATTTTTAATCAAAATATGTGATCGGCCGATATTTCTCCAATTTAGCTGATCCCTAGAGCCGATCATTGGCGTTAAACAAATGAGCCTAATTTCTGTATATCCAGCTAGAGTTTTGTTGAACCCCCCCGGCCAGGTCCCTGCAATTCCTATCTGAACCACTAGGTGGAAATACATACCCTTTCATTTTCCACAGACTGACTGAAGCCTCATGAGAACAGTTTGTGTTCACGGCATGTGCTGATAGAAAGCATGTCGTCCGTCTGGCAGTGTTTACCGTATGTGACGCAGGCTCCTCCAGGATGTTTTATAAAATTAGTAACAGTGTGTCTCATTGGGGAACCAAGACAAAGATATTTAACTCTACTAATCTGATACAGCACTGAACACAGCTGAATACAGTGAGTATCAGTAAACAGCAGAGCTAGCACACACAGCTAACACAAAACAAACAACCCAGAACACCTACAGACCAGATCTGACCGGTACAAACAGAACAGCAGCAGCAATTCAATATTCTACATTTAATGATTACAGATTTAGTTTAAAATAACAGAGTCTGAGTTTAATGACTGCAGTTTTTACTGTATTTATTTAATTATCTTTTTTAGTTTTAAATTAAGGGTCTAAATGTAATAATTACAGTATTGGTGATACTTGCTTGATTTGCTTTGTTTATTTACTGTTAATTTAGTTAAAAATATGATGCTGTTTCACATGAGCTTGTTAAAAATGGTAATAAACCAGTTTAGATCATGTTTCATGACTTGCTTGCGCTAATAACTACATGTCGCCCTGCCGTGGCATATAGCCCCGCCCTCGATCGGTATCGGCTATTGGCTGATCGTGCTAAAAGGTGATCGGAATCGGCCTCAAAAAAACGGTCATCTGTCCATCTCTATTATATATATATATATATATATATATATATATACATATATATATAAAAACACAAGGAACCTACCCAGGTGTCCTCTTGCTCGGTGACAGCTTGGAGTTTGGTGTGCGAGATGGAGGGAGGAGGGGACCTCTGAGTGGTGTCTGTCACCTGACTCAGAGTCAGACTCATTTTGGGGTTAAAGGTGAAAGGATAAAGTGACTCGGATACACGCTTCTGCTCCTCTGCACACTAAAGAGACCCGGAGAAAGTACAAAACAATCCAATAACAGTAACAGACCAAAACCAAAGATTTTCCTAAAACAGATCATTGAAAGTTAAACAAGTTGATTTTATTTCCTCCTTCCTCTGAAGTGAACTTCTCGGTATGTATATGGGTGTATTTGTGGGAACATACCGCCTGTAGCCAGTGCTGCGACACTATGTGCAGGCCTCTCTCCTTGACTGCCCTGTACTCCTTGGTGTTGTCCCCCACTTTGCCCTGGTAGATGTAGTGAGTGACCGATTCATCACAAGACCACCTGCAATACGGAGAGTGCAGGTTATAAATCACAAAAACTAAATTTACACTAAATTTACATTAAATTTACATTCAAAACAGGCCAAAACTAGGTCTGGGGCGTCGCGCTAACGCAATTACGAAATTAATGTGTGTTGATGCGTCACAAAAGATGGTTGCGCCTACTGACAGCATGGATTTATCCAGAGCTCAAGCTGCAGCTACAAACAATCACTCGCGTTCATCTAAAGCTGTAGGAGTATTTCACACAGAAACACAACAGTGTGGTGCTCTGTCAGCTCTGCAAAGTGGAGATGATCACAACAGTACAGCTGCTATACACGAGACCTTGAAGATCAAACATCCCGTAGAGCTTCATCAACACGGCAGCAGGACAGCACCTGTTTACCTGTTTATCTTATCTTATAGATTATTTTAAGAGTATTAACACGTGTATCGTGTTTCTTTCAGTAGAGTCTCTTGAAAAGTCTCATTGCTAACCGTTTCTTAATCGTCCAGTGTAGAACCTAAGACTGTTCTAGATACCGCGGAGCTTTAAAACACATGTAGCTGCTTCTCCAACGACTCTCTGCCAAAATATATAGTCCACAAACTGTCCGGGTTCTTGTGTGTGAGGCGTGTAGGCTACGTGTCATTTGTGCCTTTAAAAGTAGAGTCAGAGCGTAGACGCTTAGTCTTTAACCATTTATAGATCACGTGCATTTAAGGTACCCTGTAATACTTTAAGTCTAGAATGGCCATGCGTTTGCCTCGTGCTTCTGAGCCCCCCCAATGCTCAGGATCATCAATTCAGCAGCCCCTTGTGTTCTTTCGACAACAAATTACTACACATACATATTTTTAATTCTATATATATATATATATATATATATATATATATATATATATATATATATATATATATATATACATATATATATATACATACATACATACATACACACACATACACACACACACAAAATCATCCATTGGTTACAAATCCATAACAAAATAATTAAATAAATAACAAATTAAGAAATTAATTGTTAGGTGCAGCCCTAGCCAAAACAAACCTCTACATTTAACGACTTCCACTTTGCCAACACAGACATTTGTAAACTGAATACTTGTGTATTATTACCTGCAGCTGGCTTTAGATGATTTCTTAACTCTGACTCTGGGGATATTCAGAACAATAAATAAGTTCAAATTTAAACAGGTACCTGAAATCTGCTCCCAGGGACGCAGCCATTGCATTGAGCTCACTTTGCTTTTTACTGAGCTTTTTACTCACACACACCACCACTCCAGTCAGCGGAGCTGGAGCCTGCTCCTCCACCTACAGCAAACACACAGAAGACATGTTAAAATGAGGCTTTGCTGTCTTTGCAAAGAACCAGGGAGGTCTTGATATTAGGCCTGGGCGAAAAAAGGTCTCAGTAGATGAAAGAGGCGTGCACTGAAAGAGGACACATTGGGTCTCCTCAGGAGAGAGGAGGTGAGAGACCTTCAAATGCAGCCTACAGCTGGTCGTCCGGCTCTCCTCCTTCAATTAAAACTTTTGTCGCCACTTCCATCTGTTTTGTCTCCGTGTGGAGTTACAAGGCATGTAATGCCCTGTAGCGACAGTGGCACCATTCACAGAAGAAAATGTTTATTTGCTTTTTGTTTGTGTTACAGTGGCTCCGACATGCCATGTGTGATGCCATGGTAATCGCTATTTGCGATTAATTTATAAAGGCCTGCCAAGCTCTCATGAATAGGTCTGGGTGATATTGAGAATTTATTATAGGAGATATTCCCTCATTAAAAAAAAAATGGGATAATCGGTGATGTTACCCCTTTTTGTTTATTTATCAATCTATTTTTTAAAATCTATCTGATTTTGATTTACTCCAGAAATACATTAAATAAAACTAAATAATATTAATAAGGAGGCCAAACAGGCGCCATGTTCATATGTTAAATGAGCCCAGCTGTAGTGATCTGAAGCCCCCCAGACATGGAATCTTCACTCGCATATCCAACTACATCATCCTAAAGTATCTGCTGCTCTCAGCACAAGGTCAATCAGCTCAGCGGTCGTACTGTACAGCAGTAATACTGTGTATTGGCAAAAGAACAAAACCGTAGCGTCACTATGGAGTACCTTAGGTTCTGGCTCTTTGTCCAGCTGAGGACTGGCAGTCAGGGCAGCAAGACTCATGATGTGACTACGGTTGCTATTGGCAACAGCAGCCTTTAAATTCCTCTCGATGACCTCGCTCAAGGGTGTCTCCATTCTCTCTCCTTGCTGAGGCTTATTACCGGGAGTCTTGAGATGGTCAAACACATCCTATAATTCAGACACACAGACAAAATAAATAAATAAATAATAAATAATTAGGTGACATTTTTTTTAACTGCATGGTTACGGACTACTGAAACTATTCCAGCACCAACCGTGGTGTTGAACGACGGTCCGAAGAGCCGGTCTCTGCTGAGGAAGCGTGATGGTGTGTCAAGCTGAAGACAGCCCTCCTTCTGATGGCTCCCTTTGCCCTCATCCTGGGCTTGAGCTGTGGTCTCCTCTTCATTACCCTTCTTCAGTTTGCGGAGGACCGAGTGGACGGCACGGCTCTGCAGTCGGCCGGTGTCCAGGGGGGTGACGGCTGCGCTGCTCTGGGGAGGGAGGAGAGGGAGCTCTGGGGAGAGGCGCAGGGAGACGGGGGCAGCTCGGATTTTCTGAGATGCTCCAATGAAACTGTCCTGGGTGCGCTCTTTATATAAAAATAAAAATAAAAAAAAGACAGACACAGGTGGTAGTGTTACTTCTGTGTAGTCAACTGAACTGCCATACTGTTTTCAATGAAATTCGTAACTATGGAGGACAAAAAAAAAGTATAAATTAATAAATGCAGAAATAAATAATTTAATAAACATAATTAATACATTTATTTACTTCTACATTTTTTCAGTATTTCTATATTTATTTATTCATTTATTTCAACATTTATTTCTGTATTTCCACATTTATTTATTTCTGCGCCTGTATGTTAATGAGGTGGGCAGTCCTATCCTCACTCTAAAGCACGATTGGTTAAAGAGTCTGAAGTCTGAAGTATTTTCATGTTGTTTTAATACGTTTAAAACTTTTTTGCCCTCATACCTGGGGATGGCGGCAGTTCAACCAGGTAGCGTGTCTCATCGGCACGTTTCCCTGTCCTGGCGGACTCTAGGACCCAGCGCAGGGTAACGGCAGGTAGGCCCCATTTCTGTGCTGCCTGGTACTTTGTGCCCTCAGGTGTTTGGAGGACCAGGTGAGTGCTGGCCAGCATGCCTTTCCTCTGGTTGGCAGTGCGAACGAAGTAGTCCTGAACACTGTAGAGAGACAGAGAGAATATTGGTGTATTAAATTATATTATCTCCTGTTTCACATGTAACTTTGCAACCAATAATAAAAACCAACCACAATACATACAGCATCCACATCAGCACATTCTCATCATTTAATATCATAATAAGAGTCAATAAGTTTTATATTGTGAGTCATGTCACTACATATTCACACATCAGGCTTATGCCACTGTGCGTAATATATTACTGTCTGATCGTGCCTCCTGGCTATCACCAATTGACAATACAACAGTGAAAGTAGGGGTAATGTATGTAGATGGGTTGCTTTAAAAAAATACAAATAAAAAAATATCATACAAAATAAGGAGAGAGAGTTTGTGTGACAAACAAGGACTACAAGCTGCTTTTAACTATAACAGACTTAGGATACTCTTAATTAACTTCTTTACAGCCACAGTGTGAAGTAGCCTGAGGTACGGATTGGCCATGTGACCATATTGTATTGTTATTTTAATAAATTAAAAGTCACTCTGTGCTTCTCTGAGCATGCACTGGATATCAGTACTTAAAGAACACTGACTTACTACAGGTTTCCTTAACGTAAGCATAATTAGGTCTGTTTAATTGAATTTAGTGCCATGCAGTTTGTAAAGACTAGGGCTGTGTATTGGCAAGAACTTGGCGATACAATATCACGATTCAATGTATCTCGATATCCTGCAATACTGCAAAGCAAAGTGATATACTGCGATTTTTCAAACCCTACTATTAAAACACACCACTGTATGAACAGGTTTGTCAGTGCTTACAATAGCACTGCGCCCTTGTGCTGCTTGTTCATGTTGGAGTGGAGCTGAAAATAAATTACAACACTGACATCGAGTGGTCTGATTTTTAAACACAACACACAATGATTCACTGTCTGCCAGGATTCTGTGTTTTTGAGAATCAATACAATATCACGAAACATAATATCCCAATATTCGATATTTCTATATAAAGACAGTAGAAAGAATTTAAAAACTAGTTAATTATAGGCTTATTTATATTATAGTACTTTTATATGCTGCACTACATTTTAGAACTTTTCCAAACTCTGAAAAACTAAATATCATGTATTGTGATCGCCCAACTCTAAAGGCTACTGCTACTGTAGCTATGCATTTTCTCTCTATTCTTGTTTTTAAACATAATGACTACGTTTACATGCAGCCTAATAATCCGTTAATAATTTGACTAATAGCTCAGTCGGAATAGAATACGTCCATGTATACACCTCAGTCTGAATAGACTAGTCCGATTGAGGTCATTCCGATTACAATTTCTGTCCGATTGAAGGAGGTGGGTAATCCCATAAATAATCAGTTTAATAGAAGAATAATAGCCACCTGTAAACGCCTGTATCCAATTACATTCCCAATCAGAAAGTTTAAATAAGTTCAGCACTTATACAGTATATGAGCAAAGGAACGATGGTGGGTTATATGAACTATATAGAAATTAAAAACAGGAAGTTTCTCAGATCGGAGTATTACAAAGCTAAAAAGCAGAACGATATAATTCCTCTTTCACATTTTACTAAATTATGGATGAAGTTCCGGGAGTTCGACACTTTGCTAACATGGATATACAATCATTTTAAAACAATTAAAAACACGAGCGCACTAACTGAAAACTCTCACTCTGTCTAAACTCGCTTGCTGCTCGTTGTCATGGTAACGTTTACACCAAGCTGTACTCTACGCATGCGTGTTATTTTGGATCCGATTACTTGTACTTTGCACGTAAACAGAGATTTTCATCAGAGTGTTGAGTAGAGTGAGCATATAAACACCGCAGTGTTAATCTATAATCTGAATTAATTTAATCGGATTGGAGGAAACCTATGCATGTAAACATAGCCAAAGAAATGAAAAGAGGGTAAAAATCTTTAAAGCCCCTCCTCATGTTTAGCCACATTAGCCAACTGGCTCAACAAGCAGGAAAGAAAAAAAGGGGGGAATCTATGTTGTGCTATGACAACATATTCTAAAGCCAGAAAACACTTTAGGGCTGAACCAGGACTTGGGCTAATGCTACACATTAAAATAAAAAAAGAGACTTCAAGACGAATGAAAGTAATCTTGGTTAAAGCTGCAGACTTATAACATTTATAACAATTTTAAACTATCACTGATGCACTTTACTGCTGTCAATCAACACACACGTCTCCTACCTTGCTCCCAGGTGTTTGGCAAGCTGTATGAGTGACTCTCTCTCGGCTCCGGTGAACTGACTGACTGACAGCACGCAGTCCCTGAGAGGAGAGCAGCCCTCCTTTACAGCCACGGGAGTGAACAGTGGATGAGACGCCAGCGGCAAAACACACTGCTGCTCAACACACATGGCCTGTAATGAATGAAGCACACAAACACACAGAGTCAAGTACTACACACCTATAAGCCTGCAATCAACAAACTGTAACAAAATCTGGAATGTAGATGAATGTTGGGTAGATATGCTGGCTCTGATGATCAAGGCTGCATTGTGGGAATTTCCCTTCTTGTATAACATCAATACCCAACCCTGGTCCTCCACTGCACCTGTTAGTGTTTTCCCTGCTTCTAACACACCTGATCTAATCAGTTCCTTAACAAGTTCTTCATGACGTTATGTGGGGAAGTTTGGAGCTGGGAAAACTAATGTGCAGGTGGGATTCCCGGACCAGGATTGGGATCCTGTTTTAGACCCTACAGCACCCTCTGCTGGTTGCTCTGAGCCTCCATGTAACAGCCACTGATGGCCGGTAACGATATAAAGGCACCTAAACACATTGTTTAAACCTGCTTAACATTATTATTATTATAATTATTATTATTTATTTATTTATAAATAAAATAAAAACATTTATATATATACGCACGCACACACATACATTTTCTATATATATATATATATATATATATATATATATATATATATATATATATATATATATATAATTTATTTAATTTTTTTTTTCTAAAACATTCAGTCTTGAATAATTGTGTACGAAGTTGTGTTCTGATGGAATTCTTTAAGTGTGCTGCCTTCAGATACATATAACGATTTCCAGCATCACCTCAGGCTCATCTTTAGGTAAATTTGGGGCTGCATATAACGATTAATTTCTTAATCGATTAATCTAACTATTCTTTTTTTCGGTTAGTCGATTATTATACTGACTAATAATGATTAATGTTTAGATTACTCTAATGTGAGTGTAGTAGAAAAATTTTTTTTTTATTATTTTTGTTATGGTTTTGTAACCAATGGATGATTTTGTGCATGTAATATTATATATATATATATATATATATATATATATATATATATATATATATATATATATATATATATATATATATATATATATATATATCTATCGTGCTCAGTAGCATGAGGAAAATGCTAGTCATTCTAGACTTAATGTATTAAAGGGTACCTTAAACGTATGTGATCTATAAATGGTTAAAGACTAAGAGTCTACGCTATGACTCGACTTTTAGAGGCACAAATGACACACAGCCTACACGCCTCACACACAAGAACTCGGACAGTTTGAGGACTATATATTTTGGCAGAGAGTCGTTTGAGAAGCAGCTACGTGTGTTTTAAAGCTCCCGCGGTATCTAGAACAGTCTTAGGTTCTACACTGGACAATTAAGAAACGGTTAGCAATGAGACTTTTCAAGTGACACTACTGAAAGAAACATGATACACGTGTTAATAATCTATAAATAATCTATAAGATAAGATAAACAGGTAAACAGGTGCTGTCCTGCTGCTGTGTTGATGAAGCTCTACGGGATGTTTGAGCTTCAAGGTCTCGTGTATAGCAGATGTACTGTTGTGATCATCTCCACTGTGCAGAGCTGACAGAGCACCACACTGTTGTGTTTCTGTGTGAAACACTCCTACAGCTTTAGATGTTTAGATGTAGAGCGATTGTTCGATTAAATGTGCAGGTAAATGTGAGGGTTAATGTTCTTAAGGGCTTCTGCTATACTAAAACCAAAATGTCACAGCAAAATTAAGCATGAAGCCCCAACAGTTACCAGTTCCCAACACACCTGAGCCAGAACCGTTAACCCACCACAATGACCAACTTTAAAACACACGCCCAAGACCAACTGTTGTTTCAAAGACCACCTAAATTAATTTAAAATCAAATGCAAGTTCCAAATACTTCCATCCTACCAGCCAGGTGTCTGTGCCGACCTCCTCCACCGTGGCCTCCACTTCACAGCCCAGGAGCGGAACAATGGCATAATCGGCCACGCCTCTGAAACGGCCCACCAGAACCTTCCCAGCGTTCTCCATCACTAATACTGAAAGCTGTTCCTCTGCTTCTGGTCCAAATCCCACCAGAAGGAAACGTTTTCCTCTGAATAGACCTCCCTCTGAGGGCTCGGCCAGAGTGGAGTCCTGACCTGGAGGTCCTGGGTCTGCTAGCACGGAAGTCTGTTTTGTGTGATTGTTATTAGGGGCTGGAGGTAACTCCACTACCGAGAGAGGAAGAGAAAAAGATATTTCTATCAGTTAATATCATTAAAGTCACATAACGCTACAAACAGTGATCATTTCATTGCCAATTTTGTGAAGCATATAAACCCTTAGGATGTGGACACGCATCCAACTCACCTACTGTCTGGTCATTGTCCATGTACTGAGAAAGCAAGTCTTCCTCTGCCCTAGCCTGTCGGGCAGGGCTGGGGGCTGGAGGGAGGGCGAGGGAGGGTCTGGAGGAGCGTGGGGCAACAGGGCGAAGGACAGGCATGTCCACTTCGGCCGGGGCAGGAGGGAGGAACGAGGGGTGAAAGTATCCCTCTGCTGGAAGTAGAGAGCCACGAGAGAAACTGTCCAACAGCCACTGTACTGTGACAACATGCGGTCTGGTGGAACAACAAAATATTTAAATTAATTTTAAATTCAGGCAATTCAGCGTGAAAGGCAGTAGGGGTGTGTCATAATATATCATACACAATAATATCAGCAACATTTTTTAATATCGTGAACGATATTATACCCTATATCACCCATCCCTAATTATCACATCAGGGTACTACTTTTACTGTTTTTATCAAAAGAAAATTTCCCATTATATATCTACTAGAGACAGATTTTATTTGTCCAGCATCATTCATTTTACTTCAGTCCTGGATATATGGAGATATTTGGAGTGCATTATTTAGTATAGTGACATTCTGGATGAAAATTCATGGATTTTTTAATATCTCAGTTAGGAGTGTGCCATATTATATCGTATGCAATAATAAAATTTAATTTATTTTGTTGCAGTAGTGTATTCTTGAAACATTTTTTTTTTAAATTTAATGTTTTGTCATATCACCAAGAGTATCGTTATCGCAAAAATACCATGAAATATCATGATATTATTGTAGGGCCATATCGCCGGCTCTAAAAGGCAGCACCCACAAAGTCGATTTTGTGTTGGGCCCATCCTACTATTAGGATCATCTTAACCTCGTAAAGAGAGTATCATTGCAAAGCTTTTGGAAAGCCCTGACTGCAAGGGCGTACATTTGCTCTCGACATTGGTGGTGACTAGAGATGGAAGGATCGATCGGCCCTGTAACGGTATCGGCCAATTTTTAATCAAAATATGTGATGTTAAACAAAATGAGCCTAATTTCTGTTTTTCCAGCTAGAGTTTCATCCAGGAAGAAGAACCCTCCGTGAAACTCCCTTCGGTGAGCTCCCTGCAATTCCTATCTGATATAGCCCCCACCCTCGATCGGTATCGACTATCGGCCGATCGCGTTAAAAGGTGATTGGCGATCGAAATCGGCCTCAAAAACACTGATCGATCCACAAAAAACAAAGTAACAATCCCAGAAAAATGTAATCTTTAATATCTCAATTAAACTACAACATACAGGCTCATTTCAACCCGTTTCAAACCAGTGACCAGTGAGTTTACATCTAAAGACTTATTAACATTACTTTAGTAGTGCAACTGACGTCTCTAATACATTAACATTAATAGAAATAGGAACACTGCTAGTTATTCAAAGCTACGGACGATGTTAGCCCGCTGTATGCTGAGCGCCAAAGCCGAGCATCGCCATTAACATTATTATGATGGACTCATTTCATTAGTGAACAAGACTTTAATTGACTTTAACTGTTTCTTTGAAAAATAGCTTTTTTTTGCTGCCATCCTCACTCGCTTTTCACACCCATGTGTCTCCCACATTGCACAGTGAGTCTCATATGACTGGAAAGTCTTCCTTCCAGTTTTGGCGCTGCTAACAACCAAACGTAGCTACAGAGTCTCACGCGACAGCAGGGAAAGGCACAGCCAATCAGACTGGCCATATGACTTGAGTAGAAAACCTGATTTAACCCTTTCTCATTCTAGGTGAATGAGACGTTGACCGATCAGAGTCTAATTTTCTGAGGGGATCAAATTATTGGTGGGGATTCAATAAATCGCTGGATATTGGTGGGGACACGTCACGTCAGTCCATGCTAATTCTGTTACCAGCTACAAACACAACTGGGCCAGACCAGTCAACCCACCAATGACCAACTTTGCAACATATGTCCAAGACCAACTATTGTTTCAAAGACCACCTCAATAAACTCAAAACAGCTTGTTTTGTATCTGGACCAACCTGTGAGCGGCCTTGGCGAGGAAGTTTTTAACTTCCTGGTCCGGTTCTCCCATCACTATGTGTGTGAGCTCTTCACCAGGCTGGTTGAAGCGCAGGCCTCCTGCAGAGTTCACCAGCCGACGAAGCTTCTCCAGCCTCTTGCCCACCACACCGCACAGATAGAGCTACACAGCAGAATGAGACTCTGGTTAAATAACTTCCAATCCAAGCCTTCCAATACAAATTGAGAACCTTTGCATTCTCACTTATAACAATTCATGCATCTTAATTTACATATAAAATATATATATGGCCCCAGAAAGCAGGCCAGACTTACCTTACAGCCGTCTAACAGGTCGTCTGCTGGACAGACCGTGACATCGAACGCGTCGATTGGATCAGGAGGTTCTATGCGGCTCATCGTTGCCGTAGTCATGGCTGTTTCATTGACATTCAAGCTGACGTTTGAGATATGGCTCAGTCCAAGCAATGAAGGCCCGTCTGCTGAGAAATACAACACCACGTCATACACAGAACATTACCTCGGAAAATGAATGCTACAATGTGGGCATACGGGCTGGGAGGCACTCTTAAGGATGTGATTGAGAAGACAGAGGCAGCGTAGCTGTTACACTACCTAGGTTAACTACTCTAGCCAATGTTAGCTAGGTCCAGAAACACTGGAACCATGTTTCTGATAAACTAAAATACTGGCACTTTGTCCACAGAGGAAAAAGAATACCATCATCAAGTCTCTATCAGCAGCCAGGTTCCTTATCAGTGAGTCATGGACTGGAGGTTAAGGAACCAGTGCCCTAAAGATAGGACAAGGCTAATGTGCCCCTTAAGTAAGGCACCTAACCCACAATCATTCCCTGGGCGCTGCGGAGGTCTTCTACCATGTGGGTGTGGATGTCTCACCACACGGTTGGGTTTAAAGCAGAGGTCAAATGTGTGGTACTGTATATTGCCACTGTATTGTAATTGCTTAGCTTAAGAGGTGACCTCTGCTTCTCATCTGATGCAACAATCTACTTAGCTCCCTATTATTATTTTTTTTTAATAATAAAACTATAATAATAAAAAAAATGTATTATTGAAGAAGATATATGATGTACTCTTTACAGTCACACTAGCCTTGGGATGACTAATTAGGCCAATCAGGTTTTATCTGTTCAAATATCAAATAATGTACAGAGACTCCTATTATAATCCTATTTTACAGCAAAGGTAAGAATACCCACAGACTGAAGCGTCTGGAGTGTGAGGTGGTGTGTAGTAGGTGTGTAAGGAAAAATAACAAAATATAGAATATCAGGATATTACGTTTCGTAATACTGTATCAACAGTCAGTGAATCATTGTGTGTTGTGTTTAAACCTCTGACCACTAGATGGCAGTGTTGTAATCCATTTTCAGCTCCACTCCAACATTAACAAGTAGCACAAGGGCACAATTCTATTGTAAGCACTGACAAACCTGTTCATACAGTGGACTGTTTTAATAGTAGGATTTAAAAAAATCACAATAAATATCTCTTTGCTTGCAATATGGCAGTATATTGGGATATATTGAATCGTGACTGTTGTATTACGATACGTATTGTATCGCCAGGTTCCTGACAATACACAGCCCTCCTCTGTAGCGAATCTCTTGAAACAAACTTCACTCAAGGACAGCAGTGAGAGCAATAACAGAGAAATTAGAACCAGCAGCCATTCGGGAGCAAACCTTCTTTGCGCTTGCTGGAGCCAGTCGGGGTGGAAGTGTTTGGCCCGTCAGTCTTCTCCCCTTTCTTCTTGTCCCCGCGCTCCACAACGTAGCGACTCTCGTCCTGACAGTAGCCTTTCTCAATACTGTCAAACAGCCAGTGCACAGAAACGCAGTACACGTTCCACTTCCGTGCAAACTCGTACTTCTGACCTGAGAATCACACACACAGAGGCAAATTCGCTCTCATACGTTGTCTTAAGTAAGCAGGGCTGGCCCGGACAGCATTTTAGGCTTTTTTAAATATATATATATATATATATATATATATATATAAAAAATTTTGAATACTAGATCTTATGATCAAAATAATATTTATGTTTCATAATAAAGGATGAGTGAGAAGTCTCAGGAATCTCTTATTTCAGAAACGAATCAAGGGCAAGTTTTTTTCCCCCAATTGGAAGGTGGTCATGTAGCATACCAAAGAAGACCAGAATTGTTGAGACAACAACAACAACCACATTGAACAACGTGTTCAGTGTGCTGTCCCTGGTGCTGAACTGCGTCTTCAGATCTGTGTTCGTGACATAGCCTAATACAGGGGTATTTAGAGTTCAGTAAGATCCAGTAAAAGGAAATGTCCTCAGGCCCAGGTCCGGCTCGTCATAATTTCTAATGTGTGTTCTGATTCAGTGCCATATCCTGTATATGGAAGTAGCCTAGTGTCAGCATTTTAAAGACCAACACATCACACATACCGTTCGGTATATTTCAGTATATTTACTGTTTAAATGCTGAACTGAATGAATTACTTATAAACTTTTAAGTAACTCACTTCAAATAAAATCAAGGGCTACATAAAAACCAAGTTTTTCAAAACCCAGAATATTTATTTATAAAAAATTAAAAAAGTGTGTCTTCTTGTTAACTCAGTTTCACAAAAGCGCCTTAGGTGATCTTACAATGCACGCGATTGGTCTGTGAGTTTACCGGACGTTCTGCCGCTCACAATAAACACTATCGAAATTAAATCCTTCTCAGTAGTTTATCGCTTTGGGTCCGCATTGGACAACGTCTGGGTCCGGCCCTGGACCACGGTCCGCCTAGTAGTGACCTCTGGCCTAAAAGATAGGACCCCCTCACTCCCTTACTTGCCTGAGTACTCAGTTATTTCATTTTCCCTTTCGTTTCAGAAATAAAATGGTGTCCAAAGACTTTTGACTCACCCTGTATATGTAGTTCAAACTATTTTCAGTAGGAAAAAACAGATTATTAATAGTAAGCAGAAGCTCTGCTGTTAGAAATGTTTTATTTATAAACCCATGACAGTGTTGCTTTAATTGGTTATATTTAATTTACTAAGCTAGTCTGCTAGGTTCTGATTATGGTAAGTACAGCAACACACAAGCAGAGTTAAGGTTAGTCCTAGCCGAGCTACAGGGAGTTGAGGGGTTTCAGGTACGAAGCCCTGAGCTCCCTGGTTTTGGCGTCACCTGCACCAGACTCTGATGCTCAGTTGGATGATAATGCAAAGCACAAATCTTCGCTCTTTTAGCTGCAACGTCCATGTGAAAAGCTGTACAGTGTGTTGTTCTCGGAGATGATGTGCCTACACTAAACCAGCTATCATTTCTCTACGTACAAAAAACATTTATTTATGCACTTCTAACTTTATACATACAGTAACAACCCCACTTTTTAGAGCTAGAGCCGATAATGCGTATTGTTATTAAGGCTACAATTATTGGACCTCGAAAAAAGACAAAGCTTCCAAATACTAAAACCAGAAACAAACACCAACATGACTAGAGATGGACCGATCAGCTTTTTTGAGGCCGATTCCGATCACCGATCACCTTTCAGTGCGAACGGCCAATAGCCGATACCGATCGAGGGCGGGGCTATAAGCCACGGCAGGGCTACATGTAGTTCTTAGCGCAAGCAATTTATGAAACATGATCTAAACTGTTTATTACCATTTTTAACGAGCTCATATGAAAGAGCGTAATATTTATAACAAAATTAACAGTAAATAAACAAAGTAGATCAAACAAATATCCCCAAAACTGTAATCATTACATTTAGACCCTTAATTTAAAACTAAAAAAGATAATTAAATAAATACAGTAAAAACTGCAGTCATTAAACACAGATTCTGTTATTTTAAACTAAATCTGTAATCATTAAATGTAGAATATTGAATTGCTGCTGCTGTTCTGTTCGTACCGGTCAGATCTGGTCTGTATGGTGTTCTGGGTTATTAGTTTGTGTTAGCTGTGTGTGCTAGCTCTGTTGTTTACTGATACTCACTGTATTCAGCTGCGTGCAGTGCTGTATCAGATTAATAGTGTTAAATGTCTTTGTCTTGGTTTCCCAACGAGACATGTTGATTTTATAAATTTTACAAAACATCCTGGATGAGTCTGAGTCACATACAGCAACAAATTTCCAGACGGACGATGTTTTCCATCCGCACATGCCGTGAACACGAACTGTTTTCGTGAGGCCGCTGCTTTAGTCAGTCTGTGGAAAATTAAAGGGTATGTATTTCCACCTAGTGGTTCAGATAGGAATTGCAACCTGACCGGAGGGGGGTTTCCACGAAACTCTAGCTGGAAATTAGGCTCATTTGTTTAACGCATATACTGATCGCATATTTTGATTAAAAATCGGCCGATACCGATACATAGCCGATCGATCTTTCCATCTCTAAACATAACAAATAATTACATGAGTGTTTGAATCATTCAGGCCAGTCCTATAAAGATGTGCCAAAAATTCAGTTTGATGTCCCTGAAATAAGGAACTGTAGTTCACGAGTTCAAAAGCTCACCTGAGGGCTCACTGACGATGAGATGAGTGCACTCGTTCATCTTGAGCTGGCCAGTGTAGCTGCCTCCATGCAGCTCACAAAGCCGCTGCACTTCTTTGCGCTCCACCGTAGACAGTCCCGTCACACACACTGTGCAGCCTTTAAGTACAGGACAAAGATAGTCCTCCACACGCATGTCTGAGTGCCGAAACAGACTGAAAGGGACAATCAGAGACAGAACGAGAATATTTATATCAAAATCTTTGATTATGTTTATATATTAGCATCAGTAGACATACAATGTTTACATTAATTTTGATTACATACATACACACATAAAACACAAGAGCAAAGATTCTACAAAACTGTAATTATAAGGGTCTACAGATTGGCTCCCATAGCCCAAAGTTTTTCAACCCTTGATGCACCACCTTCTAATAAAACCCTCACGAGGCCAAAATTTATTAAATAAATGAAGGAAGTAAAAATAAAACTAAAAAAAGTAATGAACGCAAGTTATTTTAGAATGGGTACATGGTTCCAGTGGTCTGATGACGCCATGCAATTGCGCTGGCGCTGTTTTGGTAGACAACTTGAAGTTCACTTGGAAACCAGCTAAAAGCTTTTTACGTTTTCAAAGCTTATTAAACAAAACATCAAAGTGTTTTAGATTTAAGTTATATATTTCATTTCATTTTCAATTGCTGTAGTGAAACATGAAATCTAAATGGCAGAGATTTCCAGCTCTGTTATTATTGCTGCCACTTAAACCGCATAGTAAAAAGTTTAAATAAAAAAAAAAAAAAGTACATATACTAACAGAAGTGCACTCAAATACCTCAGCTATGGCAATAATATGTATGTGTTTGGAATGCAGCGTTAGGTCAGCCAGTAAGATACATTCAGCAGCTCTAGTAAATCAGAATTACTTTATTTTAGTCAGTATGTTACAAATACAAGGAATCTGTTTTGGTGGGTCATGCATATATGATATGCAACATGCTGAACAGACCAGACAAGCACAAGACTAGATAAGATTTATATAACAGTGGCTTTTATTGTAGCTTCACCATGCTGCTTGTTACCAGATTTTTTTTCTTTGTTTTATTGAGTTTTTAGAACATTTCAGGGTAAATCGCTTTTATAAGTTGCATAAAAGAACATGCAAAAACAGAACCTAATAAGAAAAGGGGAAGGGAGAAGTACAAAACAGTGAATACATAAATAAAAAGCACAACACCCCTAACAAAAACAAATAAATAAAATAAAAAGGAATTCATAAATAAATCCTTAATGTAACACTGAATCTAGGGGTCAGCTAAACTAAGTTTTTCGGAATACACATAGTGCCAAATAACACCCCAACCACTAATTTCACCTCATATCCAATCTCTCACATTATGGCTAAACCACAAATTATTTATCGCAGGAAGACTCCATTGATTTGCATAAGAAAAGAAGGGGGTACACATTGCCTGGAATTCCTTTCTGAATTTCTGCTTTTTTTCTAACATAATGCAGTTTAAAAGAGAGAATGACAGAGGGAACCTGGGATTTCCATCTAAGCAAAATCAGTTTTCTTGGTGGTGAAAGCAATCACATCATCATTTTGATACTCAAACTGTAATTATTTATCAATACTGCATTGAAAACATCTCTAGCACGAAGCCAAATACAGTTACAACACCACAAAGATGAAAGCAATCCTACCTGTCCTGAGACTTTTCCCAGCAGGTTTTGACCCAGCTGGGCAGAACAATGGGCTTCCCCAGATTGGCAGCCACCACATACTTCTTACTGCCCACCTCGCCTGCCACCAGGTGAGTGACCGATACGTTGAGGTCACGGTAGACACGCCCACCCATCAACTGGACCAAGTCCATCACTTCAGTCTGCGAGACACAGAAACACACATTAAGTATCCACTTCATAAACACGCACACAACAGTACACCAAAGTTCAGCCACATTAATGCAACAGTTCAGTACACATGTGCTCCATCAGCTGTGGTAGCTGGTGCTAGGAGTTTGCTTCTTGGAGCCACAAAGCTATATAACTAACAACCAATGAAAGATTATACCTCACTTACAATGCAAAGCTTTCTAACAACCTATTATTTAGGCTTTGGATACCAAACGTCTTGCCTAAGCTTAGAGTGCCTAAATTTTTGGCAAGTGAAAAATGGAGCTCATTTAATTTTTGCCAAACTACGTAGAGATGGAACGATTGATCGACTATGTATCTGTATTTCTAAACAAAATATGCGATCAGCCGATATTTCCCCAATTTAACTGATCACGAGAGACGACAAATGAAACCTAATTTCTGTATTTCCAGCTAGCGTATCATCCAGGAAAAGGAGCCCTTTGTTAAACCACCTCCGGCCAGGTGCCTGCAATTCCTATCTGAACCACTAGGTGGAAAAACTTACCCTTTCATTTTCCACAGACTGACTAAATGGTTTATGGTGTTCACTGCATGTGATGATAGAAAACATGTCAAAACATGTTTGGCAGTCTGTAACATCTATAAAATCACTTGGGGAAACCACGACAAAGACATTTAACATACTAATCTGATACAGCACTTCAGAGACACCACACAGCTGAATACATTGAGTATCAGCAAACAGCAGAGCTAGCACACACAGCTAGCACAAAACAAATAACCCAGAACACCTACAGACCAGATCTGACCGGTACGAACAGAACAGCAGCAGCAACAGCCAGAGAGCTAAAGAACCACAGCCAGAGTGATTGAGTTTATAGTTCTAGATAACCAAGTTTCATGACTTGCTTGTGCTAATAATTGCATGTAGCCCTGCCGTGACATATAGCCCCGCCCTTGATCGGTATCGGCTATTGGATGAGTGCGCTGAAAGGTGATCGGCGATCAGGATAGGCCTCAAAAGCACTGATTCCAGCATTTACAGACAAACACAGAAAACATCACTGGCCTAATTCTGGTCATTAGTGATGATACATAATATTCTGCAGCACTGCCTCCTTCTGCTTCATTGGTTTAATATAAGACTTCCCAACTGTGTATCATTAGTGTGTTATATAATCACTTTACCCCCGGCAACAAAGAGATCGTGACTGCTAGTGCAACGTCTGACTTATGACATAATATTTGACCTCCCAGCAGTGCATTACATAAAATATGAGCAGGCATTTTCACAACTACAGCTATGTTTCCATGTTTGGTTTTGGTCTAACTAAGCTTTTAGCCATTAATGAGACCCGTCAACAGATATATTTAATGTGTCCTGTGAATGATGTCCACTGCTCACCCGTGCTTCCTTGTCCAGACAGGTGCAGGACACGGTCACATCCGCCATGGCCATGTTGTAAACTGGCTGCTCTGCCTTGGGGACACATCTTTGCTGCTGCAGGCAGAAGAGCACTACGAGAGGATTCACTATCCTGCAGCCCAGCTGTAGCGTATGCAGACATAAATGCAGACCAGAGGACATACATGAAAGACAGAACATCTCCAGACATCAGAACCACCAGAGCAGATACTATTAGGGAGGTGGATCATTCTCAGCACTGCAGTGACACTGACGTGGTGCTGGTGTGAGTGGATCAGACACAGCAGTGTTGCTGGAGTGTTTGAATAGTCCACCAACCAGCAACATCCAGACAACAGTGTCCTGTGGGCGGCGTCCTGTGTCCACTGATGAAGGACTAGAGGAACACAAACTGTGAAGCAGCAGATGAGCTACTGTCTCTGACTTTACATCTACAAGGTGGACCAGCAAGTAGTAGGAGTGTCTAATAGAGTGGACAGTGCTGCGGTGTCTGATTCACTCACACCCGCACAACGCACACCCAAATAATACCTGCTCTGTGGTGGTCCTGTGGGGGTCCTGATCATTGAAGAACAGAGTAATAAAGTATACAGAGAATCAAATGAACTACAGTCTGTAAGTGTAGCTCCTATATGGTCAGTGGAGCTGATAACATGGACAGTGTGTCTAGATACAAGGAGGTAGTTTTAAATGTTATGGATGATCAGTGTGTGTATATATATATATATATATATATATATATATATATATATATATATATATATATATATATATAAAATACAGATATAAAAACACACGAACGCACCTTTCGGCAGTGCTCGAACGCCTCACTAGTGAAGTCACTGAAGACGTACAAGGACTTGTCATTGTGCTCCAAGTCCAATGCCGTCTCCTCATCGATGGTCTGCACATATTTTTCAGACTGCAGTTCCACTATTGCCTAAACACAAAGACAAGACACACACAGCATAAGGTGATCATAACAAGACAGGCCTGATGGGTAAGAACTGAAATCATATAAAGCTGCACCATGTAAGTTTTGCAGACTTGGAGACCTCTCTGGTAGAAATGTGTGATTGCACTAAACATGGAGAACAACGTTTAATATCATGTTCCCTGTGGACGTGTCTTCTGAGGATGCGGATGAAACACAGTGCAGTCACATAATTATGACCACCAGCTAAGATCCAGAGTGCTAGACGGACTGGGTGACTCAATAAGGTACTGGTAGGTGGTCACAGGTATCTGGAGCCATGCTGACTGCAGTGCATCCCACAGCTGCTGGAGGGAGTGTGGAAGAGGATCTATAGAGCAAACAGCTCCATTCAGGTGGTCCCACACCAGTCCAAGCAGAGAAACTCAGACTTCCCTCTCCCTAGCCACCTCCTCTGGCTCCTCCGGGGGGGATAGCGAGGCCTTCCCAGGCCAGCCAAGAGATATGTAGGGGATTCAAATCGATCTTCATTTAAATAATCCGATATTGATTCGTATAAACCCGAGATCGACCTTTAAAATTGGCATTCCAGCCATTTTCGCGCAACGAGATCTGGCTGGGGGTGCACATCAGTTGAACATGGCTGGAGCACAAGTGAAGGCGCCCCAGAACTTGAAAGCAGATGTCTGGCTACATTTAGGATTCAGAAACCAGGACGGTATATAAACATATAAACACTAATGTTTTTAGTAATGGTAGGTTGAGTGATCCTTGTACATTTACCACATTAGTTCTCTGAAAATCTCTTTTCATATTCAAACAAAACATATTATTGTAACTGAAATATCCCTACATGAATCCATATTGAATTAAATTGAATCGAATCGAAAATCAAATTGAATTGGGGCCTTATGAATCAGGATCGAATCGATCTGGGAAAACAGTAGCGATACCTAGCCCTAGAGATATGATCCCTCCTGTGTGTCATAGGTCTTCCCTGGAGTCGCCTCCCAGTCGGACATGTCCAGAACACCTCCACAGGGAGGCATCCAGGAGACATCCTAACAAGATACCCAAACCACCTCAGCTGGCTCCTCTCAATGTGGAGGAATAGCGGCTCTACTCTGAGCCTCCCTGTCAACCTCCCGCTCCATCCTTCCCTCACTCGTGAACAAGACCCTGAGATAATTGAACTCCTCCACTTGAGGCTGAGGACCATAGTCATGGATTTGGAGGTTCTGAGTAATTATTCTGTTTTGTAAATCTGCCCTGGTAGAACTACAGAATCCACTCTGAACAACCCCACCTCCAACATATCTGCATCATGCCAGTTATTCACTTACTGTACCTCATAGGCTTTGCGAGCAAGCTCCTTTTTCTGGCCATTACGTTCAACAAATTTCACCACGTATGCATCCCGGCTCCCCTTGGACATTCTGGCTTCTACACTGACGAAGCCTAGGAAGAAGAAGGCGTTCAATTAGTCCATGAAATAAAATCACAATAAGAGCAATAAGAGAGGAAAGTCTTCGTTGTGCACCTGAAGATCAGAAAAACTAGGTTTGCACATATTAAAGGGGACCTGCTATGCTTCTCTGGTTTTACCCTTTCCTTTAATGCACGTGTAGTCAGACTCTGTTCCAAGGTGACATCATCTTGTAACACAATCCTTATTCTAACTCTGTCCGACGGTAAGTACAATAAGCGTGTCTCACTTCCTATTCGAATTTCCCGTTCCACCTTAAATGGTGCCACTGTGGCACCATTTAAGGTGGAACGGGAAATTCGAATAAAAAGCCAATGTAACTGCGGCACCATTTAAGGTGGAATGGGGAAGTTGGATAAGAAGCCAATGTAACTGTGGCACCATTTAAGGTGGAATGGGGAATTCGAATAAGAAGCTAATGTAACTGTGGCATCATTTAAGGTGGAACGGGAAATTCGAATAAGAAGCCATGTAACTGTGGCACCATTTAAGGTGGAACGGGAAATTCGAATTAAAAGCCAATGTAACTGTGGCACCATTTAAGGTGGAATGGAAAAGTTGGATAAGAAGCCAATGTAACTGTGGCACCATTTAAGGTGGAATGGGGAAGTTGGATAAGAAGCCAATGTAACTGTGGCACCATTTAAGGTGGAACGGGGAATTCGAATAAGAAGCTAATGTAACTGTGGCATCATTTAAGGTGGAACGGGAAATTCGAATAAGAAGCCAAAGTAACTGTGGCACCATTTAAGGTGGAACGGGAAATTTGAATAAGAAGCCAATGTAACTGTGGCACCATTTAAGGTGGAATGGGGAAGTTGGATAAGAAGCCAATGTAACTGTGGCACCATTTAAGGTGGAATGGGGAAGTTGGATAAGAAGCTAATGTAACTGTGGCACCATTTAAGGTGGAATGGGGAATTCGAATAAGAAGCTAATGTAACTGTGGCACCATTTAAGGTGGAATGGGGAATTCGAATAAGAAGCCAATGTAACTGTGGCACCATTTAAGGTGGAATGTGGAATTCGAATTAGAAGCTAACGTAACTGCTGCAACATTTAAGGTGGAACGGGGAATTCTAATGAAACGCTAACTTGAGAATGCAAACAGTTGATCTTTTCCAGTAAACTGATGGCGAGTATTACGGTAACCAACAAAATCTAGCCAACCAGCCGGAAAATAACGTTTTAATTCGCCTCAGACAACAAATGAATGACAGTCTCGGGTCTAAAATGTTACTGTTTGTGAGGTTTTGTGCTGACTTGTTTGCTAACAGCTAACTCACCAGAGCGCTTCACAATGTTTACGCAGCGCGAGCGAGCTCGTGTGCGGAGGTTTGAGAGCTCGAGAGCTGCTCGTGGAGTAGAGCCGTTAGAGAGTTTCAGCTCCGCTTCACCGGCGAACCGACATTTCTGGATAAACGGGCTCCGTAACGTTTTAATCCAACATAGAAACGTTTCTTTATTCCAGCCCGACAGCAGCGCCTTCGCGCCATCAGTCAACTTACACAACGTCCGGCTCTACTTCTATTGGACAGTGTTTTTTTTGCAGACCAGTGTTGTCCCATTACTGCCCCCCAGCGACGCGGAGCTGCAACTGGACCGTTCTATTTTAATTTGTTTATATTGTATATTCATCACACATACAAAACATCTAAGTAATGTTTATACATATATACATATCACACAACATTTTCCATATACATAATTAATACAACATTTGAGAGATATTTGTACATTTGTATCACACATACAACTAATAAATAACATGCACTCACATCCATCACACGCACAACAAGTAATAATTATACATATTGATCACGCATACAACATCTGAGTAACATTTATACATATTAAACACACATATGTAAGTAACATTAATTCATATTAAGCACACATACAACAACATCTATCTAGCATTTATACACATTCATCACCCATACATCTAAATATAATGTTCCATATTCATCACACATACAACAACATCTAAGTAGCATTTATACATATTCATTATACATACAACAACATCTAAGTAGCATTTATACACAGTCATCACACATACAACAACATCTAAGTTGCATTTATACATATTCATCACACATACAACAGCTAAGTAGCTTACATATTCATCACACATACAACAGCTAAGTAGCTTACATATTCATCACACATACAACAGCTAAGTAGTATACATATTCATCACACATACAACAGCAAAGTAGTATACATATTTATCGCACATACAGCAGCATCTAAGTAGCATTTATACATATTCATCACACATACAACAACAGCTAAGTAGCATCTATACATATCCATTACACATACAACAATATCTAAGCAGTATTTATACATATCCATTACACATACAACAATATCTAAGCAGTATTTATACATATTCATCACACATACAACAGCTTACAAGCATTTATACATATTCATTACACATACAACAACAGCTAAGTAGCATTTATACATATTCATCACACATACAATAACAGCTAAATAGCATTTATACATATTTATTGCACGTATGACATCTAAGTAGCATTTATACATATTAATCACACATACAAAAACAGCTAAGTAGCATTTATACATATTAATCACACATACAACAACAGCTAAGTAGCATTTATACATATTAATCACACATACAACAACAGCTAAGTAGCATTTATACATATTCATCACACATACAACATCTAAGTAGCATTTATACATATTCATCACACATACAGCAACATCTAAGTAGCATTTATACATATTAATCACACATACAACAACAGCCAAGTATCATGTATACATATTAATCACACATACAACAACAGCTAAATAGCATTTATACATATTCATCACACATACATCAACAGCTAAATAGCATTTATACATATTCATCACACATACATCAACAGCTAAATAGCATTTATACATATTAATCACACATACAACAACAGCCAAGTATCATGTATACATATTAATCACACATACTACAACAGCTAAATAGCATTTATACATATTCATCACACATACATCAACAGCTAAATAGCATTTATACATATTCATCACACATACATCAACAGCTAAATAGCATTTATACATATTCATCACACATACAACTAATGAGTAACATTTATTTACATCCTTCAAATTATAGAGCAAGATTTAATCTTATTCATCACACATACAACATCTCATGTAGTTGTGGTGATCACAGTGATGTTTTTCTCTGTGCCCCTCACTCCTCGTTGCCCACTCACCCCACCCCCCCCGCGCCCCCCCACCTCCCATGTGACGCGCCTGCGTCTTTTAAAGCCCGTCCTCCCCATGCGCGCTCCCGCATCCTAGACGGGGGGCGCGCCGCGGCATTTCCACCGGCATGGAGCTGCAGCAGGTCACGGCTTAAAGCCACAGCCTTCATCATCTTCTTCTTCCTCCGCTTTACTTATTCACTCGTCATGTTGCGTTTCACGAGCAGACGCCTCGCGGAGGCAGCGACTCGGCGCGCGTTCACTGAGCGGCTCTGTCATTAGAACCTGAACTGATTATCAGCGGGAAAGTTCTTCAGCGACCCGAGAAGTTTGATGTACACAGTGTTAGATGTACATGGTGACATGTAGGCTGGGTTAATATCGCAGTGTTTTATTGAGGCTGTCACAGTGTACCGCGCGCGCTATCTTTGGGGGGAGTAAACTCTTTTTGGAGCGGGAAACATGGGGAGCACTGCGATGGACTCCAATCCGAGAGACGGCGGGAAGAAAAGTACCAGAAAGCGACGGTCGCTGCGCTTAAACATGCCGGTAAGTCCGCGCGTCAGTATTTTTAGAGATGAGCGTTTGATCTCCACCGCCAGCCAATCACAGCGCAGCGTTGGAGCGGAGTTCTAACATGAGGGGTGGGGCTTGACTAAGCGCGCGCGCCGAGCATCAACACTAACATTCCACCGTAGTCTGGTTCTGTTTTGTTACGCACCCGTTTTCCGACAAGCCACGCCCCCTCGCTGTGATTGGCCGGCTGTTGATGATCACAGGGATCAGGAGGCTTGATTCTAATTAGAATGTTTTCAGTGCTCTATATAATTATAGTATAATATAATAATATTTTATAATCATTTCCAAGACATGGGTGAAGATTTCGTATGGAGTGAGAGAACTGATTTTGATAATATATAACATGAGAATATATATATATGTGTGTGTGTGTGTGTATGTGTGTGTGTTCTTATGAACAGATATTAGAATGCAGGACACCTGGTATTATAAAGCTATGCATTATTTGTTATAATGTGTTATAATGCAATAATGTTATATATATATATATAAATCAGTCCAATATATATATATCGACCAAGATTGTTTTCTTATTTGTACTGTTTTAATAGTAATAATTGTAAAGATATTAAAACTATTAAATAACACATATGTTCATGGTGTAAAGAATAAGAATATTTATATTTTCGTTAGGTGTTTCCAATATAGTGTATAGTCTCTCTCTCTCTCTCTCTCTCTCTCTCTCTCTATATATATATATATAGATAGATAGATAGATAGATAGATAGATAGATAGATAGATAGATAGATAGATAAAGAGAGGTAGTGAACACCACATACTTGTTTGCAGTGACCGGATATGCTACGTGTTACAGAGTTTAATTTAATGCACTGGGAGTAAAAGTGCTGACCTACAGCTGCCGGTGTCCTGGCTGTGTCCAGTGGGCTGTAATGAGATCTTGCAGAAATCTTGGTTTTCCTCTGCGGCTGGGCGAGTAGTCTTCCTGGGTTAGTGTCACGTTGCAGCATTGAATCTCATTATCTGGTCACGTGCTGGAGAAAAATACAATTTGCTGCTGACGCTAGAAACAAACAAACAACAAAATAACTAACAAACAGCTGCTGATTCCGAGAGATTCAGTCTTCTGGAAGATTTATCCTTTACCATTCCTCAAATGCTCTGATGGTTTCTGATGGTCTGCTAGTCACAAGTAGAATGGTTTCAGGTTTAGGTCTTCTCTGTTTAATCCGCAGATCACGGCCTGTGCTGTTAAAGTGTTATAGGTTATTATATTTGAATTATTATATGTAACTAATGAACTGCAGAAATTAGGCTTTTATATGAGATGGTAGAAAATCAGTTGAGGATGTAAAGAAAGTAGTCCATACAGATTTAGTTGATTTGTAATGCTCTAAGTGTTTAATGCCTCTGAAAGCTTACTTTACAGCCGAGACATAGTTCTCAGGAAAGGATTTGGCCTAAAAGGTCTGTTCTTGAAAGCCAGTCATGATGGAGGAGTAGATGCAGGGCAGAGTAAATGCCCTCAACCATTTTTCCAGATTTATTACAATTACAACATCATCAACGTCACATATACTGAAGCTCGGAGGACGTGTAGGGTGGGCTGTAATATGTTGTCTATGAAGGGTCAGTGTGGCTGCAGGTTGTCATTCCAACATACCAGGAGATCATCTGATCAGTAGTTTGAAGACAGGTGTGATCAGGTGTGCTTAAGCTTGGAGCCTTTCATGGATAAGACTGGAGACCCCCGGTGTGGGGCTGTATTGGGACACCTACATATTACATCTATAGGACCTTGTATGATATTCCATTCTAAACCCATTGGTATTAAGATGGAGTTGGTCCCCCTTTTGCAGCCCTAACAGCTTCCACTGTTCTGGGAAGCGTTCTACAAGAGAGTGTCCATGAGAGCTGTTCATCCAGAAGAGCATTTGTGAGGTCAGATGCTGATGTTGGACATGAGATCTTGGCTTCTTTTTGGATCGGGTCTCGCACCAAAACTCACCCAACCAGCCTTTATGGTCGTGCTGGAACAGAGAACTGTTCCCACAAAGTTGGAAGTATGCAGTTGTCCAAAATGTCTTGGTCCTTGGAAGCATTAAGATTTCCCTTCACTGGAAAGGAGGGGCTTCAACCCACCCCTGAAAAACAACCCCACAGCATCATCATCCCTCCTCCACCAAACTTTACAGTCACAGTGCAGTCAGGCAGGTAATGTTCTGGTGTTCTCCAAACCCAGACACGTCCATCGTACTGTCAGATAGAGGAGTGTGACTGGTCACTCCACAGAACATGTGTCCATCACTCCAGTGGCGGAGCTTTACATCACTCCATCCATCCAATCTTCGGCATTGTGTTTGGTGATGTGAGGCTTGCATGCAGCTGCTCAGCCATGGAAACCAAGCCATGAAGCTCCTTAGAATCAGTGCTGATGTTAAAGCCAGAGGAGGTTTGGAGCTCTATAGTTATTGATCAGCAGAGCTGGAGCTGGGGACTTGTTGCAATGGTGGATCCTATTACAGACCACACTAGAATTCAGTGAGCTCTTCAGAATTACCCATTCTTTTACTAATGTGTGTAAAGGGAGTATAGGAGGCAAAAGAAGGACTGCCTTTATTGTATATTTTGTTTTGTATCATTTGTTATTTGATTTCTTTTGCTGTTTTGTTGTTTACTGTAGTTATGGTATAATTGCATACTGTCTCTAAGAAAATTGTTAAGAATATTCTGGATCTTTTTTGCTCACTATGGGGGGATGTTAGAAGTTTACCTTTAGTGGACATTCGCTTTTTACAATGATGTTGTCTCAAAGCAGCTTTACAGAGTTTTGAAAACAGACAGTTACAATATATATCCCCCAGTGAGCAAGAACACCTCCCTCAGACTGGAGGAAGAAACCTTGGGAGGAACCAGACTCACTAGTGGAGACCCGTCCTCCTCTGATCAAACAGTATTTACAGTTTAATAAACTAAACACCAAAGAAAAGAGTCTCTGTTTGAAATCTGGATAGCAAAGCTTTAGAAGCTGCAGAGGTAGAGGCAGTCTCTGACTGAGGCAGTCTCTGACTGAGGCAGTCTCTGACTGAGGCAGTCTCTGACTGAGTCTCTATGTAAAGTGGGCGTGAGCTGAAACAGCCCCATCCTATCTCAATGCTGGTGAATCTGGATGGTACAGTAATGTAACTGAGGGTGTAGCAGTTGAACAGGTGAGCTGGCTGGTGATGGTGGGGAGGAGGCCCTGATGTTCAGTCCTTCAACAGCGTTCAACAGACGGGAGGACAGTCATTACCTCAGGAAGAGTAAAGAGAGAGAGTTAGTTGGGCTCAGGAGTTTGACTGTAGAGAATATGAATTTTCAGAATTTTAGAGTGTGGTTGGCGACTCTGGCAGATCTAACTATAACAGTCTAAACTAAAAGGAGAGAACCAGAAGATAACATAGACATGAGACCACCCTGAGACACTGGGATCCCCCCACTCCACCATAAACAAACCGTTGTGATTGCGTGAAGTACACCTATTATTGTAAAATTAGAGTCACCACTGCACCACTGGTGTGACTCCTTGATCTCAGAATGACTGTTAAACCTTTATAAACAGTCAAAGTTAATTAATAAATACACTAATTACACAAAAGTGACTGGAGGAAGGAACAGTAATGGGATAACGAACCATCTCCTCCCAGTCAGTGCACCATGAGGCATTTCTATGTGATGCTATGCGGCATATAGAGTCTATGGAGGGAGAGAAGAGTTGTCTGTTATGTGTGCGTCCTCTGTTGCGTAGCTGTGATGGTCCCAGTCTCAGGATGGCACTGCTCATCTCTGTGTCAGACGCCTCAGACAGAGGAGGGGCCCTGAGTAAAGTGGGAGGGGCTTATCACAGGCCAGCAGCTCTGATGTTCTGGAGGGCGGGCAGCTTGGCCAAACAGTCCACTGGTATTTTGGCTGTGTGGCTTTTTTTATCCCCCCCCCCCACCCCCCCACCCCCCACTCCAGCCCTGAGCCAGCGCCTGTGTGTGTTTACGTCAGCGTGCTGTTTTAATAGGAGCTGTTTATTCTAATAACACCTGAAAACACAAATAAACTCCACTGACAATCCGTACTGTCACAGAAGTGTTTGTGGTACACTCGACTCGGCTGTGATCCTCTGACCTTTTGATCCAATCAGCATGTTGTTTGGAAAATGATGATTCAGCAGTTTGGTGGGGGGGTGGGCATGAGGTCACTGATGTTACATAATGCGCTCCCACCTCTTGTGAACAGCTTGGACTTGGATAGCGGAGGCTATACTATACTATACTCACCATAAAGCTCAGTCTTTTATCTTCAGTGCAGATATTCACTATATCCTCCACCAATCTCACATACACAGACGAGGCTGAAAGATAGTCCTGATGTTTTTGTTTGAATGGATCTGCTTATACGCACACATACACGCATGTATATGTATTATAATATTTTATAAGGTCTCATAATATCTCACAACATTATATATTATACCCTAGATGTAAGTATCTACATGTAATAATATGTCCCGTATGTATTATATCCCATAACTATATTAAATAATATGTTATGTATGTATTATATCTCATAACTATATTAAATGATATGTTATGTATGTATTATATCTCATAACTATATTAAATAATATGTCCCGTATGTATTATATCTCATAACTATATTAAATAATATGTTCTGTATGTATTATATCTCATAACTATGTTAAATAATATGTCCTGTATGTATTATATCTCAGAACTATATTAAATAATATGTCCTGTATGTTTTATATCTTATAACTATGTTAAATAATATGTCCTGTATGTATTATATCTCATAACTATATTAAATAATATGTCCTGTATGTATTATATCTCATAACTATGTTAAATAATATGTCCTGTATGTATTATATCTCAGAACTATATTAAATAATATGTCCTGTATGTTTTATATCTTATAACTATGTTAAATAATATGTCCTGTATGTATTATATCTCATAACTATATTAAATAATATGTCCTGTATGTATTATATCTCATAACTATATTTAATAATATGTCCTGTATGTATTATATCTCATAACTATATTTAATAATATGTCCCCTATGTATTATATCTCATAACTATATTAAATAATATGTTATGTATGTATTATATCTCATAACTATATTAAATAATATGTCCCGTATGTATTATATCTCATAACCATATTAAATAATATGTTATGTATGTATTATATCTCATAACTATATTAAATGATATGTTATGTATGTATTATATCTCATAACTATATTAAATAATATGTCCCGTATGTATTATATCTCATAACTATATTAAATAATATGTCCTGTATGTATTATATCTCATAACTATGTTAAATAATATGTCCTGTATGTATTATATCTCAGAACTATATTAAATAATATGTCCTGTATGTTTTATATCTTATAACTATGTTAAATAATATGTCCTGTATGTATTATATCTCATAACTATATTAAATAATATGTTCTGTATGTATTATATCTCATAACTATGTTAAATAATATGTCCTGTATGTATTATATCTCATAACTATATTTAATAATATGTCCTGTATGTATTATATCTCATAACTATATTTAATAATATGTCCCCTATGTATTATATCTCATAACTATATTAAATAATATGTTATGTATGTATTATATCTCATAACTATATTAAATAATATGTCCCGTATGTATTATATCTCATAACCATATTAAATAATATGTTATGTATGTATTATATCTCATAACTATATTAAATGATATGTTATGTATGTATTATATCTCATAACTATATTAAATAATATGTCCCGTATGTATTATATCTCATAACTATATTAAATAATATGTCCTGTATGTATTATATCTCATAACTATGTTAAATAATATGTCCTGTATGTATTATATCTCAGAACTATATTAAATAATATGTCCTGTATGTTTTATATCTTATAACTATGTTAAATAATATGTCCTGTATGTATTATATCTCATAACTATATTAAATAATATGTTCTGTATGTATTATATCTCATAACTATGTTAAATAATATGTCCTGTATGTATTATATCTCATAACTATATTTAATAATATGTCCTGTATGTATTATATCTCATAACTATATTTAATAATATGTCCCCTATGTATTATATCTCATAACTATATTAAATAATATGTTATGTATGTATTATATCTCATAACTATATTAAATAATATGTCCCGTATGTATTATATCTCATAACCATATTAAATAATATGTTATGTATGTATTATATCTCATAACTATATTAAATGATATGTTATGTATGTATTATATCTCATAACTATATTAAATAATATGTCCCGTATGTATTATATCTCATAACTATATTAAATAATATGTTCTGTATGTATTATATCTCATAACTATGTTAAATAATATGTCCTGTATGTATTATGTCTCAGAACTATATTAAATAATATGTCCTGTATGTATTATATCTCATAACTATATTAAATAATATGTCCTGTATGTATTATATCTCATAACTATATTAAATAATATGTCCTGTATGTATTATGTCTCAGAACTATATTAAATAATATGTTCTGTATGTATTATACCTCAAAACTATATTAAATAATATGTCCTGTATGTATTATATCTCATAAACATATTAAATATTATGTCCTGTATGTATTATACCCTAGATCCAAGTATTTATATATATGTCCCATATGTATTATATCTCATAAACATATTAAATATGTCCTGTATGTATTATACCCTAGATCCAAGTATTTATATATAATATGTCCCATATGTATTATATCTCATAACTATATAAAATAATATGCTCTGTATGTATTATACCCTAGATCCAAGTGTTTATATATAATATGTCCCGTATATATTATATCTCATAACCATATTAAATAATATGCTCTGTATGTATTATATCCCATACCTATAATAAATATGTTCTGTATGTATTATACCCTAGATGTACCTATATGTAATAATAAGTCCCCAATGAATAAGACCCAATATGTCAGTACCTGTATGTGACATATATGCCCATATATGATATCTAATATTTCTGCACCTATATGAAAGTATACATCCTGTATGTAATATATCCTAAATGAACGTGTCTATATATAATATGTCCCATATGAATTATATCTTATTTGTAAGTGCTAATATGAAATTATACATTCCATATGTATAATATCTTATATGTAATTGCCTATATAAAATAATATTGGCCATATGCATTATACTCAATATGTATGTATATAAGTACTTATAAGTATATATATATATATATTTATATATATATATATATATATATATATATATATATATATATATATATATATATATATATATATATATATATATATATATATGTAGTAATATGCTCCATATGTGTTACACCCAGTATGTATGTACCTATATGTAGTAATATGCCCTGCTGGTATCATACCCTATAAGTAAGTATTTATATCTAGCAATATGTCCCACATTTATTATACCCTATACATGAGTACATATATATATATAGTAATATGTTTTATACCCTATATGTAAGTACATACATGTAGTACTAAGACCCATATGTATTGTACCTTATACATAGGTACCTATATGTAGTAATATATCTCACATTTTTTAAACCCCATATGTTTTATATTCTATATTTAAGTGCATGTATTGTAAGTATTATATCCTATCCTTTAAGCATCTATATGAAATATATATATATAAATATATATATAACAATATATACATATGTACATATCGTCACTGTCCAATGACCAATAGAATGGACTAATGGAAATGCTTCAAAATCACTTGGAAAAAAATTTGGTTCCATTGACTTACATTGAAAGTAAAGACTGTTTTTGGCCTCTCCTGTAAAGTTCCTATTTTGGACATACTTGTTTTCCATTGAACAGCGACGATATATATGTAAATTATGTATTATGTAATATATATAAACCCAACTCCAACTTCAGTAACCAACCATAATGAGCTTTGTGTTGTGTTTTCAGTAAAAAAAAGAAAAAGAAAAAACGCTGTGCTTGTTTAGGAACGCTCCACAAGGTCGGGTCCAGGTCGCAGGGTCTCACACTATAGATTAGGCCTGTTTGTCTCTGCCTCTACAATGTCAGGACCTGCAGAAGTATCGAAAACAAACACACACAGCACACACACTTCCAGGGCCGTCCCGGTCATGCCACATCCTCTTCGAGGGAGGTGCAGGCTTGTCAGTCAGGCCCGGCCGGCCCTTGCCCGGCAAGCGTGGCCCTGGGTTCATCAAATAGGATTTGCAAGTGCTTGAGGCAGCAGTTTTGTTGACTATCTTATTACAGCACTGCCCTCGTCATTAAGCACCACTCCAGCAGAACGGACCCACTCGGCTTTAAGCTTCACTTCGTCTTGGCCACTTGCTGTCTTCCAACTGGAGGAGGCTTTATTGGCAGGCTGGTTTGGCACTGGCAGCAAAGCGCTTCAGAGATGCAGAGCAGATCGTGATAGCGCACTCTGCTCGTCCAGCCCGTGGAGTCGGGGCGGCCGGAGCGGGACCGCTTATCTTCCTCGCCATCGCCTTCGCTTGGCTGTAGGTAAGGAAGCATCCGAGGGTTTATTGATCTGGACGATTGTCCCACAGCTCCTGTTAATAAAAGGCTCGGCGTATCGGCTACCATCCCGACCCCTCAGTGTTATCAGACTGAGGGGATTAGATGGCTGTTCTCTTCTTCTCAAAGTGGTTTTCTGAGCCTGAGGTTCAGAAAAACTCCATCATGTTACCATGGAAACTTGAGCAAAACTGAACAGAAAAAAGATTTTTATGTTAAGACATATCTGCAGGGGAGAACGTACCACAGACATTGGAACCACTGCCTGATATAAGAGAGCCGATCAACAGAATATGTGGTTACACCAAGGACTAATCTATAGAAGCAATGCATTCAGTTTACATAAGTTAATATTATTTCCAAGTGAAATTTACATTTTAACTGAATTTAACTGCATTTGTCATGTGGATATGAGGTGTGCGTTACCTTCTGCTATACCTGTAGTCCTTGGTGCAACCATAGTACCAATATATTTATTCAGCATTTACTTTTTTTACTCTAATATTCTACTTAGAAAGTTTGTGTCTGGCAAAAATGGCCAGATATGGTTTTACACACCCATTTACATTGTATAACTTAGTCCTAGTATAAAACACTGTTTTCCTTGTTTGAATAATTTACTGAGCTCTGCTCTGATTGGCTGGCCTATAGTAAGACGCTGTGATGATCACACAGACACAACATCTCAAAATAGACCAAATAAAATGAACCTCAGTGTAAATAAGCTCTGCCCTCATACTGTTTAAGTAGCTATGCTAGTTACTCAGAGCTACTGGTATCTATGGTTACCTATACCAGCTACTCTTTTTCATCTGGACATTAAACACAAAGTAGATTAAAGGTGTCTCTGTGAAACTTTCAGTTTAAGATGATCTGCTTCAACCAGCACACAGTGATACTCTCACACAGCATGGCTGCTACTTCCAGTCACTGTTGGAGGTTGTGGTGCTAATAAAGGTGGAGCTGCTCGTCTCTTCAGTCTCTTCAGTGTTGAACGCTGAGCTGAAGCTGCTCCGAGTGTTAAAGAGTTAAAGTTGTTCAGGATTCTGTTAAAGATGAGCTGGTTTTGGGAATTCTCCGTTCCACCTTAAACGGTGCTGGAGTTACATTCTGGCGTCTGTAGGAGCTGCAGTGTTTAAGGTGGAACATTAGATGAAGAATGTGGAGAAGAGGAACTTCAGGCTGGTTTAAAGATGAACATGGAGCTCTGACAGTTGGGTTGTTTGTTGGGAAGGAATGAAAAGTGGTGACGTTCCCTTCACAGACTAGAACGCTGGATTTCTCCACCACCGTTCTGGTTGCTGGTTGGTGTTGTGGTTGTGTGTAAATGTTCTGGTTGTTGTTGGTGTTGTGTGTAAATGTTCTGGTTGCTGGTTGGTGTTGTGGTTGTGTGTAAATGTTCTGGTTGCTGGTTGGTGTTGTGGTTGGGTGTAAATGTTCTGGTTGCTGGTTGGTGTTGTGGTTGTGTGTAAATGTTCTGGTTGGTGTTGTGGTTGTGTGTAAATGTTCTGGTTGCTGGTTGGTGTTGTGGTCGTGTGTAAATGTTCTGGTTGCTGGTTGGTGTTGTGGTTGTGTGTAAATGTTCTGGTTGCTGGTTGGTGTTGTGGTTGTGTGTAAATGTTCTGGTTGCTGGTTGATGTTGTGGTTGTGTGTAAATGTTCTGGTTGCTGGTTGGTGTTGTGGTCGTATGTAAATGTTTTGGTTGCTGGTTGGTGATGTGGTTGTGTGTAAATGTTCTGGTTGCTGGTTGGTGTTGTGGTGGTGTGTAAATGTTCTGGTTGCTGGTTGGTGTTGTGGTTGTGTGTAAATGTTCTGGTTGCTGGTTGGTGTTGTTATGGTGTGTAAATGTTCTGGTTGCTGGTTGGTGTTATGGTTGTGTGTTAATGTTCTGGTTGCTGGTTGGTGTTGTGGTCGTGTGTAAATGTTCTGGTTGCTGGTTGTTGTGGTTGTGTGTGAATGTTCTGGTTGCTGGTTGGTGTTGTGGTTGTGTGTAAATGTTCTGGTTGCTGGTTGGTGTTGTGGTTGTGTGTAAATGTTCTGGTTGCTGGTTGTTGTGGTTGTGTGTAAATGTTCTGGTTGCTGGTTGGTGTTGTGGTTGTGTGTAAATGTTCTGGTTGCTGATTGTTGTGGTTGTGTGTAAATGTTCTGGTTGGTGTTGTGGTTGTGTGTAAATGTTCTGGTTGGTGTTGTGGTTGTATGTAAATGTTCTGATTGCTGGTTTGTGTTGTGGTTGTATGTAAATGTTCTGGTTGCTGGTTGGTGTTGTGGTTGTGTGTAAATGTTCTGGTTGCTGGTTGGTGTTGTGGTTGTGTGTAAATGTTCTGGTTGCTGGTTGGTGTTGTGGTTGTGTGTGAATGTTCTGGTTGCTGGTTGGTGTTGTGGTTGTGTGTAAATGTTCTGGTTGCTGGTTGGTGTTGTGGTTGTGTGTAAATGTTCTGGTTGGTGTTGTGGTTGTGTGTAAATGTTCTGGTTGCTGGTTGTTGTTGTGGTTGTATGTAAAACAGTATGGTATGTACAGTTCTGGGTACTGAACTCTCCTTACTACACTACAACAATGTAAATACAGGTTAAATGAGGTAGCGGTTCTAATATCATAGCTTCTGTGGTTACACCATTGAACATATGGTTACACTTAGGACTGTTTGGCTCCAATGACATATATACTGTGTGTGGCCTTAATTTGGTGATGTTGATTGGACGGACTCTTCATTCATCCTGCTGGCCTTCGCTGGCAGTCGGCCTCGACCTGCTCACATGCTGAGAGAGAGAGCCTTTAGCATGGAGCAGCTGAAAAAGGTCTATTGAAATCCTACGTGGCTTATTGTAGAAATTATATGTGAAGCAATCCTTTGTGGGAAACGATGGCGTTACGAAGCTGTACTGTAAGCTACGCCTAGCTGGGTGGCACAATAGTCGACAGGCAGTTTCGCCAGTCTACAAAGAGGGATCATTTCAGGATGAATCCGTTTCAAGTGTCACATTAAGAGACTGGCAAACAATCATGTCTTGTGTGTCAGGACAAAAGAGGCGCTTGTCATTTCCATCAAATGTTCTCGCACTTGGTGTGTTCATTGCTGGCTCTGAAGTGAGATTTTTTTTTTTGCCTCTTGCTGAGTCACATTTAGAGTGCCTTAGCATTTTAATGAGCTCCTGTATGCCGCTTGGTCGAAGTGGGTCCAGTGGTAACTCACAAGCCAGTCTGTTGGCAGAACAATGGAGGGTGAGATCCAGGAGTCTTTGTGTGTAAGTTCTTTCCTCCAGCTTATTTCTTCTCCTGAGCTACATGGCCTGCTTTCCTATTGGAACATAGCACGGTTCAGTAGGAAGGTGGTGTTGAATTGAATTTAGCTTTGACTTATTTTTAGCAATAGTGATGATGTACTATGGTGTGTCGAGGTGTGCAGTGTGTAGTGCTTGTGCAGTTGCTCCATGGAACATATGGTTACACTTAGGACTGTTTGCTTCCAGTGGCTTATACTGTGTGTGGCCTTAATTAGTGATGTTGACTGGACTCCTTATTCAGCCCATCCTGTACAGCATGTATTTGTACAGATGAGCTGTTATCGCTGGGCTTCATGCACTTTTAACACTTTTAACACTTTAAAGTTGAAGTAACTCAAATTTTTTGAGGAATCCGATTGCGGTAAACCGTTCAAGTTTAAGTAACTCAAATAATTGGACCATAAAATATAAACAAAGCACATTTTACTGGTATAAGAGAGAGGAAGTTGTACTAATGTATTTTGGACTCAATGCACTTAAAGGTGTTACAGCACAGTAACTTAAATTCACTGCCGTAACACAAATCTTGTTTTCTATGTGTCTAATCCACAGTCATACTGACCCGCACTCCTCTATGTGTCTAATCTACAGTCATACTGACCCCTTACTCCTCTATGTGTCTAATCTACAGTCATACTGACCCTCACTCCTCTATGTGTCTAATCCACAGTCATACTGACCCTCACTCCTCTATGTGTCTAATTCACAGTCATACTGACCCCTTACTCCTCTATGTGTCTAATCTACAGTCATACTGACCCTCACTCCTCTATGTGTCTAATCCACAGTCATACTGACCCTCACTCCTCTATGTGTCTAATTCACAGTCATACTGACCCTCACGCCTTTATGTGTCTAATCCACAGTCATACTGACCCGCACTCCTCTATGTGTCTAACCCACAGTCATACTGACCCTCACTCCTCTATGTGTCTAATCTACAGTCATACTGACCCTCACTCCTCTAGGTGTCTAATCTACAGTCATACTGACCCTCACGCCTCTATGTGTCTAATCCACAGTCATACTGACCCTCACTTCTCTATGTGTCTAATCTACAGTCATACTGACCCTCACTCCTCCATGTGTCTAATCCACAGTCATACTGACCCTCACTCCTCTATGTGTCTAATCTACAGTCATACTGACCCTCACTCCTCTATGTGTCTAATCCACAGTCATACTGACCCTCACTCCTCTATGTGTCTAACCCACAGTCATACTGACCCTCACTCCTCTATGTGTCTAATCCACAGTCATACTGACCCTCACTCCTCTATGTGTCTAACCCACAGTCATACTGACCCTCACTCCTCTATGTGTCTAATCTACAGTCATACTGACCCTCACTCCTCTCTGTGTCTAATCCACAGTCATACTGACCCTCACTGCTCTATGCGTCTAATCCACAGTCATACTGACCCTCACTCCTCTATGTGTCTAATCCACCGTCATACTGACCCGCACTCCTCTATGTGTCTAATCCACAGTCATACTGACCCTCACTCCCCTATGTGTCTAATCTACAGTCATACTGACCCTCACTCCTCTATGTGTCTAATCCACAGTCATACTGACCCGCACTCCTCTATGTGTCTAATCCACAGTCATACTGACCCGCACTCCCCTATGTGTCTAATCCACAGTCATACTGACCCTCACTCATCTATGTGTCTAATTAACAGTCATACTGACCCTCACTCCTCTATGTGTCTAATCCACAGTCATACTGACCCTCACTCCTCTATGTGTCTAATCCACAGTCATACTGACCCTCACGCCTTTATGTGTCTAATCCACCGTCATACTGAGTCTCACTCCTCTAGGTGTCTAATCTACAGTCATACTGACCCTCACTCCTCTATGTGTCTAATCCACAGTCATACTGACCCTCACTCCTCTATGTGTCTAATCCACAGTTATACCTTCCCTCATTCTTTCAGGCATCAGTTTAGCAACCACCTAGCAACACCTTAGCCATTACCTGATACACCTTAGCAACCACCTCACAACAGCTTAGCAACAATCTACCAACAACTTAGGAACTGCCTTTGCAACCATCTAGCAACACCCTAATAGAAAATTGAGATACCATAGCAAACACCCTAGCGACCAACCTCAGCAACACCATAAAACCCACAAGGGATACCATACCAGTCGCCTAGCAACAGCCTAGCAGCAACCTATGATACCATAGCAATTGGCTAGCTAACATCGTGGTAACCAACCATAGCGGCACCATGGAATCCAGGAAGGATACCAAAGCAACTTCCTAACAACATACTAGTAAACATCTGGGACGCCATAGCAACCACTAGGCAACACCCTACCAACAATTTGGGATACCAAAGCAACTAACTTAACCCTAAAAAAACAACACTATAACCCTATCAACACCATAGCAACCACCTAGCAAAGCCCTAGTATCATAGCAACCGCCTGGATGCACCAAAGCAACCATGTAGCAAAACCTTTGCAACCACCTATTGTATCTGGGATACAACAGCACCTAGCAACCAGATGGGTTACCATAAAAACCATCTAAAAACATCTTATCAAGCTTAAACTGCTCAACCACATTTTCTACTGACAATAAAAGACAAAGATCCACCTTTACCACAAATACCATCAAAAACCTTTATTATACTAAACATTCACACATTTAACATGTACTAAATTATATATATATATATATATATATATATATATATATATATATATATAAATTTTATTTATTTATTTTATTTATTTATTTTGTTCTTTTATTTATCCAATTTGTCTGTTTCATCTTTAGACATTTTATTTAATTTAATGTTATTTTATTTTATTTCCTGTTTCCTTTTATCTATCCAATCCCGGTTTTGCATTTTATTTTCATCATATACTTTCTTCATAATTTTAGTGTATTTAATTTACTTAATTGTGTAGTGGTTAGTACGGTGGTGTAGTGGTTAGTATGGTGGTGTAATGGTTAGTACGGTGGTGTAGTGGTTAGTACCGTGGTGTAGTGGTTAGTACGGTGGTGTAGTGGTTAGTATGCTGGTGTAGTGGTTAGTATGGTGGTGTAGTGGTTAGTATGGTGGTGTAGTGGTTAGTACGCTGGTGTAGTGGTTAGTACGGTGGTGTAATGGTTAGTGTGGTGGTGTAGTGGTTAGTACGGTGGTGTAGTGGTTAGTACCGTGGTGTAGTGGTTAGTACGGTGGTGTAGTGGTTAGTATGCTGGTGTAGTGGTTAGTATGGTGATGTAGTGGTTAGTACGCTGGTGTAGTGGTTAGTACGGTGGTGTAGTGGTTAGTACGGTGGTGTAGTGGTTATTATGCTGGTGTAGTGGTTAGTATGGTGGTGTAGTGGTTAGTACGCTGGTGTAGTGGTTAGTACGGTGGTGTAGTGGTTAGTACGGTGGTGTAGTGGTTAGTTTGGTGGTGTAGTGGTTAGTATGGTGGTGTAGTGTTAGTACGATGGTGTAGTGGTTAGTACGGTGGTGTAGTGGTTAGTATGGTGGTGTAGTGTTAGTACGATGGTGTAGTGGTTAGTATGGTGGTGTAGTGGTTAGTATGGTGTTGTAGTGGTAAGTACGGTGGTGTAGTGGTTAGTATGGTGGTGTAGGGGTCAGTACGGTGGTGTAGTGGTTAGTATGGTGGTGTAGTGTTTAGTACGGTGGTGTAGTAGTTAGTACGGTGGTGTAGTGGTTAGTATGGTGGTGTAGTAGTTAGTATGGTGGTGTAGTGGTTAGTATGGTGGTGTAGTGGTTAGTACGGTGGTGTAGTAGTTAGTACGGTGGTGTAGTGTTCAGTATGGTGGTGTAGTGGTTAGTATGGTGGTGTAGTGGTCAGTATGGTGGTGTAGTGGTTAGTATGGTGGTGTAGTGGTTAGTATGGTGGTGTAGTGGTTAGTATGGTGGTGTAGTGGTTAGTACGGTGGTGTAGTGGTTAGTATGGTGGTGTAGTGGTCAGTATGGTGGTGTAGTGGTTAGTATGGTGGTGTAGTGGTTAGTATGGTGGTGTAGTGGTTAGTATGGTGGTGTAGTGGTTAGTATGGTGGTGTAGTGGTTAGTACGGTGGTGTAGTGGTTAGTATGGTGGTGTAGTGGTTAGTACGGTGGTGTAGTGGTTAGTACGGTGGTGTTGTGGTTAGTACGGTGGTGTAGTGGTTAGTACGATGGTGTAGGGCGACCACCGTGGTTAAGAGTAGCAGAGTAGCAGCTCTGGGGAAAAAGCTGTTACCATGTCTGCTTGTGCTGGTCTTGATGGTCCTGAGTCTTCTGCCAGAGGGAAGTGTCTGGAAGATGTGATGTCCAGGATGAGAGGGGTCAGTTGTAATTTTACCAGCACGTTTCCTCACCCTGCTGGTGTAGATGTCCTGAAGCACTAGGAGACGCTGGGATTGGCTCCAGCCTGCCCGTGGCCCCGACTAGCGGGATATATAATGGATGGCTGGATATTCCAGTATTAGGAAAATATGATAATATTAGGCCAATATGGCAAATAATTGGATCTCATGCACAGACAAGCACCATGTTTTAGTTTGCGTGTATAAAAACATTATGCAAGATCTGAAAGCTCACAGTGCTGATTAGTGAGGTATAACATTCCATTACCTTTTAGCTACACAAGACCAGACCAAAACTTTAGAGGCCAAAAGTTTGCCAAATTTGCGGTACAGAGAGAATTCTTTGCCAAACTATTCATTTAATGAGTTTCCATCTGTGCCGACTGCAGCCTGCGGTTGTTTAACTGTAACAAAACGAGAGTGGAACAATGAAGAAAGGAAGTAAACGACTAGTATTGCATTTTCTCCATGCAGGAATGTGTGCCATGAACCACTTTCATGTTTGGTCTCATGCATTTTCACTCGTTTGGCCATCCAGACTCGCAGCTTGTTAAAGCCTGGCTGTGGCTCGTATCTCACAGCTGTTTGGTTTAATTATGGACGTTTCTGGTTTTTATCTTGCAGGACCTGAGCTCGTTTGCCATGCCGTTCCTGGAGGGGGACTGTGAGCATGCTGAGAAGGACAGTGTGCGTAAGGTAATGTCACCTCCTGTAAATTATATTCGAAACTCATGGGCGTTAATCGGAAGTTGGTCCCAGCAGCCTCTCCTCTTCTGGGAGCTTTTTCCTATTTCTGCTTCAATTCATTCATTACAGCATTGGTGAGGCTGGAAGCTGATGCTAAGGGCAGCCAGCCCTCTGGTTCATCCCAAACGTTGTTGGATGAAGAGATGTTGAAGGTCTTTCACACCAGAATCCATGTTTTCATTATGGGGCTCCAGTTAATTGAGATGCTGAACTGGGGAAGTGTCTTTCTCGGACAGTGGCCTCATAACATATACTTCCCTATAACGCATCCGGTAACAATAATACTACCCATCCCTTGAACAATGGGCCCAAAGCCCAGGACCATTATTCCTCCTCAGCCAAACTTTGCTGTGCTTACTCTGCATTATTGTGCATTCAGACGAGTGGTCTTCTCCAGCTTCCATCAAACATAGTCACCCAGACACTGAGGTGGAATTTACCACTCCACTCCTCCAGATTCCAATGATGCTGTCCAGTACACTTGGCTTTGAATATAGTATATAAACAAGTATCTCTAAAATCATAGCTTTACAGGAGAGGCCCAAAACCTACTTTACTGTCAGTGTAAGTCAATGGAACCAGAATTGTGTACAAGCTATTTTGGAGCATTTCTTTTGGTCACTTAACCATGAAATTTTCACACAGTGTAAACAACAGCTGTGGCATTCAAATGATATAGAAATACTAGAAATTACATGCTACATGTTTTTCTTTGGACAGCAGCAAAATATGGTGTATAATATAATATACTCCATATTGTAAGGGTTGTGTCACTTCAGACTTTCTTTTTGGATGAATCCAAACCGGTTACTCAGTTTCAAAGATGAGCTGTTGCTGCTCCAGACAACTGTAAGTGCTGTTATTAAGAAGTGGAAAATGTATAGGAGCAGCAACAACTGGTTTTCCAAAGACTTTGATAAATAGACTTGTATGGTTGGAAGTTAGAATGAATCCAAACTCTACCAGTCACTCTACAGTAGAAGCTATTCCACTGGTGATCTGTTGCTGCTGCTCCTGCTGCTATATTTCCTCTGCATAATAACAGTACTTACAGTTGTCTAGGGCAGCTCTAGCAGAGCAGACGTTTGATGAAAAGACTTTACGGGCAGGTAGCAGAGCTATGACAGTGCCAGTGTTGTGAGTGAAGTGAATTTGGGTCATGTAACGTAGATCATCTTTCACTGAGGTTTCGGAACATTACAGGATTACAGGATGAGTCCGACAAACAGGCCGGGAATGTAAATCTGAGAGGATTGCGTTTGCTCTACAGGCAATGCAGAGTTAGTGATGCAGAATAAGGTGAAATTAAACTGAGCCGATACATCAACATGCTTTCCACGGTGGCAAGCCAGATTCAGACGGTCCTCTTGGCATCGTCTAATTCTGACTCCTGAGTCATGCTGATCACTTTAGTGATGATGTGAGGATGTTCTTGCGATGTTCCTGGAGCTGTGATTTGAATAATATGAGTGCAGATGCCGTGAAAATGTTTCTCCTGTCCTGCGTGCGTGATGCTCTCTCATGGCCTGGCAGTCTGCCCGGAGGCTCCACGGCGCCGCGCTCTCCGTGCCCTCGTTCTGATGTTTTGATTATTACTGTAATTGGATGTAGATGAGAAGCCGCTTTAATGACCTCATTTGTAATCCAGCTGCAACCTTCCTGAACCGCAGCCGCAGAGCCCAATGCGCTGCTTTCTGGCCTGGCGCTGGACGGTAACTGGTCCGTTAGGGCGATACCATAGCGATGCTATAGAGAAACCTCTTCTGCATCACTATTTCAAGAACAGGTGCCATAGAATGACCAATTTTGCATGGTCAGGACCCCCATAGGACCACCACTGAGCACATAGTATTTGGGTGAAGGATCATTCTCAGCTGACGTAGTGGTGGTGTGTTAGTGTGTGTTGTACTGGTGTGAGTGGATCAGACACAGCAGTGTCACTGCTGGACTGAGAATCGTCCACCAATCAAAACTATCCAGACAGCAGTGTCCTGTGGGCGGCGTCCTGTGTCCATTGATGAAGAACTAGAGGAACACAAACTGTGCAGCAGCAGATGAGCTACTGTCTCTGACTTTACATCTACAAGGTGGACCAGCAAGTAGTAGGAGTGTCTAACAGAGTGGACAGTGAGTGGACACAGTGTTTAAACACTGCAGCAGCAGCACTGCTGTGTCTGGTCCACTCACACCAGCACAACACACACTAACACACCACCACCATCACATCAGTGTCACTGCAATGCTGATAATGGCCCACCACCTTGTTGGAATCTCAGCCCTTTTCTCTATTTCAAGGTGACATCATCTTGTAACACAATTCTTATTCGAATGGTCCTGCTTCAGTCAAGGTGGATCCAGCTTGTTCTACCTGATTTTCAGGATCGGACTCAGACTCAAACTAGCACAGCAGAACCCATCTGATTGTGAAACCATGAACATGGTAGATGTCATAAAATAGACTGTAAATATAAAGAGATGTGCCTAATGAGATGCTCGGTGAGCCCGAAATGTGACACCATGTTATGGTTTGCAACCATCAGAAGTATGTCTATTGACAGTGCAAGCTGGGGCATGTAGTGCAGATGGTCTTTGTTGGAACCCTCGTAGAATGAAAATTAAGCACAAAAAACAGGGCTCCTAACAACCACCCGGAAAACCTGGTAGGTCACCAAAACTCACCCCTTTAGATAAACAGCACTTTCTTTGAAAGAAAGAGGAGAACATCAAAGCTCCACCTTCAGATCTGAGAACATTCACAGGTGTTTCTGTCCGTCTTCCCACTGTGAGAAGACCCCTCAATGGGTTCTATGGGTCTGAATGGATGTGTAGAAGATGTGTTCAAGAAGCTCCTGACTGAGAAAAGGAGATACAGACACATCCAGCAAAGAAGAACAAGAAGCTGCTGGTGTTCTCAGAACAATGGACTGACCACCCCAGAATCCAGGTGTTTCTGTCCATCCTCCCACTGTGAGAAGACCCCTCTCAATGGTCTCTATGGGGTCTGAAAAGATGTGTAGCTGTTCAAGAAGCTCTTCACTGAGAAAAGGAGATACAGACACATCCAACAAGAAGAACAAGAAGCTGCTGGTGTTCTCAGAACAATGGACTGACCACCCCAGAATCCAGAACCTCAACATCACTCACTTGGTTTGGAGTTACTAAGAGCATCTCCAGATGCAGTGACCTCTGCCCCAGTGCGTGCACTGTAAACATATTTACTGGTTTCCTGTGTGTTCAGATGTAGTTTCAGATAAGAGTCACCTGAGGGTTGTGCCAGTGTGTGTGTGTGTGTGTGTGTGTGTGTGTGTGTGTGTGTACCCTGCTGATTTTGCCATGAGGTCAGCACAGGTTGTGGACGTGAGGGTGGGAGAGGGGCAGAAAAGCAAGCGTCAGCACGTGTTACACACCAGAGAGAGCATGAAAGTCACGGGAATTGTGTTTTTCCCAGATTTAAACATGTACTGACCCACACACACCTTCTCCCACACTGACACTTCAGAAAGTGGGGACATTCTAATGAGGCTCATTCGCTCCCAGCACTCTCTACAACAGAGAAGAGGTGCTTATAGAAGATATGAACATCCCAGTGGGGAATAACGCCACCTATTCATCAGTTTCTTGTGGGCATTTTTTTATCAGAGTTCCTTATGTGTTCAATAAAGAGCATTCATTTTAATTTATTTTATGCATTCTGCATTTATTTGCATTGAAAATAAAAAAATCAGAATATACAGTAATTATAATGTAGAATAGCATTCTTTATGTAAGTTATTAATTGACATTGGGAATCTAAATTTTAGTATATAGTAAATACACGTGGAATAGCATTTATTATGTAAGTTATTAATTGGTGTTGAAAATATAAATTTCAGAATATACAGTAATTATAATGTAGAATGGTATTTATTGTAAATTAATAATTGACATTGAGAATCAAAATTTCAGAATATACAGTGATCATAATGTAGAATGACATTGATTATAAAAGTTATTAATTGTTGAAAATATAAATTTCAGAATATACAGTAATTATAATGTAGATTTGTACTGATTATGCAAGTTATTAATTGTTGTTGGAAATATACATTTCAGAATATACAGTAATTATAATGTAGAATAGCATTCTTTATGTAAGTTATTAATTGACATTGAGAATCTAAATTTTAGTATATAGTAAATACACGTGGAATAGCATTTATTATGTAAGTTATTAATTGGTGTTGAAAATATAAATTTCAGAATATACAGTAATTATAATGTAGAATGGTATTTATTGTAAATTATTAATTGACATTCAGAATCTAAATTTTAAAATATACAGTGATCATAATGTAGAATGACATTGATTATAAAAGTTATTAATTGTTGAAAATATAAATTTCAGAATATACAGTAATTATAATGTAGATTTGTATTGATTATGCAAGTTATTAATTGTTGTTGGAAATATACATTTCAGAATATACAGTAATTATAATGTAGAATAGCATTCTTTATGTAAGTTATTAATTGACATTGAGAATCTAAATTTTAGTATATAGTAAATACACGTGGAATAGCATTTATTATGTAAGTTATTAATTGGTGTTGAAAATATCAATTTCAGAATATACAGTAATTATAATGTAGAATGGTATTTATTGTAAATTATTAATTGACGTTGAGAATCAAAATTTCAGAATATACAGTGATCATAATGTAGAATGACATTGATTATAAAAGTTATTAATTGGCGTTGAAAATATACATATCAGAATATACAGTAATGATATTGTAGAATTGTATTGATTATGCAAGTTATTAATTGTTGTTGAAAATATAAATTTCAGAAAATACAGTAATTATAATGTAGATTTGTATTGATTATGCAAGTTATTAATTGCTGTTGAAAATATAAATTTCAGAATATACAGTAATTATAATGTAGATTTGTATTGATTATGCAAGTTATTAATTGTTGTTGGAAATATAAATTTCAGAAAATACAGTAATTATAATGTAGATTTGTATTGATTATGCAAGTTATCAATTGTTGTTGGAAATACAAATTTCAGAATATACAGTAATTATAATGTAGAATAGCATTCTTTATGTAAGTTATTAATTGACATTGAGAATTTTAATTTTAGTATATAGTAAATACACGTGGAATAGCATTTATTATGTAAGTTATTAATTGGTGTTGAAAATATAAATTTCAGAATACACAGTAATTATAATGTAGAATGGTATTTATTGTAAATTAATAATTGACATTGAGAATCTAAATTTAAAAATATACAGTTATTATAATGTAGAATGATATTGATTATGTATTAATTGCCATCGAAAATATACATATGAGAATATACAGTAATTATAATGTAGAATGGCACATACTCACCATGATGATCTGTCCACAAAGCCAAACCTGCACTTGGAAACACACTTGGCAGTTTGGCAATGTTAACAAAGCAGGCCCCACATTAGGTGGTCAGGTAATGGGCTGTGGTGCACTGACCAATCATCATGCCCAACCAAACTGGCTCATTTCTACATGCTTCTGTTACAGCAAGTGGCAAGAAACAAACAAATAAATAAATAAAATCTTGTGCATGCTGATTGTTTGCCAGTGCATATGGTATAAACGGACACACTGGCAGTCGTAGGAGTTTTTGTGTACATCACATTTCAGGACTGTACTGCGTGTTATAGGACTCGTGGTCGATTTTCAGTTTTCTACATCGTTTGAACACGACAGCTGCTCTTTACCTCCTGCGAAAGTTTCATAATGAATGGACCAATAGAAATGCTCCAAAATCACTTGGAATAAAACGCTTTTACATTAACTCCCATTAATAATGAATACGGTTTTTGCTCTCTCCTGTAAAGTCACTATGTTGGAGATGTTTGACTTTCTTTGGACAGTGACGATGAGCAGCTGGAAGTAAATGGATGGCGTGAACTTTTTGAACTTCTAGAGAATGTTGGGGTTGCCAGGTTTGGACATTTGTCTACAACAGAAATATGGCTAGCAAGATTTTGTTCTAAACCACAACAATCACAATAAAATCTGCCCAGTTTCCATACAAGTGTAGACCAGCAGGGCTTCCCATGTCCTCTGAACGTGAGAGGCCATGCTCACTAAAGACTCTTATACAAACTACAGGCATGCATAACAGGCTGTGTATGGCTGAAACACCTAAATTGAGAGAAACATACTGATAGAAGCTCAGCTTTACGCTGTGACCGATGATTAGAGAAGGTCTCACAGTGGTTATGCTTATAGGCTGCCAGGAAAAAGTTTGGGGACAACTTTTTTGACATGGGTGTCTTAGTAAATATGAGTCTTTGTCAACACACACAGCATATTTTATATTATCCCACAGCTTCGTGTCCATCCAAGAGACATCCTTGCTGTAAAGAGCAGAGTTTGATCTAAACGATGGGACGGTTTTGTTGTGGGAGCATATATGAACTCATATTTGGCCCAAATGAGGTTTAAACAGCGAGAAGGTTGGAATGTATGGTCAAATTATTGCACTCGTTTGTAGTTAGAACATGTTGTTGCCCCCAGATTTTTGATGGGTAGTGCAGTAAACACTGTGTCCACTCACTGTCCACTCTATTAGACACTCCTACTACTTGCTGGTCCACCTTGTAGATGTTAAGTCAGAGACAGTAGCTCATCTGCTGCTGCTGCACAGGTTTGAAACCGTTTTGATGCAATGCGATGATGACGGCATGTGTTTCCTTGGAGGTAACCATGGTTATCAGAAGAGAACTTCCACCACTACCCTTTGAAAGCAACCAGTCTGCTCTACTAATCGGCGTGACAGAGTTCTATCAGCTGTCTTGTCCTCGTTAAGCTTTTCTCCTGAGCTAACGAGATCATCACTGAAATGATGTTTGCAGGCCGTTGTGTAGGGCTGAAGTGCAGCGGCTGGAATGCAGTCATTTTTGTGATGAGCTCGTTTTTTATGGTAGGGAATGACATTGCAAGGGCACTCCATCATGTTTTCTCACTTTGAAGAGCTTCTAGTGGGGCTCACCATTCTGAGGGCACATATAGACCACCACATCACATTTAATCCACTGACAGGGCAACCATTCAGAAATGTCTCATTCTCACCCCTGTAGATACAGTGCACTGCATCATATTACCCATTGAAGGGGCACTTCTTAATTAGAGGGGCACCTACGCAGTAGGGCTGTGTATTGGCAAGAACTTGGCGATACAATACATATCGGTATACAGCAGTCACGATTCAATATATTGTGATATTGCAAGTAAAGTAATATATTGTGATTTTTCAATTCCTACTATTAAAACACACTACTGTATGAACAGGTTTATCAGTGCTTACAATAGCATTGCGCCCTTGTGCTGCTTGTTAATGTTGGAGTTGGAGCTGAAAATGGATTACAACACTGACATCTAGTGGTCAAAGCTTCAAACACAACACACAATGATTCACTGTCTGTCAGGAATCTGTACTGTGTTATTGGGAATCGATACAGTATCACCAAACAAAATATTCTGATACTTGATATTTCAATATTTTCTTACACCCCTACTACACGGAGAAAGGGCCACTAGAAAGGGCACCCTTTGGGATAGTGTCCAGTAGGGGTGCAATAGACAACCTTATAAAGACACTCGTTAAGACAGATTTTAAATCTTTCCAGTTCTAGATAGCAAACCATCATAATTTATTGAAAAAAAATAATTCCTATGTGAAGGGCAGCTAACAGCGCACTCTAGAGGGCACTATCGACGTTTTTTCAACCATAGGTGCACAATTACTCCCCCCGATTCCGCCAGTGATGTAAACAATAAAGTATTTAGAGAGTGTGTCCTGATATTTATTGCATTCCTAATATAAGTAAACATATGTACCTACATTTATCTTGAATGAATCTGGAAGAAATCTTATTTTATTATATGTTTTATTATTCTGCCCACCCCAACTTTCACTGTGTGTTTGCCTTGCAGGGGGAGATCAGCTGCCATTCGGCAAGCCCAACCAAAGGCTTCTTCAGCAGGGGTCCGTTCAGCCGACCCTCCAGCCCAATGTCGGCCCCGGCCCGGTATAGAAACAGCCCCGGGTCCCCCAAAACCATCTTCCCATACCCGCCCCAGCAGGAGTCCCCGCCCAAATCCCCTCGCCGCCTGAGCTTTACCGGAATCTTCCGCTCCTCCTCCAAAGACTCCTCCAGCACCTCTGTCTCCACCTCCACCTCCACCTCCCCTGTCACTATTAAACTCTTCTCCCGGGCCAGGAAAGGTAGGAGATGCTTCAAACATGGAAGTGTGAAGCCACTATATCTTATACAGTGCCATGTATAGCAGAACAACACCGACAGGGGGTCTTTAAGATCCTGAAGCTGAAACTTGTTGGTCGTGAGTTGTTTGAGGAGATGCGGTGCTTTGCTGATTTGGCCGGAGTTCTAACAGAAAGTAGAGACACAGTGAAGTCGCCTGTGGCACATATAATTCATATTCAGCTCTCATGCTGTTTCTCTTTCATCCTTTATGCCGTCTCTCTCTCTCTCTCTCTCCCTCTCTCTCTCTCTCTGGTATGATGCTTTTATATCCACACACCACAGTTTCCCCAGTAACCAGACATATATACATATATTAGAATCGTGTGTTGTATAATATATATATATATATATATATATATATATATATGAGCTGCCATTGAGGAGCTCCACTTACAGACTGTAGTTCATCTGATTCTCTGTATACTTTATTGCTCTGTTCTTTAATGATCAGGACCCCCACAGGACCACCACAGAGCAGATACTGTTAGAGAGGTGGGTCATTCTCAGCACTGCAGTGACACTAACATGGTGGTGGTGTGTTAGTGTGTGTTGTGCTGGTGTGAGTGGATCAGACACAGCAGCTTTGTCCACTCTATTAGACACTCCTACTACTTGCTGGTCCACCTTGTAGATGTAAAGTCAGAGACAGTAGCTCATCTGCTGCTGCACAGTTTGTGTTCCTCTAGTTCTTCATCAGTGGACACAGGACGCCGCCCACAGGACACTGCTGTCTGGATAGTTTTGGTTGGTGGGCAATTCTCAGTCCAGCAGTGAGGTGTTTAAACACTCCAGCAGCAGCAGCACAGCTGTGTCTGATCCACTCACACCAGCACAACACACACTTACACACCACCATTATATATATATATATATATATATATATATATATATATATATATATATATATATATATATATATATATATATAAATATATATTGTAGTCCATATGGTTATATACCAGTATACACCAGATCTGATTAGAACAGATGTAAATAATCATACACACAATACAAAGTAACATGAATATGTTATTGTGAGAGAAGTAGATCAGATCTTGAGCTCCAGTTTGAAGAACAAACTTAGGTTCCAGATTTCTCCTGGACGCCCCAGACATTGTATAAATGTGTTCAGTTCCTTCAGCAGCAATCTTGATTTTGTTTGGAAACCCTTTACTGAAAATAAGCATTCATAACTCACAACACCTGCTTTCCATGACAACAAACCCACATGAATATTCATAAAAACCTTTCTTCCATCAATGAACTAACCCAACTGTCAACTGAGCCTCAAATAACAATGTTTAGTCCTCGGCTGAAACGTGAACAGTCAGTAGATCCTATTCTACCACAAACACAAGCGTTCTTGTAATATTGACCAGAGTGATGCGCCCCGTCCGCATGTCCAGACAGAGCGGTTTCACCACAGAGAACCACGTGGAGCTCTTAGTGATTGAGATAATTATGCCTTGTGCTGCTTTAATGGACGTGTGGGCGTGTTCGAGCCACTCTGTCACGTGACCTTCCTCTGCTGGAGCCGAGAGACACAAACCAGGAGGATTTACAGCCCTGGACTGTTTTCAGGGGCTCATGCAGAGCTGTGGCTGTTTGGAATAGAGTTATCCCGAAGAGAGACATGGGGGCTGTACTCATACGATGATATTATCAATAATAACATGACGAGTTGTCGCTTAAGAGCTTTTATACATGCATTCTGAGCCCCATCGACTGCTCCCATAGGATCTGGAGTACAGTGGACCAATCACAGTGCAGCATTTCTCAGCATCCTGTCACAATAGCCCATGCAACATGTAAGCAGTATCTAAGCAACTGTCATTAGTTTGGTGATATTATGACTGATTATTACCACGTATGTCTCAGTTTCATTTGTTTTCCACTTTTTCAAACAATAAATGAAACATCAAAACCATCAGATTAATTACTTTGTTCAGAAATAACAGCTTATCCATCAAATGCTTGTTTAGTCTGATACCATAACCATTTCTGGGTCTGAATGCTCCCTTAGATCCTACAATCACACCATTAGAGAACCTGTGAAGCTTTTCACAATCATTTCTTTTCATGTTTGAATAGATCTGAATTAAAGGAGCCATGTGTAAAATAAATTCAGCCTCCAAACACTAGGAGGCAACATATCACCAGATGACATGGTGTCCACCCAAATCCTACTAAACAAAGAACTTCTTCACTTCTTACCAGTCTAGAAGAAACGTTCATCAAACTAAATTCCTTTAGTGTTCACTCTTGTTCTGCTTTTGTTTATATCACTTCTTCTAGTGTTTACTGCTGAACGTGGTTTCTTGCCAAGAGCGGGCAGTGATGGCGGTCACTGCAATGGTCACTGTGTTGTGTTTACTGGTCTTACTGGTTCTTAAATGATCTAACAGGAGGCAGTACATTTAACATGATTGATAAGAGGTTAGAATACGGCATCAGGGCAACAGTGCTACTTCCTCATCCTCACATGTTGGACTGATTTAACTCCACAATACAGTGACTCACTATCACCTCTTCATGTACAAAGTGGTACTACAGTGACTCACTATCACCTCTTCATGTACAAAGTGGTACTACAGTGACTCACTATCACCTCTTCATGTACAAAGTGGTATTACAGTGACTCACTATCACCTCTTCATGTACAAAGTGGTACTACAGTGACTCACTATCACCTCTTCATGTACAAAGTGGTATTACAGTGACTCACTATCACCTCTTCATGTACAAAGTGGTACTACAGTGACTCACTATCACCTCTTCAGGTACAAAGTGGTACTACAGTGACTCACTATCACCTCTTCATGTACAAAGTGGTACTACAGTGACTCACTATCACCTCTTCATGTACAAAGTGGTATTACAGTGACTCACTATCACCTCTTCAAGTACAAAGTGGTACTACAGTGACTCACTATCACCTCTTCAGGTACAAAGTGGTACTACAGTGACTCACTATCACCTCTTCAGGTACAAAGTGGTACTACAGTGACTCACTATCACCTCTTCAGGTACAAAGTGGTACTACAGTGATTCAGTATCATCTCTTCAGGTACAAAGTGGTACTACAGCGATTCAGTATCACCTCTTCAGGTGCAAAGTGGTACTACAGTGACTCACTATCACCTCTTTTTAAATACAAAGTGTTACTATAGTGACTCACTATCACCTCTTCAGGTACAAAGTGGTACTACAGTGACTCACCATCACCTCTTCAGGTACAAAGTGGTACTACAGCGATTCAGTATCACCTCTTCAGGTGCAAAGTGGTACTACAGTGACTCACTATCACCTCTTTTTAAATACAAAGTGTTACTATAGTGACTCACTATCACCTCTTCAGGTACAAAGTGGTACTACAGTGACTCACTATCACCTCTTCAGGTACAAAGTGGTACTACAGTGACTCACTATCACCTCTTCATGTACAAAGTGGTACTACAGTGACTCACTATCACCTCTTCAGGTACAAAGTGGTACTACAGTGACTCACTATCACCTCTTCATGTACAAAGTGGTATAGCCAGAGCATGCTAACTTCTGTAAATATCTTAGGAATATGATATGTTCACATATTTGACATCTTGTCAGAGCTGTTACTCATACCTCTTATACTGATCATTTTGTTTAATTTTGGATTGTAGTGAACTAAAAATGTACATATTGCACCTTTAAAGTTGCCATTTCCTCACTGTAGTTCTTATGGGCTGGGTTTAACATAGGGAGAAAAATGTTAACATCAAATTTAGGCACCACCTTTTATTTTATACATATTTTTTTCAATATGTTAACTTCAGGTCGTAACCATAACTGTACGTTACAATGTGATTTGTTAACTTAGTTACACTTAGAAAGTCAACAGTAACATATAATTCAACCAGAGGCGCCCAAACCTTTCTGTACATGCCCCTGAAATGAGCTGGAGGCTGATGGCTTCCTTGTGGTATGTGATATCCCCCTTCTGGAGGATGCGGTTAAAGATAGACATATCAGAAAAGGGACATGCGGCTTCCCGAAGCTAAACAGAAAATTATCGGACCCTGTATTTTCAGCTGTTTTGTAATTATGTGCTTAAGCAAGTAAGACTAAAACAATGAGGCCAGAACTCCTCTTACTTTGCTTGTTTAGCTTCGATGACAGGCGAATGACTTAATCTGAAGCTTCATTGTCGCCCCCATGGGAAGGTATACAAATATTGCCAAATTAGAGCCCATTTCGGACAATAGCATTAAAGTGGAGTGACCTATAATTACAAAAGGCAGTCGTTAGGGTGCTGGGGGTGGCTGGGGGGCCTAGAGTGGGCCTTGGCAGAGGGCCGTCTTTCTCTGGAACTGTGCTGCTCCTGATGAATGTGGAGCAGAGGTCATGGGTGCGTGCCATCGGTGACGTGAAGTCCAGTTACAGCGCAGTTCAATGTGATTGTCTGATTAAAGGAACTGATTAAAGGGCCCATATCATGGAAAACATGATACATATTCTTTACTTGTTTGAAACCAGACAACTCACTCAGTCCATATACAATATATTATCAAAAGTCTTCACTCGCCCATACAAATCACTGAATTCAGGTGTTCCAATTACTTCCATGGCCACAGGTGTATAAAACCAGCACCTAGTCATACAGACTGCTTCTACACACATTAGTAAAGAGTGGGTCTCTCTCAGGAGCTCAGTGAACTCCAGCGTGGTACCGTGATAGGACGCCACCTGTGTAACAAGTCCAGTGGTGAAGTTTCTTCACTACTAAATATTCCACAGTGGACTGTCAGTGGTGTTAGAACAAAGTAGAAGTGATTGAGAACGACAGCAACTCAGACACCAAGTGGTAGAACATGTACAAGGACAGAGCGGGTCAGCGGATGCTGAGGAGCATAGAGCACAGAGGTCACCAACTTTCTACAGAGTTAATCACTATAGACCTCCAAACTTCATGTGGTCTTCAGATCAGCTCAAGAACAGAGCATAGAGAGCTTCATGGAATGGGTTTTCAAGCCTTACATCACCAAGCGCAATGCAAAGCGTTGAATGCAGTGGAGTAAAGACTCAAAGACTCTAGAGCAGTGGAGACGTGTTCTCTGGAATGACCAATCACGCTTCTCCGTCTGGCAATCTGATGGACTGATGGACTGAAAGGAACTCTTAATGCTTCAGCAGATCAAGAGATTCTGGACAATTTCCTGCTCCTAACTTTGTGGGGACAGTTTGGGGACGGCCCCTTCCTGTTCCAACATGACTGCCCACCAGTGCTAAGAGCAGCTCCATAAAGACATGGAGAAGGTGTTTGGTGTGGAAGATATTGACTGGCCTGCACAGAGTCCTGACCTCAACCTGATAGAACACCTTTGGGATGAATTAGAGTGAAGACTGAGAGCCAGACCTTCTCGTCCAACATCAGTGTCTGACCTCACTAATGGTCTTCTGGAAGAACGGTCAAACATTCCCATAAACACTCTCCTAAACTGTGTGGAGAGCCTTCCCAGAAGAGTTGAAGCTGTTACAGCTGCAAAGGTTGGGCCGACATCATATTAAACCCTATGGATTAAGAACGGGACGATACTCAAGTTTATATGAGTGTGAGGACAGACGGGCGAATACTATTGGCAGCATGGTGTTGGTAGACTAGGCCAAGTTTTTGTTGTCACAAAACTCAATGCATTTACATATGCTGGCCTACAACAGTCTAGCCACGCCCACTCACAATAAAGCTGTGATGCAGGAGTCTCTGCTATTTGAGTGTCTTACTACATGGTCATGAAAGGTCATCTCTTTCCACTGAATGAGAGAAGCTCCAACGTCAGGACGGCCACCCTCTGGCGAGCATCCGAGCGTGTGGGGGCGAGCGTGCGTAGGCGAACAACAAGCTCTTCACACGCTGTGTTCCGCATCGACGAACACAAGCATCCACACACAGTCTTACATAACCGGCCGGCCGGGCTGCTCTGCCTGGCACACGCGCTCCGTCTGCGGAACAAAACAACAGCATTGATGTGTCCTGTGGACTAGCGGGACGGAGGACGAGCGCAGTGAATGGATTTATGGGTAGATGGTTGATGATATTTGCATGCCGATGGTAGAGTGTGGGTGAAACACGCTTACGGACCCCAACCCCTGTCAAACGTTTCAACGTTCCTGGTTGGTTGATGTGTCCTGTTGGTCCTCCGAGTCAAAATATACACTGCCTGGCCAAAACTAAAGTCACCACCAAGAAAAAGATCACAAACTCTAACATTTGATTGGACCGCCGTTATCTTTGATTACGCATGCATTCGCCGTGGCATTGTTTCGATAAGCTTCTGCGATGCCACAAGATTTATTATTATTTTTAATAATAAATATTATTATTTTCACCAAGATCTTGCATTAATGATAGCAGAGTCTGACTGCTGGGTTAGGGTTAGGGTTAGGGTCCAGCACATCCCAATGATTCTCTATGGGGTTAACTCTGCGATGGCCAATCCATGTGTGACACTGGCTACCAATCTGATTGAGTTCATTCCGATTCTAGATTAAGACGGAGGTGTTTATATGCTCACTCTACTCAATAATCTGATGCAAATCTCTGTTTACATGCACACTACAAGTAATCAGAGCCAAAACAACGCGCATACGTAGAGTACTTGGTGTAAACGTTACCATGACAACGAGCAGCGAGCTAGTTCAATCAGAGTGAGACCAGCGGAGGTATGTTACCTTCAGTTACCTCCTTTTAATTGCTTTAAAATGATGCAGACTCAGGAAAACATACTTCACATGTACTTATTAAAGAAGGGCCGAGAGTAAGACACCACGTCCTTCATCCGTGTGAGCAAGGAGTCGATCTCCCATGAGTTCATCCAAAATTTCGTAAAACGGGAAAGTGGATCGGAGCCGCTTTCACCGTTCTGAGAAACTCCCATCTGTTTTTAATTTGCTCTATAGTTCTTGTAAACCCACCGTTATTGTGAGCTTTACGGCCGTCCATCCTACTGTTTTTAGATCTTTTAAGGTTTAAAGCATGAACTGTGTCTCTTCTGAAGACCAGTTTCTACCTCCCGCCATGTTGAAACGTCCTCCATGACGCAACTGCACATGTACAGAGCATACTTAAACTTTCCGATTGGGAATGTAACCAGATACAGGCGTTTACACGACTATTATTCTTCTATTAAACTGATTATTTACGGAATTACCCACCTCCTTCAATCGGATAAAACTAGTCTATTTGGATACATGGACCAATTCTATTCCGATTAAGATATTAGTCGGATTATTAACGGATTATCAGGCTGCATGTAAACGTAGCCAGTGATGTCTCATGCTCCCTGAACCACTCTCTCACAATTTGAGCCCGATGAATCCTGGCATGGTCATCCTGGAATATGAGAAGTCGTCCATTGATGGAATCACCTGGTCATTCAGTATATCCAGGTGGCCAGCTGACCTTATTCTTTGAGCACATACTGTTGCTAAACCTAGACCTGACCAATTGCAGCAACCCCAGATCATGGCACTGGCTCCACAGGCTTGTACAGTAGACACTAGGCATGATGGGTGCATCACTTCAGCTGCCTCTGTTCTTACCCTGATGCGCCCATAAATCTGGACTCAGCAGACCACATGACCTTCTTCCATTGCTCCAAAGTCCAATCCTTATGCTCCCTAGCAAATTGAAGTCTTTCTTTCCAGTTAGCCTCACTGATTAGTGGAAGCAACTCATTGCACTAGTTAAAAGATAAGCTAAAAGATAATCGCCCATGCAGTAATTATCCAATAGGAGGCTTGTACCTGTTTGCTAAGTTACATGAAGGTGGCACATCCACAGAGAACATACTTTTACATTGGAAGGAGATAAATATGCAACAGTTTTATTATTATTATCAGACATATTTCCAGTTTAGCTGCTTCCATGACCAAACATCATCGCTCCATGAAAGGTTGACGTCCAATACAGTTAAATGTCCCAGCGAGAAAACTCTAAACTAGCCGATTCCCACTAATCAGTTCACCTACCAATTAGAATCAGTGCGTGTTGGTGGCTTAGTGCTTCTACTCTTTGAACACACATCCGAATGCAAACGAACCAAGCTGTCTAACAGTTACAGTCAGTTACAGCATGTATATCCCACAGTGGTGAGGAAAAACTCCCTCAGCCTGGAGAAAGAAACCTTGGGAGGAACCAAGACTTACATGTGGAGATCCATCCTTCTCTGGTTAAACAGTGTTTACAGTTTAAGTTAAATACAGAATAAAAGAGAAGAGAATCTCTGTTTGAAGTCTGGATGGCAAAGCTTTAGAAAATGCACCGGTAGAGTCTCTGACTGAGGCAGTCTCTGACTGATTCTTTATGAAAGTTGGATTGAAGTTAATTGAAACAGTCCCATTCTATCTCAATGCTAGTACATCTACATGGCACAGTGATGTAATTGAGGGTGTTGCAGTTGGCACAGATGAACAGGAGAGAGTTGAGAGTTGGTGATGGGTGAGGAGAAGGCCCTGATGGTCAGTCTTCCAATTTAACAGGAGACAACTTTACAGGAGAGGAAACTGTCTTTACTTTCAATGTAAGTCAATGGAACCAGAATTTATTGCTAGGCAATTGGAGCATTTCTATTGGTCCAATCATCATGAAATTTTCCTGCAATGTAAAAATGGCACATGGCAAGATAAGATAAGATAATATAATCCTTTATTAGTCCCACAGTGGGGACATTTACAGAGTTACAGCAGCAAATGGATAGCAAGGCACTCAGTACAAAAAAAAGATACAAAAACAGTACAGTATATACAATATAAATAATAAAAATTCAAGAACTCTTAAGATTGTATTTACAAAAGTGGAGATACATATTTTGCCTTGACGACCGTGACGATATGTACATCATAGGTGTGCAGTCTGTAGATGAGGTGGTCATTTATGTTCCCATAGACAATCATGTAATTTGACCAGCAGTGCCCAAACGACTGTATATACACAGTGGAGTTGTGTCTGAGTGGGCGGATCCCAGATCTAGGCCACCGTTGCCGTCTGATTAGGCCCCCGGATCGACTGGAATTTTGTTTTGACGGGTTCGTTCCAGCTGCCATGTAAACGGTCTCTCTCTGACCCGCAGGCCTCTAACTCTGCCCTGGCCGGCCAGCCCGCCTGAGTGACCTCGGCTGGGTACGAGAGAAACCTTTCTTTTTTTCAGAACTGTGTTGTAGTTCAACAAAACTATCAGCCCCTGCTTTAATAAGTAACTGTAACAGGATTATTTCACTGATTTCATCCTACAGTGACTCATAACGTCTACTACTCTCTAAAACCCACGTAGGGAAAACCCTGGAGTCCTTTATCCCCACTGTGTAGTGAATTTCCCCACTGTGGGAGTAATATAGGATTATCTTATCATATCTTTAAACAGCCAATCACAGTAAAAGTCATGTCACTCTCCCCGCCTTTACTGTGAATGGAACACAACTAGTTAAGCTGTTAAGCTGGAGGTTAGGGAACCAGCTGTGTTAGTGGAAGATCACCAGTTCAATTCCCTTAAACCAACTGGACGTGACTGAAGTGCCCTAGGTCAAGACACCTAACCCACAATTGCTCTCTGGGCTGTGGATAGGGCTGCCCACTGCCTGGGCAAGTAACCTAGGCAAGGTTACTTGCCTTGAGCAAGACACCTAACCCCCAATTGCTCCTTGGGTGCTGTGGAATACAGCTGCCCATCACTCTGGGCAAGTCTGCTCACTGCCCCCTCAGTGTGTATGTTAATGAATGTTTATGTGTGTATTTGGGTGTTTCACTGCACGGATGGGTTAAAAAGAATCTAAATTCTAGTCTTTTATATGGGCCACTCGTCGGATGGAGCTTATGGTACCAGCCTTGTGACCAGAAGGTTGCCAGTTTGGATCCCCTGAACCAATATATATTTATATATACAGGGGTTGGACAATGAAACTGAAACACCTGTCATTTTAGTGTGGGAGGTTTCATGGTTAAATTGGACCAGTCTGGTGGCCAATCTTCATTAATTGCACCAGTAAGAGCAGAGTGTGAAGTTCAGTTAGCAGGTAAGAGCACAGTTTAGCTCAGAATATTGCAATAACACAACATTATGCGATGTACCAGAGTTCCAAAGAGGACAAATTGTTGATGCACGTCTTGCTGGCGCATCTGTGACCAAGACAGCAAGTCTTTGTGACGTATCAAGAGCCACGGTATTCAGGGTAACGTCAGCATCCCACCAAGAAGGACCAACCACATCCAACAGGATTAACTGTGGACGCGAGAGGAAGCTGTCTGAGAGGGATGTTGGGTTCTAACCCAGATTGTATCCAAAAAACACAAAACCATGGCTGAACAAATCACGGCAGAATTAAATGTGCTCCTCAGCTTCTCCTGTTTCCACCAGAACTGTCCATCAGGAGCTCCACAGCGTCAATATACACGGCCGGGCTGCTATAGCCAAACCTTTGGTCACTCGTGCCAATGCCAATCGTCGGTTTCAATGGAGCAAGGAGATCAAATCTTGGGCTGTGGACAATGTGAAACATGTCTTGTTCTCTGATGAATCCACCTTTACTGTTTTCTCCACAGCCGGGAGAGTTACGGTGTGGAGAAGCCCCCAAAGAAGCGTACCACCCAGACTGTTGCATGCCCAGAGTGAAGCATGGGGGTGGATCAGTGATGGTTTGGGCTGCCATATCATGGCATTCCCTTGGCCCAATACTTGTGCTAGATGGGCGCATCACTGCCAAGGACTACAGAACCATTCTGGAGGACCATCTGCATTCAATGGTTCAAACATTGTATCCTGAAGGTGGTGCCGTGTATCAGGATGACAATGCACCAATACACACAGCGGGACTGGAGAAAGATTGGTTTGATGAACATGAAAGTGAAGTTGAACATCTCCCATGGCCTGCACAGTCACCAGATCTAAATATTATTGAGCCACTTTGGGGTGTTTTGGAGGAGCGAGTCAGGAAACGAGTTTCTCCACCAGCGTCACGTAGTGACCTGGACACTGTCCTGCGAGAAGAATGGCTTAAAATTCCTCTGACCACTGTGCAGGACTTGTATATGTCATTCCCAAGACCAACTGATGCTGTACAGGCCCTACACCATACTAATAAATTCTTGTGGTCTAAAACCAGGTGTTTCAGTTTCATTGTCCAAGCCCTGTATATATATATATATATATATATATATATATATATATATATATATATATATATATATATATGAAGAAGGGGAGAAGTAAATAGAGTGATGCTGAGATGTTTTGGATGTGGTACCCAGGCTGGGTGGATGGCAGCTTTTGTCTGCAGTGTTTGTTATTCCTGGTGGGACGCTGCTACCTGAAGCTCCTCAGACAAGCTGAAAGAGTCTGTTAGTGCTGGGTCACTCTTACATAAGCATGTGAATGGGGACATCCAGGGACTGATTCGAGGGGCTATCTATAAGCATTAGGCTCAAGCTTTCTGTTTGGGAGGACAGCTGAGTGGTGTTCGGTGATACATTACAGTAAGGCAGGCAACTGTGTTGGTATTGTTGGCGTTTAGGTAAGAGATGATGATGCTGTGTCATCTTCGCCGTCTCACATCCGAGCCAAAAGGAGGTGCAAAGAAAGCAAAGAAGTCAGCCTGCCCTTCCACAGGGTTTTTAAAGCCAGATCGCCATCTAGTGGTCAGGACTAGTGGCGTATTAGGTGTTTAGATGTGTTAGACATGCTGGTGATGTTTTAGTTCAATGGCTTGTAGATGTAGTTCTGCATGATGGTTGAGTCCACCCCATTCTGTATGTGTGTAGTGGTAATTCTCATGTCTGGCCACTAGATGGAAACAAAGTACACAAAATAGCCACAGCACACCTGTTGGCCTTTAATGGGCTCTCAAATATTCACTGGCCATTTTATCAGAAACACCTACTTTGTGTAGAGAACACTTATGTAATGCAATAAATGTAGATTTTTGGGGAAAAGTATAAAAAAAGATATAGAAATAATGATAAAAAATGATATTTTTACGTTATGTTTAATTTTTTTTTTAAATAATTTGTTCAATTCAGCAAATAAAGTAAGTGTGCGTTATATTTGTGTTCTCTGCTGAATATCTATATGTTTAATTTCACATTGAACATTAACAAAACATGCCATTTAATTGGGCTGTTCAAACTTGAACAGTAAGTTGGCGAGTAAGTTGGCTCTGTTCTGATTGGCTGTCCTGTTATTTAAAAAACAATCTGAGCTGTAACACTGATAATACTGAATTTGATCTTATTACTTGGGACGACTTCAGTGTAGCTGTTACTAACCAGCTGTTCCTTTAACAGTGGCATACAATAGAAACCTGTACATGTCGTGCAATACTGAGTTCAGTACATAGAACTGTATATACCGTGGACCTTAAACTCTGTTCTTCAGATACAAATCCTGATTTTACAGAGGAGGGACGATAAAACAGGCTGAGCTCCAAATCCTAAACTGTGACTCGTTAATATTAAACCCCCAACATTTACATACAACCACAACAACAACCAGCAACCAGAACGGTGGTGGAGAAATCCAGCGTTCCAGGCTGTGAAGAGAACGTCACCACTTTTCATTCCTTCCCAACAAACAACCCAACTGTCAGAGCTCCGTGTTCATCTTTAAACCAGCCTGAAGTTCCTCTTCTCCACATTCTTCATCTAATGTTCCACCTCAAACACTGCAGCTCCTACAGACGCCAGAATGTAACTCCAGCACCGTTTAAGGTGGAACGGAGAATTCCCCAAAACCAGCTCATCTTTAACAGAATCCTGAACAACTTTAACTCTTTAACACTCGGAGCAGCTTCAGCTCAGCGTTCAACACTGAAGAGACTGAAGAGACGAGCAGCTCCACCTTTATTAGCACCACAACCTCCAACAGTGACTGGAAGTAGCAGCCATGCTGTGTGAGTGGATCACTGTGTGCTGGTTGAAGCAGATCAGCTTAAACTGAAAGTTTCACAGACACACCTTTAATCTACTTTGTGTTTGATGTCCAGATGAAAGAGAGTAGCTATTATAGGTAACCATAGATACCAGCAGCTCTGAGTAATTAACATAGCTACTTAAACAGTATGAGGGCGGAGCTTATTTACACAGAGGTTCATTTTATTTAGTCTATTTTGAGATGTTGCGTCTGTGTGATCATCATAGCGTCTCACTGTAAACCAGCCAATCAGAGCTCGGTAAATTATTCATGAGCTTACCAACAAGCTCTAGGGCCAAATCGTAGGGTGTAAATGGGCAAAGTCACATACCTTTAAGAGAATAAAGAATTATGTGGCCTCTTTAATAAGGTTCCCAGTATCTACAGAGCGTCTCAGCTCCTTATGTTTATAAAGCAGCTCTTCCTGACCTCTCTCTCTCTCTCTCTCTCTCTCTCTCTCTCTCTCTCTCTCTCTCTCTCTCTGTCTCTCTCTCTCTCTCTCTCTTTTATTATGATGGAGGGGTTTAAGCAGCTTTTGGTTTTCCTGTCGAGGATCATCTGTTCCGCTCAGCGTGTGGGTTTGTGAGCAGCGAGGAGAGAACTGCTAGCAGTCTGCTGTGTTGATGGAGGATCAGAACGGAGACCTGCTGCTTTGGCCGATGCTCATCAGGGCTTTCTGCTGGTGAGCAACTGGCACTCAGGCCGTCCGGTTCTGTCCACAAGCCACCAGATGAGAGTTCCTATCCATGTGATCTACTCATACTCTGTTCATACTCCTCAAAGTCTCTTCATACTCCTCACACTCTCTTCATACTCCTCATACTCTCTTCATACTCCTCATACTCTCTTCATACTCCTCATACTCTCTTCATACTCCTCATACTCTCTTCATATTCCTCATAATCTGTTCATACTCCTCACACTCTCTTCATACTCCTCATACTCTCTTCATACTCCTCATACTCTGTTCATACTCCTCAAAGTCTCTTCATACTCCTCATACTCTCTTCATACTCCTCATACTCTCTTCATATTCCTCATAATCTGTTCATACTCCTCATACTCTGTTCATACTCCTCATACTCTCTTCATACTCCTCATACTCTCTTCATACTCCTCATACTCTCTTCATACTCCTCATAATCTGTTCATACTCCTCATACTCTCTTCATACTCCTCATACTCTCTTCATACTCCTCATACTCTCTTCATACTCCTCATACTCTGTTCATACTCCTCACACTCTGTTCAGACTCCTCATACTCTGTTCATACTCCTCATAATCTGTTCATACTCCTCATACTCTCTTCATATTCCTCATAATCTGTTCATACTCCTCATACTCTCTTCATACTCCTCATACTCTCTTCATACTCCTCATACTCTCTTCATACTCCTCATACTCTGTTCATACTCCTCACACTCTGTTCAGACTCCTCATACTCTGTTCATACTCCTCATACTCTGTTCATACTCCTCATACTCTGTTCATACTCCTCACACTGTTCAGACTCCTCATACTCTCTTCATACTCCTCATACTCTCTTCATACTCCTCATACTCTGTTCATACTCCTCACACTCTGTTCAGACTCCTCATACTCCGTTCATACTCCTCATACTCTGTTCATACTCCTCATACTCTGTTCATACTCCTCATACTCTGTTCAGACTCCTCATACTCTGTTCATACGTTCATACTCTTCATACTCTGTTCACACTCCTCATCCTCTCTTCATACTCCTCATACTCTCTTCATACTCCTCATAGTCAAATCTACCAGCCATACAACTGATGTATGTACGGCAGAACTGGGAATGTAACTTTAGAACATAAAGCCACATTGAAACTGTGTTACTTGGTGCCAATGTGGCTTTATGTTCTAAAGTTACATTCTCAGTTCTGCCGTACATACATCAGTTGTATGGCTGGTAGATTTGACTTGATCTGATTAAATATCTTACCGTCAAATGTACTTTCAGCTGGTACAACTGGCTGCCGGTTACTGTCACCATCACTATAAAGAAATCTGAGTCTCTACCAACATTACCAATATTATATATATATACCAGTTCTATACACATTGTTGAGTTCCTGCAAACTTCAGTGCACAATTTTGACATATTTCTACTTACAACACATAAAAATTGAGTAATTGTTTATTACAAGAGCGGAACATTAGAAACTGTCAGTACCGATTTCTCCTGGACGCCCCAGACATTGTATGAATGTATTCAGTTCCTTCAGCAGCAATCTTGATTTAGCTTAATGAAGTACTGAGCAGTCAAAGCAGGTATTAGATGAGAACTGTAAATAATACTGGGTTGTTTAGGAGAAGCTTGGAAAGGGTTAAATAAACACACTGATGTATGTAAAAGCACTACTTACTCTATTAATACTGTTTAATATTTAATAATAAAGTGTTTACTGAGTAAATAAAAGCTTCCTGTCTGGGAAGTATATAAAAATATATAATAATATCCCCAAGTGTCTAAAACTCCTGTATATAGTACTGATCAGATTTAATACTTTACCATGAAGAGTATGTTTAAGACAAAACATTCTTATAAATGAGTGTCTCATAAGCATTTCATGTAATAACTTGAGGACGCTTATAGAGGAGGACGTCTGGTTCCATTCATCACCACTGTAAACAGTTCTGATAGCATTGTTTATATCTCAACCACTACTTTCAGATAGTAACAAAAAAAAAGTTTATATATATATATATATATATATATATATATATATATATATATATATATATATATATATATATATATATATAAGCCCATGTATATATATATATATTATATATATATATATATATATATAAGCCCATGTTCTGACATGGAATAGAATCAAGCGTATGTGTAATATTTGCTGTGTATTCGTACGTGCTGGCCTGCATGCATGTGTAAGAGAAGGACAGAGAGCTGACGAGGTGTTACCCGTGACAAGCTCTATCCCTGCAGCGATTCCTAAGCACTGGACCAGTTCAGCTCTAATTCCTTTCCCATCACAACTTCAGTTACCGAGCAACAGTTACAAAAACAGTGGACGGTCTATGACTGAGGGCAGTGACAGAAGCAGCTGATTGGACAGCAGGAAAGTCATGTGATGACTTCAGGATTCACAGAGACTTACAGAGTGTGACTGTCACAATACCCACACTCCCTGGACCTCCTCCATGCTTCTTCCACCCTCCTCTCCATCTTTGGAAGAAGAATGGGTGGGCTTCTCCACCCAGGGTCTGAATTATCTCCAGCGGTTTGCTACTCATTCATAGCCTCTGCTGTTTCACTACTTATAGATTTAGTGCTGTATAACATCGGCAGGCTCGACTGGGTGACTGTTGTGGTCCCTACTTCCAAGCTGGTCAGTCAGGGGTCAGATAAAATGGGATGAACATGGTGACAAACTGAGGAGCTGCTCTTATGAAGCATTTATAATAACTGATAATAACCGGCTCCCCCTTGTGGACTGTGTTTAGCCTGCTAAATGTGAGTAGGTGAGTTCCAAGGCAGGTGATTCACATTTACCAGTGCTAGAGTGCCAGTGCTCTTTTATTTCAAGGGGAAACTCCTTTTGGACATATTTGCAACCATTGTCCCTGTCCATTATATAGTTTTCACATTATGTCAAAAACAAGACACTAGAGGGCGCCCATGAGTGTGTCCTTCATGTATAGGGATGAATGGAAAGAGAAAACATGTGTCTAGCCATTTACACCATGAGGCCAAAAGTATATGGACACAGACATATAGCACCCATACAAGCTTGTTGATCTCCCATTCCAAAACCATAGGCATTAATATGGCCCAGTCCACCCACCCACCGACTCTTCCGTGAAGTTTTCCCTCAAGATTTTGGAAGGAGTGGGAATCTGTGTGGATTGAGAGAAAAAAAGCATTTGTGAGGTCACAAAGAAAGGTCTGGCTCATCAAAGTTCCAGTTCATCTGTAAGGTTTTCAGTGGGGTTGAGGTCAAGCCTTTGTTTAGGCCGCTGGAGTTTCTCCACACCAAACTCCTCAAACTATTTCTTTATGGAGCTGGATTTGTTGGAAGTTGGAAACATATTGATACTTTAAATGTGCTGTAGCATTAATACAACTCTTCACTGCAATTAAGGAGCCCAACCCTGAAATACCCCCTCCAGACCATTATTCCCCCTCTACCAAATTTTACTGTTGGCACTCTACATTATGGTAGGTCAGCGTCCCCTGGATTTTTCCACCAAACCCAGATACATTAATCATACTGCCAGAGAATGGGGGGGTGGGGGGTGCTTTAATAGCACTTACAGTTGACGTCACAGCTGCTACCAGACTATGGAGCTATAGAGATTGTATATAGCTACATAGCGTATATTGTAACAAGCTTGAACTGTGGGAAATAGAAGGATGTGCTCCATTAAAGTAATTCAAGAGCTTAACAGTAACTTTCCGTTTTTCTACACACAAAAATGTTTAGTTAGGATGCCGACTGACTTCAGCTCATTGGTTGAGGGAAGCGGTTCATGCTCAGTAACATTATGAATGTAAATTTCAAAAAAGTGGTCAAACATATAAAAGCATTGGTTTACGAGCTCCAGTATTGTACACAAGCTTTATAGACCACCTATCTGAGACTCGCCTGGGAGCGCCATCCACTGTCACACAAGCCCTAAAGACATTGTCCTCAGCAGGAATTTTCTGGCGACACACAGAGAGGCTATCATTGCACCGGATAAATGTCATACTTACATAAACATCATAATGACATAACCTAGATTGGATATCATCAGGGTCAGCATTCCAGGTCAGCAAGGAGGACCACTGCAGTCATTACGCCAGTTCTTCCAATAGATTTCGGAGCATGTGCCCAGGAGTCTGAGCCACTGGGGGGCTCACTTGAGCAATTATGACAAATTCTATATGAATTGTTGAGTCTAGACTGTGCTTGCTAAGCGTTAACTAGAAATGAAACAGCGTTCTCCATACATACATTAAAACCATCCTTATATCTACACACACTGTCCACTGTATCAGCTCCACTGACCATACAGGACCTACACTTGCAGACTGTAGTTCATCTGATTCCACCAACCAAAACTATCCAGACAGCAGTGTCCTGTGGGCGGCGTCCTGTGTCCATTGATGAAGAACTAGAGGAACACAAACTGTGCAGCAGCAGATGAGCTACTGTCTCTGACTTTACATCTACAAGGTGGACCAGCAAGTGGTAGGAGTGTCTAATAGAGTGGACAGTGAGTGGACACAGTGTTTAAACACTCCTGTCTGATCCACTCACACCAGCACAACACACACTAACACACCACCACCACATCAGTGTCACTGCTGAGAATGACCCACCTCCCCAGTAGTACCTGCTCTGTGGGGGTCCTGATCATTGAAGAATTCTTAGAGTCAGTGCTTGTTACCTGCAACCTGATTGTAGCAGCACTATTAACCCTGTACTGCTAGAGTCAATGCTTGTAACCTGCAACCTGATTGTAGCAGCACTAGCAGCCCTGTACTGTTAGAGTCAGTGCTTGTATCCTGCAACCTGATTGTAGCAGCACTAGTAGCCCTGTACTGTTAGAGTCAGTGCTTGTATCCTGCAACCTGATTGTAGCAGCACTAGTAGCCCTGTACTGTTAGAGTCAGTGCTTGCAACCTGCAACCTGATTGTAGCAGCACTAGTAGCCCTGTACTGTTAGAGTCAGTGCTTGTATCCTGCAACCTGATTGTAGCAGCACTAGTAGCCCTGTACTGTTAGAGTCAGTGCTTGCAACCTGCAACCTGATTGTAGCAGCACTAGTAGCCCTGTACTGTTAGAGTCAGTGCTTGCAACCTGCAACCTGATTGTAGCAGCACTAGCAGCCCTGTACTGTTAGAGTCAATGCTTGTATCCTGCAACCTGATTGTAGCAGCACTAACAGCTCTGCACTGTTAGAGTCAGTGCTTGTATCCTGCAACTTGATGGTAGCAGCACTAGCAGCATTGTACTCTTAGATTCAGTGCTTGCAACCTGCAACCTGATTGTAGCAACAGTCCTTACATCCTGCAACCAGGATGTAGCTGAGAGTTGCAGCACTATCACCCCACATCCTGAGTAGTTTAATAAGGCTAAGTGATCCAGCTATACAAGGACAGGACTCCCACAGTCCTTACAGAGGGGACTAGACAGTAGATCCAAGTACTACTTGCCTTCAAAGCAAGACATTTATATGGGGCCAGTTTTTGTTGCTGTGTCCTACTTGCAACCTGTGATCTGGATTTGTGGTCAGGGTGTATTCAGGCTAGGCTACCACTGTGCCAAAGTTATGTAAGCCAGGCTAACTGATCCCAGTTTGAGGCCCTGGCTAATTTTAGCCATCGGGGTTTGGGTTCCTCATTACACACAGTGAAAGATAAGGCCAGTCAGCACTCATCTGACCCCTGCTGAAATCTAGTGTGTCTTTTTATCCTCAACCACACACACACACACACACACACACTGCTCCCCTGAGGAGGTTCTGTTTGTTTGCGTGACGTCCGAGGATGATATAAAGGTTTGAGATAGCGTAGCGTAGGTCTTAGAAATGATGCTCCTCATCATGATGTACCAGTCAGTATTTTGATCCTGCAGAATGGTCAAAGCTTCCACCTCCCCCCTGTTTTCACTCACTTCTCAGTGAAGACAACATCTGGATAACGTGTCGATAAGGTCCAAATAACATCCGCAGCCCGTCATCATCATCATGCCATGCATTCCTGGGCTAGGCCAGGCCTTATCAGGGAATGCTAGGTTCACAGTCTGTGACAGGGACTCTAGGGAGCCTCTATTTACAATGAAGGCTGAAGAGTTTGAGGAGTGTGTCTCGTGAAAACTTTATTAGACCTTGGTTTCTGAGCTCAGTCCCTTTGTCCTGGTCCTGGTGCACTCTTGTCTTGCATAATTTATGAAGACTCTAGTGGCTGCAGCACACTATAAAATGTAGGTTATATAATAATCCTTGGCAAATTGGCATGTTGGTAAACTTAGAGGTCAGAAGCATTTTCTGTATCTTGTATGTGTTTTCGGACATTGCGTTGTGATGACCCTTGGGGTCGGGTTGGGCCATCTGCTTGGTTTCGTCCTGAGTGTGTTGAAGGTGAAAGTAGAAGGCTCTTTAAAAGTTGGGTCTCTTTTAAAGTTGGGTCTCTTTTAAAGTTGGGTCTTTTCCAATGTGGAGAGCTGGTCCTTATTGGTCTTTGGTCCATTGGTCCGACCATTCGACCAATGCTGATGGGGTTTCAGGGAGTTGGCCTTGCTGGGTGGGCCTTGACTGATTGACTGCTACCCGCTTCAGTAGTGTTGTCTTTTGTGGTTTGCAAACTGTTAAATAGTTTAATATCAAGTTAATATCCATTAGTTGTTTGTTAGGAACTGGCTGGAACCTGTTTGTAACAGTTTTTACAATCTAGGTCTACAATAGCTTGTTTTTGTATAGCTGCATCCACTCTCTACACCCATGTCATACCTTGACTGCAGAATCTACCCACCCATGCCCACACCCACCCACTCCATCCACCTCACATCGCAAACTTGTCCTTGAGCAGATGTTCCCACTTTTAGACTCTTGTCAGAACCTACCTGCTTTGGTCTGTACTGCAGACCCATGAGTCCCATGAAAGTTGGACTCGATAGGAGGCAGATCTTCATGCAGGCCAGTCAAGCATGTGTACTTTATTTCTACAAAGCCACACTGTCCATGGACTTCCTGGGAAAAAACATCATCTTGATGGCAACATGTCTCTCTATGTGCCACCACATCAGTGATACCTTCACAAGATTTCTCAGGATTCCCTGAAGACCTAAATTCATTACAATGTTGAATTAAGGAATTAGGTTTTTCACCTGTTTCACGCAATTCTGGCAATTCTGTTTCACGAAATCTCCCCTCAACTGTTACCAGTTCACCTGCTTATGGTACAATGTATTATAACCCTGTAACTTGAATATTGTTAGTATTTGTTTACATTATTTTGCCTTATACCATTTTTTTGAGGGTGATTGGATTATTTTCATTGTATGTGTTTGTAATACTAATAATAATAATAACAATATGACCCTCTTCAGAACATTGAAAAACATTAAGAATGAACTTGAATGCATTCCATCATTAACACTGGTTGAGTTGGTGTCCACAACAAGCATTAGTCTATTCTTTTAAAACGCCTTTAATAACTATCCTGTCGCTGGTGGCTGGCAGCTTCGATGTCTTGAAAACTGGGATGCTAGGTACACAATGTGCTGAGGGCTGGAAATTAGAGCCTGTGTCATCACCACTGCAGAACATACCCCAGCTCATTATCCAACGACTGTGACCCTGTGACCAAAGCTGCCCATCATCATCTGCAAAGCACAGGCACCTTTACACTGAAACCCCAATTCCACAATCAATTCTTCGTCTTAATAACCTCCTGTCACACACTCTAATCCACCATCTCCAAGAGTCAAAACTTAGGGGTTAAAACTGTACTCTGTAGAGCATGGAAAGTGGCTGGGGGGCATTGTAATAATTGCACTTGGGGTCTAACCCATTGCAGAACCAGCCAGTTGCATAACCCACTAGGTTCATCTTGTACTATACAACAATAATCACCCTCTGTTAGAGCTCCTGTGTCTTTAAGCCCCGCCTCCTGATGAGCTCAGTGTGATCTGATTGATCAGCTCACCCCACTCTATACTGTTTGGTCAACTGCTGTAGCAGTTCTTCCCCTCCACAGTCTTCAATAGTTGCTGTGCACCATGACAAGCTTGCATGTAGGCGGGCAATAAGGATTGTGTTATGAGATGACGTCATCGTGTTACAGAGGAAAGAGCTGGATAAACCAATAAAACCAATAAACTGCCAAGTGATGATCTCCAAGCTTCTGACACCTATCCACTCTTAAAACAATCCTTTACGTTGGATGCTAAGCAATACGTCCACTAGAGGGCAGAGTCAAACATTTCAGACAACAACAAACAAGAGAAGGGGTTTAGGAGGGGCTCTGTTTTTCTTGAGATACTGCCCCCTGTGATTTACAGCAGTACTGCTGTTTTCTGTCCATATCCATAAGTTTATAGGCAGAGTACGTATAGAAGGCTTTATTCATATCCATATTTAACGTTGACCATAAATAGAGTATTTAAACCACAGAGTTTAAGAAGCTTTAAAACTTTGCAGACAGAACATGCTACACAGTAAAGGAAAGAGAAGAAACTTAAACAGGTCCAAGTAAGGCCACCAAGGAACTTAGAGCCTTGACACCAGTGCATCTAATCTAGTCATGTTGAATCCAACATATCTAACACTGAGCTCCATCTGCTCTCCACAGTTTGTTTAAGGGACTTATCCAATTTGCCTTGCAATCCAGAGCGTCTGAAATATGTGACCAGTGTCTTGGCGTTACCTTGGACCTATGGGGCCTCTATCCATTACCCTGTCCGTATCCATTACAGCTGGGGTGAAGGCACTTAGGAGAACAGTATTTACACTGGGTGTGTTTGCGCTCAGGCTGGGTGAGGCTACATGGTCTGCGATTTAACCTAAAACGATTTTCTTGGACATAAGCCCAACATCAATCCCACATGGCATGGCTTTTTTTAGCAACAGAGATTTAACGATGGTTCAGCAACACAAGCTCTCGAAAGCTCTCTATAATCACCCCCTGTTAGAGCTTCTGCGTCTTTAAGCCCCGCCTCCTGATGAGCTCAGTGTGACTGACTGATCCGCTCACCCCCACTCCATTCTGATTGGTCAACGGCTGAAGCAGTCTCCAATAGTTGCTGTGCGTCATGACAAGCTCGCGAGTAGGTGGGCAATAAGCATTGTGTTACAAGATGACCTCATCGTGTAACATAGAAATCCCAAGCCATTACAGCAGAAGTGAAGGCACTCAGGAGAACAGTATTTACACTGTGGGTTGGCGCTCAGGCTGGATGAAGCTACATGGTCTGCTATTCAAATTAAGCTTAAACTAATTTCTTGGACATAAGCCAAACATCACTCCCATGCTGCATTTTAGCAACAGAGGTTTAATGATGGTTCAGCGGGGGGATAGCGCATAGGGGGCGCTATCACCAACTCGATTTTGTCATTTACAGTCACTCAGAATCAGATTAAGCAAGAAACCACAAGGACCTTATATAAGGTACTGGACGAGAGACTAAAGCTCCTGTTGGAGTCTCTTGTAGCTGTAGTTTTAAATCTCTCACCAGTGACCATTCACATCACTCCCAGACCAACTGTTCACTCTACAATACTCACTCCTATCAAGCACACAAGCGTGAAGCAGCTCATTCACCAGTTTTCCTGTTCCACCTTAAACAGTGCAGCAGGAGCCAGAACATACCTGCACCTCCATTTAAGGTGGAAACTGGAGAACTGGTGAAGGAGAAGCTGAGCTGATGGTGCTGGTGGTCAGTAGGAGTGAGTATGGTAGTGTGTAAGGGTGATCTGGGGGTGAACACTGGTGATAAATTTAAAAGCGTACGCTACGGTAAGGAAACAGCGTAACGTTAATGATGAGAGGGGCGGAGTTGAGTATTGAGGACAGTAAAAGAAAACCAAACCACAGACGTTGTGGAGCTCAACGGTACCTCGGTATGGAGGTCCACCAACCGCCAACACACCAGTTGTAGCTCAACACTTTAGTATGTGGTGGTTTGATTTCTTGGTGGTTCTTAATCTGCTGCTTGATAGCAGCTCATCTTTCAGTTCAGCTCAAACCTCTCTTCATCACATCAGCATCACCTCCAACATCTACAGTAACATCTCACCTCCATCTCCTCCACTCTGTTCTTCACTTACTGCCTCCGTCTGGACTTGGAACGTCTTTGGAATCACGTTATGGAAAACATTCTATTGTTTTTTGGCCAAGATGAAAAGCAAATGTAAAGAAATCACATCCCATAACATTTGCATTGGATGTGATTGCACTGTGGCTTCTCAGTTCTAGGGATGTACTGATATGGGGATTGTGGATCAATACTGATATCTGATATTGTTGTATTGTCTCCCAATGGCAGATACATAGCACTTCTCAAACACTTCTAGAAATTGGGACTCCATGGATTAGCATTTTCTTGATTTTTAGTTTTCTAGGCTATTTGTACACACCAGCTGCCATTTACACTGTGTGAACATTTCATGATGAATGGACCAATGGAAACGCCCCAATGTAGCTTTGGAAAAAATTCTGGTTCCATTGACTTACATTGATGATACTGATACTGTTTTCAAGCAAATGTGTTTAATAGTGATGGGCAAATGATAACAATGCTTCGGAGCTGGTGTCAAGAAATCCTCAAGACTTGCTACGTTAAGAACGAGTGATGTCAGGTCTGGTCTGGTTCAGGACGTGGTTCGAGTATTGCTGTGATTTATTGCTTCTTAATAAAAATTTAAAGTAACCATCACCCCACAATCACTGTCCCACCTCTTAAAACCACTGCAACAGCTTTAACATCAATATCTCACGTACCATTGGATTTATTTACTGACTGAAATCATACTGACAGTTTTTTATAAATTAACAGACCCACATAAGACCCACAAACACAGATCAGATAAACAAATGAATTAACCAGAGAAAATGAAATTAAGGTGTTTATGTATATACTTGTTTCCATGCTGACAACGTTGCAAGAGGCCATCGCAAATATTTAAAATGACAATAAAGGTTTTGGCCAGCAGGGGGGTTCGTGTGCACATGAAGCTTCGAGTAATGAATCTTTGTATGAACCAGCTGGAGGGAAAGCTTCAACGCTTCCAGATTCTTGATCGGACCATCACTAGCGTCTAAGTAAGTCTGGATAGTTAGTAAATATAGCCAAACTTATTTCTCATTAGACGCTACCGCGGCTGCGCGTGGTTCTGTTTACTTTGCGTCGCCGTATGTCGTCCTTTAAGTGTCCTCCGGAAACACTTCTGTTGTGTTATGGGTCTTCTCGGCCACCGTAGAACTTCTTCTTTCTGCACTCGGCCAGAGTCTTGTGCTCCCTTACAAAAGTCAATGAATAGAAGGTTTGCCAGTGGACTGTAACTGGCCCCTGTCCAGGAGCTCAAGGTGACCTGGAGTAGAAAACAATGCAGCTCTTGAGTGCAGATATCCAGAGTCCTGGCTCAGTTCCGGACCTGAAGCCGGGCGAAATGAAACACGACTGACGGCTTTGATTCCACACGAAGCTCAAACGTATGACAAGAACCCTCTGAGATCATATTCTGAACATGGAAGAAGGAAAGAAGGAAGCTACTAACTGCTTTCAAAAAGTCTTCCCCCCGTCGTTTTCCATCTCGCCGACTTTGCTGCTTTGAAGAAGTGAGGGTGCGGGGGGCCGGGGGTGAGGGTTGGGGCGGATTTTAGAGGATTAGCGACTCCCTGCACACCGTAAGGTCTTTTGGGGCTCAGATGAGCTTGTTTAGGAAAGATTTAGCCCGGCCGTTAGCGCTAATTAGACAAAAGCCTGTTCTAATGCAGCTTACAGAGACCCTTCTCTTCATCCAGGGTCGCAGGGGGCTTGAAATAAATTGATTGCTTGATTAATCCCGGGGTCCAAATAGTCTAATTATGAATAATTCTGATGGTATTAGGAACGGACAGTTGTCGGAAGCTTGGAGGTCATTACTTGGCAGTCGGTTAGGTCAAGTGGCTGGAGTTGAAACGCTCCAGTTCATCTCTTTCCTTTAGTGTGTTAGAACTTTCTGCGTGTGTGAAGTTATCAAGCCCAAAGTACATGCCAGAGGGCCTTGTTGGACAAGGTGATGTCATCTAGTAACACAATCCTTATTGCCCACCTACTGGTAAGCTCGGCACACCCTCACACAAGGCAACTGCTTTGGCAGTTGACCCATCAGAACAGAACTGACCAATCAGACCACACCAGGCTCATGGGGAGGCGGAGCTTAAAGACACAGGAGCTCCAACGGGGTGGTTGTAAACAGATGGTGAATACAGATGTTCTATTCTAGAAGACCCCAAATATTAAATTATGGATACTGAAAATGGGCAAAACAGGCCCTCTCAAAGTCTCAAATTAACTCTTAGCAATCACAGGTGTTGCTAATGTTGCCTCTATGGGTGCACCAATCAATAGTCAGTATTGGTCTTGGTCAAATCATTTGGATATTATTAGGAGTGGACAGAAGGTTGGAGGTCATTACTTGTCAGTCGATTAGGTAAAGGGGCTGGATTTAAAATGTTGAAACATTGTATGTTAATTATGCTTTTCCAGTTTCTCTATTTGCTTTAGTAATATAATGTATAACTTTCTGTGCATGTGAAGTTATAAAACCCAAAGTACATGCCAGAGGGCCTTGTTGGACAAGGTGATGTCATCTAGTAACACTATCCTTATTGCCCGCCTACCAGTAAGCTTGGCATGCCCTAATGCAATGCTACAGCTTTAAGCACTCTGGCAGTTGACGCATCAGAGCAGAGCTGACCGATCAGAGCACACTAGAATCATAGAGTGGCAGGGGTTAAATGAATTCTGTATGAGCGTCTCATTGGACATGGGGATGCCCGCTTTGATGTGGCCTGTCATGCCCATTTCCAGCATTATTGTTGGGGTCTGCTAGAATAGTTTACATCTGTACTGTACATTTGTGTTCACCGTCTATCTAAAAACGTTCTGTTAGAGCTTCTGTGTCTATAAGCCCCGCCTCCCTATGATTTAAGTGTGTTCTGTTTGGTCAGCTCTGTTCTGATGGGTCAACTACCAGAGGGCTTAAAGCGGTAGCATTGCATTAGGGCATGCCAAGCTTACTGGTAGGCAGGTAATTAGGCTTGTGTTACTAGATGACATCATCTTGTCCAACAAGGCTCTCTCGCCACTTCCATAAGGACTCCACAGGGTTATTCAGCACTGCTGTATATATATATACAGCAGTATGTATATATGTATATATACATATATGTGTGTGTGTATATATATATATATATATATATATATATATATATATATATATATATATATACACACACACACTACTGCTCAGAAGTTTGGGATCACAGTGAAATGTTCTTGTTTTAATGGAGTATCTTCTTCCTTAACACAACAATGGACTGACCGTCTCTAAAGAAAGCTGTTTCTTTCTGGTCATTGTGAGTCGGTCAGCAAGCCATCAACTGCTGATCTTCAGATACTAAACTAACCTAGAATGTTGTTCCCTTTTATACTCACTTATTAGTAGAATGTTTTTCAGCTGTGCATCACAATTGATCAAGAGTGTCCGAACAACCAATTAGTCCAATAACATCCTTAACTTGGATTGGCGGCCGTACCAGGAGATTAGACAGAGGACTGAGAATTGCTGATAATAGAACTATATGTAAAATAAGCCTCTATACAAAAATAGACTTTAATACAAACATTTTTATTCTTTAAAAATCATCTGATACACATACATTAATTGTAAAATGGACAATATTGTTTGTGAATTGCATGAAAATTGCATGAATTGAAATTCTAAAGTGATCCTAAACCATTGAGCGCTAGTATATATATATATTTGGAGTATATATGTGGAGTCCCTGTGGAAGTGGCGAGGCCTACAGAGTCAGCAGTGGCTGATTGTCATTTAAAGGAACAGATACCTTATGGTTCTGGACAGGACTGTTTAGATGGGAGGAGATCCCCTTGGGAGATTTTGACCAAAGCCCATCACACACAAATCATTAAGACCCCCATAGAGACTGTGTTAACTTGTAGCCTTTCCATGTAACATATACTGTCTCTCTGTATTGAGCTGCTAGCAAGCAATGAGGAGTGAAAGCAATCAGAACAAAACACATTAAACATTCTATATGAACCCACAGATATGAGAATATGTTTATTTATATCATTGAGTGAGGGGCTAGCTTGGGGGCGCTGGCTGTTTTGACTCTAAAACACATCACGGTAGGTGTCTAGGGCAGCCCATGAGACGGAAAGTTGCAGCTGGTCATCCGAAAAGTGAAAACACTGCATGTTGCTCTCCACAGCCCCGGCCTGTGCAGCTAGCAAGGTGAATAATGCAACGAGTAAATAATGCAGCGCTGCTCTTAAAAGTTAATGACGTCTCATCTAGACAAGCTCTGGACAAGCCTTCTCTTTACCTCCAGCTCAGTGGAGCTATGAGCGGGTGTAGTAGAGGCACCTGCTTTGTGTTTTAATGAGCCAGGTTGTTGTTTAAGTATATAAAAGACGTGGAATGCTCTCCCATGGAGCGGGGGGCTACTTCCGGGGGCTTAGAAGGGAGCGTTAAGCTGGGTGTTTTTTTTTTCCCGACCTCCGGCATGAACAAACATAGTAATGCGAAAAGTAATTATTGACTGCTGGGGTTCAGGAAAGGCGAAAAGCTGCTGAGCTCTTCTGTGGTGAGCGGTCGCTCTAAAGGCGTCATTAGATCTGATTCAGTAAACGCCGGCGGAGTGTTTATGTAGCTCCATCCTTCTTTCTAACTCTCTCCCTCTGTTATATTCAACCTTAGCTGAATGCTCTGCTTATCTGTGTGGATGGGTGGGGCTGGGGGTGGAGGTCCCTCATTGGCTGGCTGCTAAATCACTAAAAGTAGTGGTTCTTCTCTTTTCTAGTTTGGTAGATCTTCCACACATTAACTGAGATCATCAGCTCATCTTCTGGCTTCAGTTCCTTTTATGAAGTTGTTACTGCTGCTACATCAGCTATAAAGTACCAACCCGCTGAGCCAGTGCTCTACAGCGCCACCCTGAGGCAGTGTAGTGGTTAGTATGGTGGTGTAGTGGTTAGTATGGTGGTGTAGTGGTTAGTACGGTGGTGTAGTGGTCAGTATGGTGGTGTAGTAGTTAGTATGGTGGTGTAGTGGTTAGTACGGTGGTGTAGTGGTCAGTATGGTGGTGTAGTAGTTAGTATGGTGGTGTAGTGGTTAGTATGGTGGTGTAGTGGTTAGTACGGTGGTGTAGTGGTTAGTATGGTGATGTAGTGGTTAGTATGGTGATGTAGTGGTTAGTATGGTGGTGTAGTGGTCAGTATGGTGGTGTAGTGGTTAGTATGGTGGTGTAGTGGTTAGTACGGTGGTGTAGAGGTTAGTATGGTGGTGTAGTGGTTAGTATGGTGGTGTAGTGGTCAGCACTGTCTCCTCACAGTAAGATGATCTGGGTTGGGTTCCCGGTCTGGGTGGTTCTGTGTGGAGTGTGTATGTTCTCTCTGTGTTTGAGTGGGTTCCTCCAGGTACTCCGGTTTCCTCCCACAGTCCAAACACATGCATGTTAGGATCCTCACTCTAAACTGCCCGTAGGTGTGAGTGTGTGTTGGCCATGTGATGGACTGGCGACCTGTCCATGGCTGTTTTCTACATCTGAACAGTTTAAGCTGTGGACATCATCCACCTATCAGCACATTCAGAAGACCCAGCACTCACTAAGCTGAGCTGTGGCCATTCTGGAGGTGGAATGCAAATCAATCTTTAATAATTTAATAATATAATTCTTTAATAAACTTTGTTATCAGATGTTCTAGGACACTGTTGAGCTGCTAGTGAGCAATGAGGGATGAGGGGGGAAGAAACAGACCCCCAGCTGTGGAAACATGCCGACATAAAACAAGCAGCACGACTGCAGTGGTCTTTATTTCCTCCCGCAATAAAAAACAGCATGCAAACACAATAACAACACCACAATCTGTGAAGGTTGGAGAGTTCAGCTGAGCTGACGGTGCAGAAAGGATCAATACAGGAACTGATTCACTGCTTATATAGTTTAGATTATAGTGTTAATGTGTTTGTTCGGACTGTAAAGCTGTCAGGAAGATGTTTAATCAACTTCACTGAGTAATACGAAACACGCGCGGCCACATACTGTACTTAGAGAGATGGAGTGTCCAGGAGAGGGAGGGAGGTGGCCAGTCAGCCAATCACTGGCTCAGGTTTACTGTGTCTGTGTTGGTTTCCTTTTACAGTGTCTCTACAACACAGGCTATTTTGAAGACACACACACACACACACACAGCTGCACCTGACAATCTGCTGAAGGGAGGCCAGCTCTGCGGCCACTGATCCAGAGATGAAGGGAGGAACGCAGAGGAGGAATGCATGAGCCCGAGCAGGAGTGAGTGGTCGTTCGTTCCTCAAGGAACTCCACACAAGTTGCTTCCCGGCGGAGTTATTGCTTGGCAGCGAGCCCGAGGCCCGTAACGGCCCTTCACCGGCGCGACTCTTATCTGCACACGGACGCAAGGATTCTCACGCCTGTAATCCACGCCGCGCTCTGCTCTCGGCCCCCCGTGTGTCCTGGATCAGCTGCATATTCAGGCCAAACGCCGGCAGCATCGGTCAGCGCTCCCCCAGGAATGCTCACCTCCACACTGCCCAGTCACCACCCAGCATCCTTCCGGCAGCCATGAAGAGGTTCAGCAGCCTGAGAGGAAGCAAGAAGCGCAAGGACCACGAGGGGAGGACCGGTAGACGCCAGTCCGAGCCCCACGGCCTTCTGGGAACCAGTAAGGAAGCGGTTCGGTAGCTGCATTGTGTCTAAGACATCTAGGAATTCTTGAAAAGCAGCAGAGTTTAGTAGATCCAAACAAGGCTCTACATGTTTTACCACCTAGACTACTGCTGAGATGTTTGCTATCATCTGTTATAGTAATAATAATTACTTTGATGACTTAAGCAGCTTAGTTGAAACATTACAATATACAAATGCATATATAATTTAAAACTTTTTTTTAGGAATTTCAAGAATTTGTTCATGAAATAATGAGCATCTCTTGCCAAGTACGAGCATTTTTTTACATTCACCCATAAACCACCTGTTGTAATAAAGTTGTAGCTGCAAATTATGTGTGCAAAATTAGCAAAAAGGCACAATATAGCACCAAAAAATAAATATTTGTAGGGCTGTGTAAAGGTTTTAGGCGCTTGGGGAAATTATTATATTTTAAACTCTATTTTTAGTAGTTTAATAACAGTATTAATACAGTAAGTAGAGCTTTTCCATACATCAGTGTGTTTATTTAACCCTTTCCAAGCTTCTCCTTCTATAAACAACCCAGTATTATTATCAGTTCTCATCTAATACCTGCTTTGACTGCTCAGTACTTCATTAAGCTAAATCAAGATTTGCTGCTGAAGGAACTGAATACATTCATACAATGTCTGGGGCGTCCAGGAGAAATCTGGAACCTAACTTTGTTCTTCAAACTGGATCAAGATCTGATCTACTTCTTTCACAATAACATATTCATGTTACTTTGTATTGTATGTATGATTATTTACATCTGTTCTAATCAGATCTGGTGTTCATACTGGTTCAAACAGTATTGTGTATATATATATATATAATCCACATTCACTGTCAAAACATTCAACCATGCAAAGTACCTTCAACATTTGGAAACACTTTACTTGAACCCTGATCTGTCACTGGCAGTGCACTGTTTAGTAATATTTCAGTGTTGGGTTTACAGTATAACTGTCATGAAAGTGTTAATAGTTGATGTCATGACAGCTAAATAGACTACAGTTGGCATTACATGACACTATAATATTACCCAACATAACGTATAACAACTCCTTACACTGTTAATGACAAGTGATATATCAATGTTACATGTCTCTCTTTCTCTACATACACACACACACACACACACATATATATATATATATATATATATATATACTCTACCACTCAGAAGTTTGGGATCACAGTGAAATGTTCTTGTTTTCAATGGAGTATCTTCTTCCTTAACACAACAATGGACTGACGGGTCTCTAAAGAAAGTTGTTTCTTTCTGGTCATTGTGAGTCGGTCAGCAAGATACTAAACTAACCTAGAATGTTGTTCCCTTTTATACTCACTTATTAGTAGAATGTTTTTCAGCTGTGATCACAATTGATCAAGAGTGTCCTAACAACCAATTAGTCCAATAACATCCTTAACTTGGATTGGTGGCCGTACCAGGAGATTTAGACAGAGGACTGAGAATTACTGATAATAGAACTATATGTAAAATAAGCCTCTATACAAAAATAGACTTTAAAACAAACATTTTTATTCTTTAAAAATCATCTGATACACTTACATTCATTGTGAAATGGACAATATTGTTTGTGAATTGCATGAAAATTGCATGAAAATTGCATGAAATGAAAAGTGATCCTAAACTTTTGAGCGGTAGTGTATATAAAATGAGCCAGTGTGAGAGGTTCAGTTTCTTTTGCAGACAGTCTTTTAAAAAAGAAGAGTTGATATTGTTCCACTGATGGCTTCAAAAACTAACCATCTCTAAGTTAGTTTGTATTTAATATAAGACAAAATATTCTTTACAGGGTTTGAATCTGGACTCTGACCAGCTGAACTATCAGTAAATACACTGTACTTTAGGCTTGGCCTATTGTTGCTTGCCCAGGTGTGTATATATGTATATATGGAGCTCTTGGAGTATAAATATAGCTAAACTGAGACCCTTGAACTTGAATGTTGCCATTGTCACACAGTATCTAGTTAGCTTTGACCTTATAACTATGAATGATGGGGGCAGTCGTGGGCTAAAGGTTAGGGATCCGGTCTTGTGACCGGAAGGTTGCTGGTTGGAATCCCCTGGGCCAAAAGGACATGGCTGAAGTGCCCTTGAGCAAGGCACCTAACCCCCAGCTGCTCCCTGGACGCCCCCTAGTGTATGAAGGTGTGTATGTAGGTGTTTCACTGCACGGATGGGTTAAATGTGGAGGTCGAATGTGCAAACACAAGTGGCAAAAGGTTCTATATTCAATTTATTATCTATCTGGTGATGATATTTTTAACAACTATCTGCTCGTACATGGTGGGCCCTGGTGCACCCAGTGAGGCTGGGAGGCAATGGGGGTTGTCCTGGGCAACCGGGGTCCGTTCTTTGTGCAGATTGCATGTTGTTTCCATGTCAGCATGGCTTTCCTCCCACACGGCAAAGACAAGCAGCCATGTGAACTGGACATACTAAACTAAGCTGCCCCATAGGTGTGAGTGTGTATATGTGTGTGTGTGTGTGTGTGTGTGTGTGTGTGTGTGTGACTAGTCCTGGACTCCAAAGCTTTCTATGTGTGGAATCTCTACTAAAAGACAAATGTAGTCCAGGCTTTTTTAGTAAAGACAATGGGTTTACACTACATTGCCAAAAGTATTCACTCAACCATCTAAATCATTGAATTCAGGTGTTCCAATCACTTCATGGCCACAGGTGTATAAATCCAGCACCTAGTCCTGCAGACTGCTTCTACACACATTGGTAAAGAATGGGTCTCTCTCAGGAGCTCAGTGAACTCCAGCGTGGTACCGTGATAGGACGCCCCCTGTGTAACAAGTCCAGTGGTGAAGATTCCTCACTACTAAATATTCCACAGTGGACTGTCAGTGGTGTTAGAACAAAGTGGAAGTGATTGGGAACGACAGCAACTCAGACACCAAGTGGTAGAACACGTACAATGACAGAGCGGGTCAGCGGACGCTGAGGAGCATAGAGCACAGAGGTCACCAACTTTCTACAGAGTCAATCACTACAGACCTCCAAACTTCATGTGGCCTTCAGATCAGCTCAAGAACAGAGAGTAGAGAGCTTCATGGAATGGGTTTCTATGGCCGAGCAGGTACAGCTAAGCCTTAAGTCACCAAGCGCAATGCAGAGCTTCGGATGCAGTGGAGTAAAGCACGCCAACACTGGACTCTAGAGATGTGTTCTCTGGAGTGACCAATTACGCTTCTTAGTTTTGACCGATTTCAAGCTCCCAACTTTGCGGGGACAGTTTGGGGGACGGCCCCTTCCTGTTCCAACATGACTGCCCACCAGTGCACAAAGCAGCTCCATAAAGACATGAAGGAGCGAGTTTGGTGTGGAAGAACTTGACTGGCCTGCACAGAGTCCTGACCTCAACCTGATAGAACACCATTAAGATGAATTAGAGCGGAGACTGTGAGCCAGGCCTTCTCGTCCAACATCAGTGTCTGAGCTCACTAATGATCTTCTGGAAGAACGGTCCAACATTCCCATAAACACTCTCCTAAACCGTGTGGAGAGACTTCCCAGAAGAGCTGAAGCTGTTATAGCTGCAAAGGTTGGGCCGACATCATATTAAACCCTATGGATTAAGAGAATGGGACGTCACTCAAGTTCATATACATGATCCTGTATTGTCACAGAACCTGTTTTTTGATACAAGCCCTTTTGGATAAATCTGCTGTTTGGTAGATTCTTAGAAAGCAAGAAGTGGTTCAGAAAAAGAAATCTAGGACACTATCCAGGACATAGACGTGGGTGTGTCAAATACAGAGAACAATACCAGAGATGGTTTTCCAGGAGATGCAGGCCACTTCTTTGAAGTCTGAGTTACAGTTTGTTAGAAAGTGTATATAAAATGTTTATAGAGTTCGAGGGCAAAGTCTAACGAGACGATGGCTCTACAATTTCCCTAATCTGCCCCCGCATGCATGTATGAGCATGTACAGATACTTTGGGTCTGTCTTAAAACCTAGTGAGCTCCTACATAGGCAGCATATTACATCATAGTATGCGCTCCCAACATGTAGACTGTCCCAATTCTTACATACCTTAAACATGCTGCCTACTGAGGAACCTTATTTAGACCTGATTTTAAGGAAACATCGAACTCTTCCTCAGCCGCTAAGACAATGCCATGATGCAGCGCAGGCTAATCTAGGAGCAGTGAAGTGGTTTTAAAATGTGAGTTATTTTGATTCTCTCTGGAGTTTTAATGTGTTTCTGGTCATATAATCACACAAAACAGTATTTTATTATCAACTCTGTAACGAGTCCTTCACCATTTACACTTTTATACTCCAGCCTTTATGCTAGCAGATTTTTAAGCCTCAGGCTATTGTTTTGGATGCCGACCGGTAGCTTAGCAACCAGCTAGACCACCATTCACGTGCTGCAGTGGGCGGGAACAAGCCGTGACGCAGTCTCTCTCTAACTAGAGCGTCTCAGTAATCTGTTTTATGAGGAGAGATGAGGAGAGAACACTGATACTTACACACTCACTACCTAGACAGCCTACTTACACACTCACTAGCTTAGCCCAGGGGAGCCCTCAGCTGTTCACGTGATTGTTTTACTTTAATGAGATTTGTTTATAGGGCCAGCCTGGAGTGATCACATGCCTATCCAATCAAATAGGCAATAAATATTTGAATAATCAGAATTGTAGTAAAATAGGATTTGTCTCACTCTATTCTGGCCAATCAGATCATTCGCTCTTCACCCAAATCATCCCTGGTCAGCTGTCCAGTCACTGCACAGCAACCGTCCTCAGTTTGTCATCAGTGTACCAGTGTTTGAATTTGAAGTGATTAGATGGAAACAGCCTGTAGTGGCTGGTATGTGGTTTTTATAACATCCAGGGCCAAAAAACATTGTCGTCATTGTGAGTTTTGTGCTTTCTGACTACAAACACTGGCTCCAGGAAAATGTTAAAGCAAACATCACGTCTTGCTCAGACTTTTGCTCAGCAAAACACTTTATTATTAAATATTAAAGAGTATTAATAGAGTAAGTAGAGCTTTTACATACATCAGTGTGTTTATTTAACCCTTTCCAAGCTTCTCCTTCTATAAACAACCCAGTATTATTTAAAGTTCTCATCTAATACCTGCTTTGACTGCTCAGTACTTCATTAAGCTAAATCAAGATTACTGCTGAAGGAGCTGAACACATTCATACAATGTCTGGGGCGTCCAGGAGAAATCTGGAACTACACTTTGTTCTTCAAACTGGATCAAGATCTGATCTACTTCTCTCACAATAACATATTCATGTTACTTTGTATTGTATGTATGATTATTTAGATCTGTTCTAATCAGATCTGGTGTTCTTACTGGTGAACATACACTTATTAATCAGATAAAAGCTTTTAAACAGTGTTTGTATTGAGTAGACGCTCCTTTACAGTGAAGGTGCTGTAGTGCTAGTCAACCTCTTCCCAAACTGTGAACACTTCTGACTGGGTAGGTTTCTCTGGAATGGAGCACTTCACACCAAACCACTCCCAATAGCTTTAACTTAAACATCTTTTTAGGAAATTTAGAAAATTTGATCTGATCATCTGATCGAGACAAAAGTGGGTTAGCAATAAAAACAGGCCTGAAGTCAGTGAATGGTGGACCACTAAGAAATGACTGGGTTTAGATCCAGGCTGGGTTGCAAATGGAAGATCAAAAATTGATCTACCAAGAAGTCTATAGGGAAATGACTGACAGATGGAAAGGGGTTATGAAGTAGTAGAGGCATGGCTGGATTACTGACCAGGCCAGTGGGGCCAGAGCCCAAGAGCCCTTGAGGTCAGGGGGCCTGCGATGCCTATCAACATTTATGATACAATATATTTTTATTTCTGAGGGCCCTCTATTTTAGGGATCTTTTAGGGACTTTGACACCAGAGCCTCTTGGGGGCCCTAGCCATGCTTTTGGCCCCCCTAGCCATCCTTTTGGGGCCCCTAGCCATGCTTTTGAGCCCCTTGTTAAAATGGACAAGGCGTTGTGGCACTGCTCTGACTTCGACTTCTGGCTATTAGGGGTCCTAGGAAAGAGGGCCCTGGTTATGAGTGCCCCTACCAGGTGGCCCTAAAGAAGAGCAGGGCATACCATTAGAGGGCCCTTTATCACGAGGGGCGTGGCTTGGGGGGGTATCCTTGGGCAACTCTTTGCCCAGGGGCCCAGACTATCCTTAATCCGTCCTTGAGTGGAGGTCTATAGTTAGAGATCAAGGGATAAAAGAGGGCTTCAACAAATGGAGGTCTAAGAACAAATAATAAGGAATAAAGATGGGATACCAAGAAACAGCAGAGTGAAGGTCTATGGTTAAATACTGAGGGACGAGGTGGGCTTTCAAGAAATAGAAGTCTTTAGCTAAAAACATCGAAAGAGTTGCAAGAGACAATAAATACAGGTCTGTAGTTGAAGTTATGAATTGGAGTGGACTATAAACAAATGTGTGTGTTTGTTTACAGGCTGAAAAATGAAAATAGGCTACAAATAAATGGAAATCAATTGTTAACAATGGTTAACTGTGTACTAGTCTAATAAACAATGGTTAAACAATGGTTAACTGTTTGGTTTGCCAAGCCAATTATAAAAATATGACGTCGGAAGCCACCAAAATGGCCATCTGACCACAAATCGGTGGGACACTTTGCGTTGGCAAAGAGTTACGTGCATCACTCAGTGGCGCTCGTACGTCAGATATTGCTTCATGGTCCAGATATTATTAATATTGGTATCCGTGCGAGCCTTATTATATGTGAGCAGCAGAATGAATGCTAAAGTGAACAGGAGGTCAACTCAATTCAGTAGATGTGCCTTACTTGGATCCAAAGATCACAGCCGTTGAACTGAGCTCCACTCACCCGGCCAGCACAGGCTATAACTGTAGGCTACACCGCCTGGCACAGTACCAGCCAATGTCTGAGGCTTGAATACTCATATTTAATTTCAAAACTGTGTTGCTGTCTAGTTACTTACAGACCCCACTGCACGGGTTTATATATCTCAGGTTGTGATTCTGCCAGGAAGAAGACATTTACAGTCCCAGTGTTTTAGTGTTCCTCATAAAACCACGAGTGGAACCTTCCAGGTGCTGACTTGGCTTTGCCAACTTGAAGTGTCCCACCGATTTGTGGTCAGATGGCCATTTTGGTGGCTTTGTATGTCATATTTTTAAAATTGGCTTGGCAAACCAAACAGTTAACCATTGATTGACCATTGTTTAGTAGACTAGTAAACAGTTAACCAACTTTAACCATTGATTTCCATTCATTTGTAGCCCATTTTCATCTCTCAGCCTGTAAACAAACACACATTTCTTTGTAGCCCACTTCATTTTATTAACTTTAACTACTGACCTGTATTTATTGTCATCTCCAACTCAAATATACCATATACCATAAATATACCAAATATACCATATACCATAGACCTCAGCTCTGTTGTTTCTTGGTATCCCATCTTCATTCCTTATTATTTGTTCATAGACCTTGATCTTTAACTACAGATCTCTACTGTTTCATAACCATTTTCCATCTGTCAATCATTTTCCTATAGACTTCTTGATAGACCAATTACATCTTTTGGTCTGTAACCACTGACTTCCATTTATTTGCAACCCATTTTCATCTCTCAGCCTGGATCAAAACAACTTATTTTCTTAGTAGTCCACCATTAATTGACATCAGGCCTGTATTTATTGCAAGCCCACTTTTATGTCTGTCAAATGTCTTTAACCATAGACCTCCATTTCTTGGTAGATTATTTACATCCCTTTGTATTTAACTAAAAACCTCTGTTACTGATCTCTGTCAACTGGCATTAACTTTAGACCTCCATTGACGTGGACATCACCTGCTTCCTCCACGTGCTTTAATTCACTTTAGGCCTGTATTCATTGCCAGACCACTCTGATCCCAATTAATTGTCTTTAATTATAAACCTCCTTTTCTTGGTAGCCCTTTTCTATTGCTAGGTATTTAGACCTGTAGACCTCCACTTTTTGGTAGCTTATTTGGCCTAACCCTAACCCCCTAGGCCCCAGCCACTAGCTCACTTGGCCTAACCCTAACCCCCTAGACCACACTCATTACCTTACTTGGCCTAACCCTAACCCTTTAGACCCCACCCACTACCTTACTTGGCCTAACCCTAACCCCCTAGACCACACTCATTACCTCACTTGGCCTAACCCTAACTGTCTAGACCCCACCCTCTACCTCACTTGGCCTAACCCTAACCCCATAGACCCCACCTACTACCTCACTTGGCCTAACCCCCTAGACCCCACCCACTACCTCACTTGACCTAACCCTAACCCCCTAGACCCCACCCACTACCTCACTTGGCCTAACTCTTAAGACTTTAACAAAGCACCTTAGTTTCTTAGTAGCCCGCCCTAGTTTCTTGTTAGCCCATTTCCACGGCTAGGCATATAGACCTGTAAAACCATAGACCTCCACTTCTTGGTAGCTCATTTTTATTCATCAGTCATTTAACTAATTGATGGTCTTTAACCATAGACTTCCATTTCTATGTTCATCTTTAAGCCTTTAACAAAGCACCTTGGTTTCTTAGTAGCCCACCCTCGTTTCTTGTTAGCCAATTTCCATTCATTGACTTCAGGCCTGTATTTATTGCCAGCACACTTTCATTTCTGTCAACTCTCCTTAACTATAGACCTCCATTTCATAGTAGACCCCAAATACTACCAGTGTGAGACTTACTTCTTGGTATTCTTCTTTGAAACTAGATCGACTGAAGTTACTGTAACAGTCGAAAATAAGACGAGAGGACCCTCAACATTGAGACAGGAGGGTCCTATGAGTTAATATCCAGGTCGCTCGTGTTCGTTGTGCTGTTTTTTTTTTTATACGGATGGTGACGCACTTAGAGAGCAAGCACTTACTGTAAACACTGGCTTCCCCGTCTCTCTCTCTCTTGCACACGCCTCCGTTGCACTTTGGCTTGCGTGTAGATGTTTTCTCCTTTCCACAGGATTTTCCAAAGCAGACAGGGATCTAATCCATCCCTCTTGTCCAAGTTAGTTTGGGATTCAGAGAAGCCGTAATTGAAGCAGATATTATCCGCCAGGCTCTGGGCCACCCACTTGTAATAACACCTCATTGGACAGGTTTAACAACACATCAGGGCTAAGCTGTGCACCATCCGGCAACCTGGTTTCATCTAAGCTCACCACACACACACAAACATTTACTCCATCCGTCCTGAAGGTGCAGATCTGAGGGATTTTCGTTCAGGGCTTCCTTGCCAGCGTGTAGTTTAGGGTATGGTAAACAGAAGGAGCCTGTGGGAAGAAGATGGCCAGGCTGTACTGAGGCCGTTGCTCTACACATAGCGTGTCAGGGTGTGTTCTTTTTTGTTTTGTGAGGAGAAATACGTTGTGGGAACAATTCCCCGGTTCCCACACACCACGTAATCACTGAATTCAGGTCAGTATCATTCAGTTGCATTGTTACAGGTGTATACAATCAAGCAGCTAACCCTGCAGTCTACCTTTGTACATAGTAGTGAAGGAATGGCTCGTTCCAAAGAGCTCCAACGTGGTCTGTAATAAGATCCACTATCATAAGAAGTCAGTTAGTGAAATGTATTCCCTTCTAGATGTTCCACCATCAACTGTGAGGGTATTAGTAGCAGTCTCTGACGCTCGGCCGATCCATAACAATGTGAATCTTCATTGCTGGGTTTACACAGCGGAAATAGAGTGGAGTAAAGCTCCACCAGTGGTCTCTGAACCCGTGGACACGTGTTCTGTGGAGTGACCATTCCCGCCTCTCTATCTGGCCGGGTTTGGAGAACACCAGGAGAATGTTACCTGCCTGACAGCACTGTGACTGTAAAGTTTGGTGGAGGAGGGATAATGATATGGGGGTGTTTTTCAGGGCTAATGAAGGGAAATCTTAATGTATCTGATGGGAAACGTTTGGAGAAGAACCTTCTCTGTTCCAGCATGACTGAGGTAAAGTGTCCCAGCCTGAAGGCTGGTTGGGCAAGCTTGGTGTGGAAGAACTTGACTAACCTCCACTTCATCCAACATCAGTGTCTGACCTCACGAATGCTCCTCCGAGTGACTATTATCTTAAGGACACACTTTGAAAGCTTTTAGAATGCTTCCCAGAAAAGTAGAAGCTGTTATAGCTGCAGAGGGAGGGGCGACTCCATATGAATTCCTATGGGTATCCATAAAAGCTCCTGTAGGTGCCCCAATACCAGATAGTGTAGTAGGAACACACACCTGATTTCTGTCCAGCTTCTGAAGTCCTAACCAATGGGAGAGCTAGCTATGATAATATAGTGCAAACTGTGTTGAAACTTGGATGACTCGAGGTTACGGTCCATAACACACCTGTATGTGTCGAACATGGCAAGAAGAAACAGCTTCTCCAGTGCTAGTAGAACCCACCACTCCACCCGTATTTAGGCTCCTCAGAACAAAAGTCCTTGTATAAATCCTTAGCTCGGGTGCCTGACATTGCTAGACAACATGTATTGCCATAGTGGACCCCTAGCGATGCCCACCCTTCGTACCTTGAATGAGGCACTGGTTAAGCCATGCATGCACCATGCTGCTACCCTCCAGTCTGGTGCTAAGGCCGCTTTCACACCTGTAGTTGGTTTCTCTGGTCCAGATCAGTTAATGAGTTTGTTTAATTGGAGCGTTTCCTCCTCGGTTAAGTTTGTTTTCACAGGCAAAAACCTAAACGCACCAAAATGCACCCCAACAAACCACGTGATCACGTTCTCTCCTCTGATTGGTCAGAGCTATCTGGCGTGTGAGCTAGAAAGTAAACACAGGGAGAAGATCCGGTTTTCTAAACTACTGTACATTTCTTGTAGAGCGTATCACGGAGCAGCGGCAGAGACAGCATCTGTTCATAGCTGTAATAATAATCTGATAATATACCTGCACTACAGTCCACCTGCAGACCACCCAGCTCACTCCAAACATCAAGTAGACAACGTCCCTCACTGCTAATCCAAGAGACACCTCGCTTCATTGTCCTCGCCCTGTTAGCTGCTCCAGTTCTCCAGTTCTCTGTTTACGCCATCTGCTGCATCCCATAATGCAAAGTACACCTGACTGCAGGAGATGTTTAGATCAGACTTGTGGAGTACACTTAATACTTGGATCAGATCGACTCCACAAACGAACCGTTCTGGAGTCCGTTTGGAACCGGACCGAGACCACCTCCTCTCGAGGGTCTCGGTTGTCTTGGTCCGCACCCGAGTGCGATTACTGTTTACACACCTGACAAAACCCGACTAACTAGTGCTCCCCCTGACCCTTCCCACCTCCTGCCCACCTCCGGAGCATCCTGTCTGGTCCTCTACCTGCATTAGAAAGAGATGCAGACGGAGAGGAGGACACACGGAGAGCTTATCTCACCCTCAGGAATAGGTGTGAGCCGAGAGGGCTAAATAAAGGAGGGGGCGTGTCGGCGCCGGATTGGCCCGAAATGTCAGGAGGTAGAACAAACAGCAGCTTCAGGATTATTCTCGCTGCTTCGACAGCTGTTCACAACCGTAAACCACCTTCAGCTGAACACTGACCTCGCGCAGCTGGCCCGGTGTATCAGCCCAGACTGGGAGAGTGATTCACTGAAACAAGACAGAAGCTGAGTCATAAAAATATTTGCAGCTCTGTCCTTGAGAATCTCATAAAAACTGGGTTATAGACGGCCGGTCGCTCAAAGATGACTAAGAGCAACAGTGAGGAACAGCTAGACCTCCAAACACACACGAGAGACTTCTGATTGCGAGCTCTGTGGGCTGAATCCTTTTTGTTTGGACAGAGTTTATTTCATTTCATGACATTCATAACATTTAATTTCATGAAATAGAGTTTAGTTATTGCTGATGTCCTTGTCTGTAAAACGTGGGCAGATATTTGATTTCACTGTTAGATGAACAATAACCTTCATTACCTTTGTGTATACAGGATGATTGACAAGTTAGCTAATAGCTGTAACTAATAACACATTGTTGTTACTGTAATTAGACAGAGGGTGTCCAATTACACTTACACACTCTGCCCTCACTAGACCTTTACAGAAGGTGTCCAGTTTATGCTCTATAGTTATTGTAATTGGACAGATGGTGTCTAGTTTACGCTTTATAGTTATTGTAATTGGACAGATGGTGTCTAGTTTACGCTCTGTAGTTATTGTAATTGGACAGATGGTGTCTAGTTTATGCTCTATAGTTATTGTAATTGGACAGATGGTGTCTAGTTTATGCTCTATAGTTATTGTAATTGGACGGATGGTGTCTAGTTTACGCTCTGTAGTTATTGTAATTGGACAGATGGTGTCTAGTTTACGCTCTATAGTTATTGTAACTGGACAGATGGTGTCTAGTTTATGCTCTATAGTTATTGTAATTGGACAGATGGTGTCTAGTTTATGCTCTATAGTTACTGTAATTGGACATATAGTGTCTAGTTTACGCTTTATAGTTATTGTAATTGGACAGATGGTGTCTAGTTTACGCTCTGTAGTTATTGTAATTGGACAGATGGTGTCTAGTTTATGCTCTATAGTTATTGTAATTGGACAGATGGTGTCTAGTTTACGCTCTATAGTTATTGTAACTGGACAGATGGTGTCTAGTTTATGCTCTATAGTTATTGTAATTGGACAGATGGTGTCTAGTTTATGCTCTATAGTTATTGTAATTGGACATATAGTGTCTAGTTTACGCTTTATAGTTATTGTAATTGGACAGATGGTGTCTAGTTTACGCTCTGTAGTTATTGTAATTGGACAGATAGTGTCTAGTTTACGCTCTATAGTTATTGTAATTGGACAGATGGTGTCTAGTTTACGCTCTGTAGTTATTGTAATTGGACAGATGGTGTCTAGTTTATGCTCTATAGTTATTGTAATTGGACAGATGGTGTCTAGTTTACGCTTTATAGTTATTGTAATTGGACAGATGGTGTCTAGTTTATGCTCTATAGTTATTGTAATTGGACAGATGGTGTCTAGTTTATGCTTTATAGTTATTGTAATTGGACAGATGGTGTCTAGTTTACGCTTTAAAGTTATTGTAATTGGACAGATGGTGTCTAGTTTACGCTTTATAGTTATTGTAATTGGACAGATGGTGTCTAGTTTACGCTCTATAGTTATTGTAATTGGACAGATGGTGTCTAGTTTACGCTTTATAGTTACTGTAATTGAACAGATGGTGTCTAGTTTACGCTCTATAGTTATTGTAACTGGACAAATGGTGTCTAGTTTATGCTTTATAGTTATTGTAATTGGACAGATGGTGTCTAGTTTATGCTCTATAGTTATTGTAATTGGACAGATGGTGTCTAGTTTATGCTCTATAGTTATTGTAATTGGACAGATGGTGTCTAGTTTACGCTCTGTAGTTATTGCAATTGGACAGATGGTGTCTAGTTTATGCTTTATAGTTATTGTAATTGGACAGATGGTGTCTAGTTTATGCTCTATAGTTATTGTAATTGGACAGATGGTGTCTAGTTTATGCTCTATAGTTATTGTAATTGGACAGATGGTGTCTAGTTTACGCTCTATAGTTTTTGTAATTGGACAGATGGTGTCTAGTTTATGCTTTATAGTTATTGTAATTGGACAGATGGTGTCTAGTTTATGCTCTATAGTTATTGTAATTGGACAGATGGTGTCTAGTTTATGCTCTATAGTTATTGTAATTGGACAGATGGTGTCTAGTTTATGCTTTATAGTTACTGTAATTGGACAGATGGTGTCTAGTTTACGCTCTGTAGTTATTGCAATTGGACAGATGGTGTCTAGTTTATGCTTTATAGTTATTGTAATTGGACAGATGGTGTCTAGTTTATGCTCTATAGTTATTGTAATTGGACAGATGGTGTCTAGTTTATGCTCTATAGTTATTGTAATTGGACAGATGGTGTCTAGTTTACGCTCTATAGTTTTTGTAATTGGACAGATGGTGTCTAGTTTATGCTTTATAGTTATTGTAATTGGACAGATGGTGTCTAGTTTATGCTCTATAGTTATTGTAATTGGACAGATGGTGTCTAGTTTACGCTTTATAGTTACTGTAATTGGACAGATGGTGTCCTAGTTTTACGCTCTATAGTTATTGTAATTGGACAGATGGTGTCTAGTTTACGCTTTATAGTTACTGTAATTGGACAGATGGTGTCTAGTTTATGCTCTATAGTTATTGTAATTGGACAGATGGTGTCTAGTTTACGCTTTATAGTTACTGTAATTGGACAGATGGTGTCTAGTTTACGCTCTATAGTTATTGTAATTGGACAGATGGTGTCTAGTTTATGCTTTATAGTTATTGTAATTGGACAGATAGTGTCTAGTTTATGCTTTATAGTTACTGTAACTGGACATATAGTGTCTAGTTTATGCTCTATAGTTACTGTAACTGGACAGGTGGTGTCCAGTTTATGCTTTATAGTTACTGTAACTGGACAGGTGGTGTCCAGTTTATGCTTTATAGTTACTGTAACTGGACAGGTGGTGTCCAGTTTATGCTTTATAGTTACTGTAACTGGACAGATGGTGTCTAGTTTATGCTTTATAGTTACTGTAACTGGACAGATGGTGTCTAGTTTATGCTTTATAGTTACTGTAATTGGACATATAGTGTCTAGTTTATGCTTTATAGTTACTGTAATTGGACATATAGTGTCTAGTTTATGCTTTATAGTTACTGTAATTGGACAGATGGTGTCTAGTTTATGCTTTATAGTTACTGTAATTGGACATATAGTGTCTAGTTTATGCTTTATAGTTACTGTAATTGGACATATAGTGTCTAGTTTACGCTTTATAGTTACTGTAACTGGACAGGTGGTGTCTAGTTTACGCTTTATAGTTACTGTAATTGGACATATAGTGTCTAGTTTATGCTTTATAGTTACTGTAATTGGACATATAGTGTCTAGTTTACGCTTTATAGTTACTGTAACTGGACAGGTGGTGTCTAGTTTACGCTTTATAGTTACTGTAATTGGACATATAGTGTCTAGTTTATGCTTTATAGTTACTGTTTGCACTGTAGAGTTACTACTGAAGGGGTCAGGGTCAAATGAGCACCAGCTGGTGGGTGATATCATATCAAATCTCATAGCACGTTTCAGAGTCTGGCAACATATTAGCTCCTTTTTAAATCTTTACATTTGTTACAGTTTATATGACCAGGGCTGTAAAGTATGCAAGGAGAGTTTCTTTGCTTCTTGTTTTTGAGCCTGACCGCTTCTGTTGATAGTCATCTGAATCGTCCTTCCCGACAGCCCGTGGAGGCACTGGCCCGAGTCCATTGCGAAACCGCTGAAAGCATTGACTGGCAGAGCAAAGGTGTCTGTTACAAAACGACTGCAGTGGCAGCGTAATGACCTCACTGCACCACTAATGTGACGGCCAAGCAGATAAATGTGCTTCCAATACGACCGTCCACTTGGACGGCTTCAAAGAGCTTCAAAGGGCCGTTTCAGGCCAGCAGTCCAGAAAACATCCACACTAAGAAGCAGCAGCGTTCACCATATCTTTGGTGAATAAAAAGCTGAAGCTCAGCCTCATACTTTTAATGTTGGTTATATATTTGATTAAGGAGATTCAAGCTATAATGACTTCACTATAAAATATTCTACTCTCATCTTACACACTGCTCCTTTAATCTTGGATGTTTTATTCGGTTTACCTTAGACTTTCAAAAATTCTTGTAAACGCGGTCTGTTGAAGCCTGTACTACTATTTTCTTTCTTTCTTTCTTTCTTTCTTTCTTTTATATAAAACCACTTTGGCAATAGCATGCAACAATGAATACACTGCCATTAGTCTTAAAACATCTCTGCATATCTGATGTTTATATCCTAAATAACAGTGTATTGTTACAAAATGCAACGTTACCAATATTTGGTAACATGTTACTGTAGGGCACCGTCATAACACCTACATAAGCTTGTCACAACAATTGACACTCTATAGGGCATTATAATAATATTCAGTTACCAGGTCATTAAAATAAACATGACTCTCACTGCATATAAACAGTGTTATTATTTTCAATTACTAAATATACTATCTACTTATAATCAGTTATATAGGATTAGGTCAGGGGTTATAATACCTGATAGATGCATTTATATTTTATTGTGAATACTCATACAGTTTCCCAGTAGCCTTAATGACAGATGACGTTTATTAAAATAAGCATTTATATATATTTTTGTAGGGTTGTGTCAGGACATGCTTATGTAGTTGTTATATAGCCTTATAAACAAGACTCTACAGTGAAGTGTTACCCAATATCTCTCAATGCATATTTCATAATCCATGCTGGAAAAGATGAACGGCTTCCTCGAGAGCCACTTCCTTTACTCCATAACGGCTGTCGAATATGAAGTTAACTAAATTAAGCACTTCGTTAGAAATGAATTCACACAGATGTGCAATTCCCAGCTTTATTAATTCTAGCCAACTGATAAAAGTGTAGGAAGTCTTAGCTTTCCCTCTGCTGGTCATGCCAAGCGTCCGGATGGAGCCCCTTCAGAACACAGCCGCGTCAAGCCCATGTCATCACAGCGACAGCAGCTCCTGGCTCTTGCGTCCACCTCATTTGGCTCTCAGCGTGCACGGCGCTGAATCAGAGGACGTGTCGGGATGACTAGGGGCGAGCGACAATAGGCAGCATCGCGGGGGCTGGATTCTGATCAGGGGACGCAGTCTGGGGGCGGAAGAGTCTGGGCACTCGCCACGTTGTCCTCGTTTAGCTCCGCCGCGTCCCCACTAGTAATGCAGTTGCCTGTCAACTGCTGCAGGTGGCACTGCTACGGCTTTCTGGAAGCATCCGCCAGTGTTGCCAACTTTTCACAGTGCTCAGTCTCAGAGTCAGAGCAGACCCTCACCACTCCACCCACTACACTCACAGTGCTCAGTCTCACAGTCAGAGCAGACCCTCACCACTCCACCACCCCCAACACTCACAGTGCTCAGTCTCACAGTCAGAGCAGACCCTCACCATTCCACCACCCACTACACTCACAGTGCTCAGTCTCACAGTCAGAGCAGACCCTCACCATTCCACCACCCACTACACTCACAGTGCTCAGTCTCACAGTCAGAGCAGACCCTCACCACTCCACCACCCACTACACTCACAGTGCTCAGTCTCACAGTCAGAGCAGACCCTCACCACACCACGACCCCCAACACTAACAGTGCTCAGTCTCACAGTCAGAGCAGACCCTCACCACTCCACGACCCACTACACTCACAGTGCTCAGTCTCACAGTCAGAGCAGACCCTCACCACTCCACCACCCACTACACTCACAGTGCTCAGTCTTACAGTCAGAGCAGACCCTCACCACTCCACGACCCACTATACTCACAGTGCTCTGTCTCACAGTCAGAGCAGACCCTCACCACTCCACGACCCACTACACTCACAGTGCTCAGTCTCACAGTCAGAGCAGACCCTCACCTCTCAACAACCCACTACACTCACAGTGCTCAGTCTCACAGTCAGAGCAGACCCTCACCACTCCACCACCCACTACACTCACAGTGCTCAGTCTCACAGTCAGAGCAGACCCTCACCACTCCACCACCCACTACACTCACAGTGCTCAGTCTCACAGTCAGAGCAGACCCTCACCACTCCACGACCCCCAACACTCACAGTGCTCAGTCTCACAGTCAGAGCAGACCCTCACCACTCCACCACCCCCAACACTCACAGTGCTCAGTCTCACAGTCAGAGCAGACTCTCACCACTCCACGACCCCCAACACTCACAGTGCTCAGTCTCACAGTCAGAGCAGACCCTCACCACTCCACCACTCACTACACTCACAGTGCTCAGTCTCACAGTCAGAGCAGACCCTCACCACTCCACCACCCACTACACTCACAGTGCTCAGTCTCACAGTCAGAGCAGACCCTCACCACTCCACGACCCACTACACTCACAGTGCTCAGTCTCACAGTCAGAGCAGACCCTCACCACTCCACGACCCACTACACTCACAGTGCTCAGTCTCACAGTCAGAGCAGACCCTCACCACTCCACCACTCACTACACTCACAGTGCTCAGTCTCACAGTCAGAGCAGACCCTCACCACTCCACGACCCCCAACACTCACAGTGCTCAGTCTCACAGTCAGAGCAGACCCTCACCACTCCACAACCCCCAACACTCACAGTGCTCAGTCTCACAGTCAGAGCAGACCCTCACCACTCCACCACCCACTACACTCACAGTGCTCAGTCTCACAGTCAGAACAGTCTACCGTTTGGTGACCAACCACTGCTGCTGTGTTCAATAAGAGAGCTTTTACTTAAAGTGCTATGTTTTTGTATCTGTCATATGTAATAGGGCTATAGGTGCAACACGTTGGAAGCACATATGTAGAAAATTCTGAAATTTTACACATAAAATATATATTTTTAGCTGTTTCCTTTCAAACCCTACACAGTTCTTTGTTCGAACAGCTGCCACTTGCAGAAAGTAAGCTCCGTACGTACTTGGGTTAAGAACGTCTGTACAAACAGATGCTGTAGTGTGAAGTGGGTAGAGACACAGTGCTGCAGGTTGGTGAGGTCGTCGTGCCCTGCCCCGCCCATGTGTGTGTTCTCTCATCAGCAGGGCTCTGACAGTCTCTCACCCTGCAGGATCCATCACACAGCAGCATGCAGTCCCAGACGCTCACATTTGCTCCCTAATTAGCCTCTGAATGTGGTTGACGGCGTCCTTCGCAGAGCTGCTTATATCCATTTAAAAGTCTGGACTCTTATTAACAGGCCAGAGATGAGTTCACGTGAACGTTTCTCTCAGTAATTATTTTTTAAATAGTATGTGTTATTTTAGTGCTGGGTTCAATATGAGGATATTAACTCCTTAAACTCATTCACTCATCTTCTAAGCTGCTTATCGTCCTCGTGGGAGGTGCTGGAGTCTGTCCCAGTGCTCATTGGGCGGAAGGCAGGAAACACCCTGGACAGGTTGTCGGTCCATCACAGGGTAGATGCACTCTCACACCTGGAGGGCACTTTAGCATCTCAGGTTGGTTTGACTGCATATCGTCAGAAAATCAAACCTTTTCTTTCTGTGAGGTAATTCAAGGTACCATTACTGAGTATGAAGCCTGAAATAATGTCTAGTACAAACAGGTTTAAGTCCAAACTACTCTTGAGCTCAAACACTGCCATAAAGAAGTGGGCTGATACCTAGAAACAAGACCACAAAATATAAGATTAGACACAGAGCAACACCTACCAAGACTGGAACACCTACAGAGAAGAGAATAAATACAAGACTACATACAGTATCAGTGCAGTACTTATCCAGAGCTCCTAGAAGATCAAATGCGATTACGGTTTCTACCAATGCTTCAGTAGATCAGGGCTTATAAGTGCTTCACAAAGAGACGGTGGTCTTCAGTCTGCGTTTGAAGACTGCGAGAGAGTTTGCTGTTCGGAAAGCCAGTGGAAGGTCGTTCCACCATCTGGGCTCCAGGACAGAGAAGCGTCTTGTTGCGTGTCTTCCATGAATCTTGAGTGATGGCGGGTCAAGCCGAGACTAACTTGAAGCGCGAAGGGCTCGAGGTGCGGTTCGACTTTTGACCATTGCTATAAGATCTGGAGGAGCTGGTCCATTCTTGGCTTTGTAGGCATCAGAACTTTAAACTGAATGTGAGCAGCTACAGGAAGCCAGTGAAGGGAGGGAGTGCAGCAGTGGAGTGACATGAGTGTACCTGGGAAGATTGAAGACGAGCCTTGCTGCTGCTTTCTGGATCAGTTAAAGGTTCTGATGGTCTGCAGAGGAAGACCAGCCAGGAGTGAGGAGTTGCAGTAGTCCAGCCTTGAAATGACAAGAGACTGGACGAGCACCTGGGAGGCCTCCTGAGAGAGGAAGGGTTGGATGCGTCTGATGTTGTGGAGAATGTACCTGCATGACCGAGTCAGGTTCGTAATATGGGCTGAGAACGATAAATGATCATCCAGAGTCACCCCAAGGTTTCTTGCATCTTTAGACGGAACCATCAAAGAGTTCTCGAATGAGATGGCAAGATCCTGCTGAGGACCTTTATTTAAAAGTTATTTAGGTCTCAAATGATCTCAAAATAAACATTATCTTGAAGAAGATGCCAAATGATGATTATTTACTCACGTCCTCAGGAGACGTCCTCAGGAGACGTCCTCAGGAGACACGTCCTTCTCCAAGTGTTGACTGACTTGAGCTGGGTTGAGTCGACAAGCTCACAAAATTCATCAGACTGTGGGTCTGAACTACAACCAACACTACAAAATCTTCTTCATGCAATGACATATTTTCACCAGAGAGGTCTCCAAATCCCCAAAACTTACACAGTGCAGCTTCAAAGGAGTTCTCCAGGATTCATCCTGGCGAATCTCTCTCTGCAGCATATCCTCAGGTCCAGCAGAAAATGGCTGTGTCCTAAATCACTTACTTTGATGGTACATACTAGACTAAACCCCTGTGGTCACTGCTGGACCGATAAAACAGTCAAGCTCTTTCAGTACACGAGTGTTTAATATCCACACGACCTCAGATACACTACGTCCACCTCTGTATACGTCCCGCTATTCATTGTAAGCTGTTTGTGATGCTGAGCTGTGGTTTTTGCCCGAGTCTGTACTCAGACGACATCAACAAGTAGCTCAGAGAAGAAATCTAAGTACCACTAAGTTCAGTAGCCACATACACACAGTCGACTTTCCATCGTTTTTCCCACCTCAGCTTCAAACACATTGTTTAGTATAGAGGTGGGAGATTTCGGACGCAGCCCATCATTTCTCTGATGTTCCTGAAGGAAAGCCAGCGGACCCTAAGCACCGTCCACTGTGGCTACTAGCACAGTGATGCAGAAAAGACCACCTTTTATTTAAGCATGAGCTTCTTTATTTATTATTCATTCATCCTCTACTATGTTTATCCTTACAGAGGGTGCAGGAGCCTATGAGAGCACTCATTGGGCAGAAGAGGTGGACGGGTCACCTGTCCGTCATAGGGCAGACATACACATTCACACACTTCGTATCTCACACTCCGCTGATAACTCGTGAAATGATACTGGAGCACCCAGAAGAACCTAGAAAGATGGGAGAACATGCAGACTCCACCAGGTTGCCCAGACTAGGGAATCAAACCCCTTCTCACTTTCAGTTCCTCAAAGAAGTCACACCTTCAAAGTTCCATCTTAGAACTTAGCTCATAATTTCTGCTTCCCACCGTCCAAATGACCCCAAACACATTGGGTGATTTTGAGGTTCTGGACTCTGGGGTGGTCAGTCCATTGTTCTGAGAACAGCAGCAGCTTCTTTGTTTGATGTGTTGATGTGATCTCCTTTTCTCAGTGAGGAGCTTCTTGAACTGCTACGCATCCTTTTAGATCCCATAGCATTGAGGTGTCTTCTCACAGTGGAAGCATGGCCAGGAACACCTGTGGATGTTTTCAGATCTGAAGGTGGAGCTTAATGTTCTCCTCACTCTCAAACATGAAACTGAGGAGCTTCTTGAACTGCTACACATCCTTTTAGATCCCATAGCATTGAGGTGTCTTCTCACAGTGGAAGCATGGCCAGGAACACCTGTGGATGTTTTCAGATCTGAAGGTGGAGCTTAATGTTCTCCTCACTCTCAAACATGAAACTGAGGAGCTTCTTGAACTGCTACACATCCTTTTAGATCCCATAGCATTGAGGTGTCTTCTCACAGTGGAAGTATGGACAGGAACACCTGTGTATGTTTTCAGATCTGAAGGTGGAGCTTAATGTTCTCCTCACTCTCAAACATGAAACTGAGGAGCTTCTTGAACAGCTACACATCCTTTTAGACCCTATAGCATTGAGGTGTCTTCTCACAGTGGAAGCATGGACAGGAACACCTGTGGATGTTTTCAGATCTGAAGGTGGAGCTTGATGTTTTCCTTACTCTAAAACATGAAACTGAGGACCTTCTTGAACAGCTACACATCCTTTCAGACACCATACCGTTGAGTTGTCTTCTCACAGTGGAAGGATGGACAGGAACACCTGGACTCAGTGAAGAGCTTCTTGAGCAGCTACACAATCTTTCAGACCACAGTGTTGAGGTTTCTGTGGATGCAGGAGTGGAGCTTGACGTTCCCCTCCTGGAGTGTTGGTAGGTCTACCATGTCTACCAGGTCTTCCAGGTGGTTGTTAGGAGGCTGGTTTTCTCTAGACCTTTTAATATTCTTTGATTTTCAGTTTTGGGAACTTTCTTATATTTAAAGGTTAGATGCAAACTATACAGTTATAAGAGTGATGGAGGTTGAAGGTCCTATATATGAGACCTTGTAGCTGAAGGGGTTAAATATGTCTTATTCTTATGTTTAGGACAGAAGATTTGTATTTGGATCACCCAGAGGCTGAAACTCTAGGAGATGAATGTCAGCTTAATTGATCTGACACAGGGTCCTAGGTCACTGTGCGCTAAGGGGTAAAGCTGGTGACCCTGTGTCCATCACTAGCTGAGAGGGGACAAGTTTGCCCCCACTGTCTCAACCTTGTGCTGCGAACCTTCGCTCGCAGGGGGTAAATCCTCCTTGACTGCTAATCAATGTAGCCACTTTAGCATTCACTTATGGTGTTCTCATGCATTAATGCAGTAGCCAGACTTCTGGGCTGACTGATGGAGCTCCGACTGATCTGCCCACAAAGACTTTGTTCAAATAGCAGTTGCTGTGTTTGCAGACATTGTTAGAACTCCTTGGGCCTGTGATGTTCTGGTGACTGCTTTGAAGATACCGCTCTCTTGGAAAAGCTGGCTTTTCAGAGCACAATTCATATGTAAAGCGACGTCCTTTGAGCAAATGTTGGCCAGCAGGTTGGCATGAAAGAGGATGGATTAGGCTAGTTGAGCTTGATCTCAGTTGAGGGTGGTGTCATTTTAAAACAGGGATGGACTGGGACCAGACTGGCGCCTTGGCCAGACATCAGCTATCCTTTAATGTGCACTCACTGGCCACTTTATTTGGAGGGCACATCTTACTAGCATCTTGCATTCTCAGTCCCAGTCCGTCATAGTGCTGGTGTACTACAGCGCTGTTGTCCACCAGTGATGTCACACGGTAGCGTTCAGGAGTTTCTTCTGTAGCGAGTCAGGTTTTTCTATCAGTTTAATTAAAATCGTCTATTTTAAAGCAAATTAAGCAGCGAATTTCATTTTAAGTCATGTTTATATATTTTCAGTATCTACAACAATGTGAAATCACCAGGGGTGTCCATAAACGTTCTCAGCCTTTACTCTGCTGTGTGTTTATGGAAAAAGTCCCACTCATCAAAACTGGTTCAAAAAGGAGCCAATCAGCTGCCTGGTTACGCTTCAATATTGCAACCAAAAGCTACAAATCATTAATAAGGTGCCATATTTTATCAGAGCTATCCAATGAAGTTCAATAAAAAACTAATATCTTGAAAAAAGCAACTTTACAGGAGAGGCCAAAAACCTAGTTTACTTTTAATGTAAGTCAATGGAACCAGAGTTTTTTCCAAGCTGTTTTGGAGCATTTCTATTGGTCCATTCATCATCAAATATTCACACCATGTACACGGTAGCTTCAGCATTTAAACAAAGTAATAAATGAAAATTGAAGTGCAGATGCATGTTTTTCTTTGGTCAGCAGAGCTGCAATGAAGACCACCAAGTGAACAGACTCTCGTGCTTTGATATGAATGATACCAGGTACGGCAGCCTGTATGATGCCACCCTTTAAAATCTAGAACCTTTGCGGACTCCTTGATGTCTTCGAGGTGCTGATTAGGAAAAGCACCACAGGGCTTGAAGGCCAGCGCTAAGAACCCCCCCAGTGGCTAGTTCATCTGTACTATTAAGTTCTGGAAGGCCTTCTGGGATCATCACACTTTCCACCACTGGGAATGCACATAATTCTTCAATCCAATGAGCTGCAGGACTGTTTTAGCCTCAAATCTGCAGAGTCATGGTGCTTTGACTAAACTACAGATCGCTGTAATAGGTCACCAGAGGCTGTCTAACGTGAGTGATCATGTTTTGGAAGGGAAATACGTGGGGACTGATTTAGCCGGGCTGCTCTGCTGTGATGAAGTGGGGATGATACAGTGCTGGGGATGATTCAGACCAGCTGCCTGCATCTCTCGCTTTCTTACTGTCGGGTGGTGAGACTGTGGCTATGTGTATCCTGCAGACCAAACAGCTAAAGAGTATCCACTAACTAATTAATTACATATTTTGCTGTGATTAATCGTGATTAATCACATTTTTTTTCAAACGAAAAGCTTTTGATAATGTTTTAATAATATCAGTACGGTGGAATTATATTAGATTAGAAAGTTTATTGTATCTTCAACTTTAAACACAATGTCTTTTGTGAATTATTTTCATGTGGCAGTTAAATTATAATTTAAAATTTTCAATTTTAAAAATACGTTGAGCTTCAGATCATTGATTTTTTACTGCACAGTTACAGTTTAGCTTAGTCCTGCCGTATATTCAGCCAGTTACACTGAGGCGGACCTGAACGTCCAGAACAAGCAACGATGCTCCACTTTGTAAACACTGAGCTGCATTAACTGTGTTCATTTTATATCATGAACCGCAACGGTTAACACATTAATTGCTGTGACAGCACTAGTATATATATATATATATATATATATATATATATATATATATATATATATATATATATATATATATATAAACAAATAAATAAATAAATAAATACTAGTATATAGATGAAAGCTTCAGATCCTCTGTCTGTACTTGCTGGCCTTCCACACTGCATTTCTCCTTCATCAGCAGAAGCTCCTCTTCGCCCACGCCTCGTCACTCTCAGCCGCTACATTTCACTCTCCCCTTATCAGATAATCAAAGTGGAAACCTGAGACCCGCTTTATATTACACTCCGAGAGAGAGAGAGAGAGAGAGAGAGAGAGAGAGAGAGAGAGAGAGAGAGAGAGAGAGAGGTAGAGAGAGAGAGAGAGAGAGAGAGGTAGAGAGAGAGAGAGAGAGAGAGAGGTAGAGAGAGAGAGGTAGAGAGAGAGGAGGAGGAGGAGGAGAAGGCAGCATGGTTGATTGAATCACGGTTAAATTAAACTCTGGTAATCAGAAAATCCAATCCAGGAAAAACTCTCACAGGATCAGTTTCATCACCTACCAATCAGAGAACAAGCTCACAACACCAATCACTCTGACCACAAGTGATAAAGACACTCCAGGGGACACTTGGTAGGACCACCATGCAGGAGTTGATCTAGACTAGGAGCCACACCTTCACTTCCAATCCTGTTTTATATCAGCTCATTACCTTCAACAGTTTCCTCTTAGTGTTCGTCCAGAACATAACAGCTGTTACTCAGTCCAGAAGAATACTGTACCAACAATGAGTAACCCAATACTTCTAATACATTTCAATACTTCTTGGAACAAAACTGACCAAGTTTATGAAAGTAAACTTCACAGAAAGGCTGGGGAATCGAACCCAGACCCTTCTTACTGTGCCACTCAGCCCACTGCACCACCAATGCTATTCTTATTTAGATCTAAATCAAAAGATACGAGGAAAAGCCTGTATACTTGTCAGTATTTCCTTAGTATACTTAAGTATAATTGTGTTTATTACTTCACTGACTCACTTATTTATAGTTTAAAAGAAGTAACTAATAGTAAACTTGTATTAACTTGTA